>JAPMOR010114520.1:5586-63226 GCA_026543865.1 Argiope aurantia
ACACATTTGAAATCAGTATTTAATCAGTTTAAATTACATATTACAGTTATTAATACATCAATACAAGGCAAAGAGATGTGACTTATAAAACTAATTAATGCATTAGAATGAGATGCATTCTATTTTATAAATATGATCAATTTAAATTAATTTACAAAAACATGAAGATATATGAAAAATAACGTAATATTACTATGATAATATCCAAAAAGGATTGAGCTTCACTGAATTGAAAAACTTGTTTAAAATAGTTCAAAGTTAATAAACACGTTTACAAAAACAATGCACTTCTTTAAGTAGAATATAAATGCAATACAAAAAATAATTAATAGCCAGTACACTGCAAAATTCATGCTCAAAAATATTCAAAAATCTGAAAAGAAATTAACATTAATAATTGCAAATTTAAATTTATTTTAAAGTTTTATTAAAAGTATTTTACATGAGGACCAGTAACATAAATCTCCAATAAAAATTAATAATTGTCTCATTATTTTAATACAAAAGGATGCATTTACTTCGGAAAAAGAAATGCCCATGCACAAAATTTCATATGTTTAGAAAGAAATAAACCATTTCAAACATCTCAAAAACTTTAAAAAAATCCTTCTGGTTGAAAATTGAAATAAATCCTTCTTGTAAGAGTGGCAAAGTGCGTAGAACCACATCTTATCTATTTAGGTAGGAACAGTTTTTGGAAAACTGCTATCGAAATATGTCAAATAGCAGGATCATGCTGTACTATTAAATGAAATTACCTTAAAATTAATTATTGTATTGCTGTTAAACAGGCTTTACCAGTCCAGTATAGGAAACATTTAAGCTTGGTATCACGTTATTTAATTTTCATAAGCAATAATTATAAATAGCGTAAATAATGCAAATTAACGTTATAAATGGTAGTCTTTAAACCTTAGTTTCTCACCTTTTTATGCTCTGCTCAATAAATATATTTCAATGTTTGGAAAACAACAATAAGCAAAAATAGTTCATTATTCATGTAAAATGACATTAATCTCATATAAGAGTAAATCTTTTCTAAATATTTGATAAAGACTACAAATATAAAATAAATTTTTTAATTGCTAAGGTTATGACAACAAGAATGTATGTATACTATTATACGAATCTGCCACGACAATAACATTATGCATGAATTAATTAAATATGAGTACACCATCAGTTCTACTCTATGAATTTTCAAATCGATGTTTTTAAGCAGAAGACTGATCTGGCCATCTGCACACAAACAATTTAATATGATTGTTTTTAATCCATGTTGAAGACATCATTAAAAGACAAGAAAGAATATTAAGAAAATGGGATAGTAAGAATATATAAGACGAAAAATAATAATGTTTAAAAAATACATCTTGATTTTTGTAATATGTGCCATTTTTAATCTGTAAACAAAACTACTAAAGATACTCATAACTTGGATATTTATTTTTTCTTGGATCTTTCAACTTGGATATTTCTATTACAGAATTCTAATATTGAACAAGCATGCATATTTACAGATGAAATTGAATATGAATTATAATAATAATAAAAGGATTATGAACTTAACAAAATACTGCAAAAAAAAAGAAGAAAAACGTGAAAAATGCAAATTTATGCAAAAAGCAACAGAGATTTCTTTCAACAAATTAATTTTCGATGCTTAAACATAAATTAAATTTCAAAAAGTTTTTCAGCTTTAATCTGATAAAAAATGATACATGACCTAATTTTTCCTAAAATTGTAAACATATTGACTAGAAATAAAAGGTTAAATTACAAATTGATCACAACTATGTCATAGAAATCCACAAACGTTAAAAACAGTATCAAATAAATAAATAAAAAGATAACAAAAAAATAGCATAAAAATTCACATTTAACATTCACTTACAGATATGTACATTAGAAAGCATAGTAAAACACAATGACTTAATACATGTACATATTTACATAGAAACTATTAACCCTAAATTTTAACACAGCAATCTTAATTTTAAAAGAACAATCCGGGTAAGTTTTTAAGGTAAGTTCTGCAAAATACTTTTATAACTTTATAATAGAATAATGACAAATGAAAATTTGGTAATAAACTAACATTATTACACTGAGACATATATTTTCGAATACTTCATTCACATCAGAGAATACACACATTTTCATGCCGATTTTTTGACTCGGTAACATACTATTCATGAGATTTCTGTTATATAAGAATGTTAAGAAATGCAGCAAAACAAGCAATAAATTATGTAATTTTTTACAAGTTATACACGAATATTTTAAAATAAACTAAAAACACTAAAACATCAATATCCTTCATAATAAAAATGAGAAGAATAATAAGCACTATTTTGAAACCTTCAAAGACATGAAAATTTAACACATTCTACAGAATAGGAGAAGGCTTACAGAGAACATTTACAAATATTTATAGTGCCTCATAAATTCATTTGTTGATTTACGAAAAAAAAATCCCTTCACGAATTAATGTTTTAGTAAAAATACAATTTATTATTCAAATGCTCCTGTTTTGTTAATGAAATATGGTATGAATTTAAAACATATTAAAAAATGATACATAAATATTGACTTGTTTTTCAAAGTTTCTCAAAATTTATGAAAGTTTGAGCTGCTTGTCATTTCCAATACATTTCTTATATCAAAATGTCAAACTGATCAAATTTTGAAGTTGTCCAAAAATAAGTCTATGCCAACAAAAGAGAAGAAATAATAAGGCTACTTATGCATTACTGTCAATACTTCATAACATAATAATTTAATTGAGATTTTTCAATCGCTTTAAAGTTTAATAATGTCAATATTTCGAACTTAATAATTCTTTGGTCTACATTGAGAGATAATAGTTCCGCATGCAACCACATCATGAATCCTTCTATACTAAACTCATAAATGAGTTTGTATTATTTGATTTATAAAGAAAACTCACTCCATATTTCGAAAATACTCTTTTTTTTAAAATAAGAAAAGTTTATTATTTGACCCTAGATACAATGAACGATGTAGTTATTTCCTAAAACCAATCGCTAATAGGCTTTCATTTTTATTTTCAGAAAAAAACATTATTTCCATTATTAAATACAAAATTTTTTATTTTTTTTTTTTTTTTTTTTTTTTTTGCATTTATTTACTGTCGATTAAATATAGGAAGGAAAAAAAAGCATGAAAGATCAAAGATAACACAATCAATAAATAACAAACTGAGACTTCTATTAAAGTAATTTTACTCTATGTCGCAAAATATTTATTTTTCAAGACATGAAAACAAATAAGAAGTTAGTAAGATGAAACAATGAAACGAATAAGATGAAACGAAATGCAAAAGCACTAATACTTATTAGAGTTACAAGTTCGCCACTCTTAATGCTCGTTATAATTTTAATAATTAAATATTTTATGTAACTCCTATTTTAATAGCTTCGTCATCAAAATATTTTAAAGCTTCAAATTTTGATAGTCATATAATTCATTCATAATATTATAAAGGCCTTCAGACATACCGTAATATGTATATCTCTAATTTTCTGTTACTCCTGTAAAATTTATGCTTCACATTAAAGTGGAAATGGTTAAATTGCAATTAATATAAAAACATTTTTTTGACTGAAACGATGCATTTTTTAATATGAGTATTGAAAACAGAGTCGCTGAGTATTTAAACCTTATGGGCACTAAAGAATACCTTTCTTAATTTAGGTAATATCTCAGGAAGTTTTCTACAAAATTTTCTCAGATTCACCATGAACAGATCAATTAATTAACAATGTTTAGTTTTAAATGCATCAAACTCTAAGAAAATAAACAGAGTCGTTTGAAATAATCAGTCGGAAACATGTTAAGTCTTCAAAACCAAGAACGTATCCGTTGAAAATAGTTGTCAATAATCAGAACACAATGCGCATACGGGAATTTTCAACGCCAATTATGGTAACGCAAATGCTTGAATTTTCTACGCCAGTTGGGGTAACGCTACGCTAATTATAATTTTTTAATTTCCTTTATCCTGTTTTATTTAAATTCAAAAGTACTTCAGAATGAATCTGAAAGATCGATTAATTAACAATGTTTAATTTGAAATGCATCAAACACTAAGAAAATAAACAGAATCGTTTTAAATAATCGGCCGAAAATATGTTAAGCCTATCCTCATTAGCGTGGGGGAAAAAAAACCTGAAGCCTTACTCATTTGGTGGTGGGAAAATGAAAAAAATTTTTGGCGGGAAAGTCAGTTTTTAATTAATCATTAAAATTCTAATAAAAATTCAAAAAAAAAAAGGAATCCAGGTGCACATTCCCGACCTCCAAGGTATGCATGTGCCAAATTTGGTAGCTGTAGGTCGAACGATCTGGCCTGTAGAGCGCCAACACACACACACATTGAGCTTTATATAAGTATAGATGTGTATTTTGTAAAAAAATGTCTAATATAATAAAACTGCTAAAAATGAATCATAATTATTAGATAATTATTTCATAGCTTACAAAACAAATATAACATTAAAAATTATCAGTTTACAAAAATTACACGAATAATTAGGGTAATATAATATATAATTAAAAACTAATCTTGATAAAGTTATGCAGTTTACAATGAATTTTGTTAAGAATTGTTAGAAATAATGGAAGTTAGTTAATAATTACTAATTTTAATTATCTATTATCCATTTTGCGGATTGCGCACGGATTTTAATACCACAATGTTAAGAAAATTCAATCATAAATATAATTCCTAAACAGAAATAGAAAAAAATAATAATGTTTTAACATAAAAAAGTGTGTTTTTTGGGAGGGGGCAAAAATTATACCAATAGTTTATAAATATATCAATCTACTATTTATTAAGTCATAATTGTATGTATATGCCCCGAACTACAGATAAAATATTTTACAGCATTTTCGAATTGGTGTCATTTTAGGGATAACCTGTAGAATTCATTAATCCACGATTACTGTGCCACCCGATTCCACGGATAATAGTAAATTAATTGCATTTGAAGAAATAAAATATAACAGTAGTCAGATTTTATGTCTACAACTCTAAAACAGTTCGAAACTTTGAAATATATATCAGAGTGCAATCCATTTTTAAAATTTTCATCAAAATCTTAAGAGGGGTGGGGGTATTTTATTTTTCGCAACTGAGTAATTACCAATAGCAAAATGGTCAAAAAATACGCAGTATTTTTATTTTTTTACGTACAGAGAGCTTGACTATCAGGCAAGGTTTGTAACTATGCAATACTGTGTATCCCTTTTAGTGTAGTAGTACATAAGCAAAAAACTAGTTTCCAATGCTGTGATTCAATTCTATATAGCCGTTTTTTTATATATAAAATTTAGGTTTTCCTTAATGTGTCTATTACACAATTATAAGTAAAAAATGATTGAAGCTACGGAATTAAACATTTAAAAAAATTTACAAGAATTAATGAGCCATTTCCCTATATACATGATAATAAATAACTCTAACACCATTCTCAACCGTATAAACAGACCAGACCACAAATTTTAAAGACAATTGCAAACTTTAATGACGTTGAAAAGCTACACTTGAAAATTTAAAACGTTAAAAAGCTACACTTATTTATGTTTACTTCATTTACTAAATATATTTTTTTAATATATGAGATCGTCAATCGTTACTTTATTTCTAAGAAGATTAATTCAATTTATTGCGAAGTAGCTTAATTTATCAGTCATTTTTAAAAGTAGAACATATATGATATGGAACATATATGGTAGAACAATATGAGTAAATTATCTTTTCGGTGTCACATTCGATCTCAATATTTGAGCATTGAAGAGGTGAAATAAACTTTCGTAATGTAAATGCCATCAAATAAATACATTTTTAAAAAATCTTCATAAATTATCCAAACTACATTTTGTGTAAATTTAAAGCACAAACTTCAGAATACATTCACCAAAATTAACAATTGCAAAGCAGCATCCGTAAATAAGGCTTTTCTGTCCTAAGACATAATATAGAAACTCTGATTACTGAAATAAATAAGTTATTAACAAATATAGAATCATTCAAAAATACTAGTAACTTAGTTATAATAATAAGAACATACAAAAGTATTTCACGCGCATCGTTAAATTTACAATCAAAATTTAATATTACGAGCACCTTGTCAAAACATTACACCTCAATGTTACTACACAAAAACTCAAAGTGCTGATTTAAAGATAAAATATCTGGGAGACCAAGCGTCGATCAATATATAATTTGTGAAATCATGTTTTTTGGAGAAAATATTTAGATATGAATCACATACTGATGATTACATATGAATATTTTTCAATGTTACCTACATATGAACTTTTAATTTAATAAAAAAAAAATCATGAATGCACTTAGTTTAACATGTTATTCGAATTTATTAAGACAATAATTGCATTGTTGCTATTGGATATGAGCCAAACATATTCGTTTTCGAATAATGTCATATAGAAAAATTTTGAGGTGCCAATAGGTTATCATCCTATGGCAACAATGCAAGTACCAGAAAAATTTACGAGAAAGCGCTATATGACATTGTCAACATGACAGCAGATATAAAAAAGGCTCCAACAGTTAGTTATAAAAGAATGGAGGTGTTTTTTGTTTGTTTGTTTTGTTTTTTGTGCATATGTAAAATCGTGGTTTTTCAGGAAAGGCACCTATATAGATAAAAAGTGAAACCTTATCTAAATAAAACATTTAATCTAAATAGTTAGAGCCGTTTCCCAGATACACGAAATAAATTTATATACATATACAAGAATTGCTCGTTTAAAAATATAAGATTGAAATTAACAAATTATTAAACTGTCAATGACATGTAAAATTACACTTCATTATAATTTTAGTAAAAATTATTTATACAAATAAAAAAGGGATTCATCCGAATAATTCCGAAGGCTTTAGGGTGTCGAAAATGTGCTAACTTCTCTTTTCTCGCTTTTATCCATGCGAAAATGTTTATAATTTCATAAAAGAAAGGAAAATTGGAAAGGAGAGGTAGATTGCTTTTCACATAAGTTACTATTTTCAAATTCCTTTCAATCCTCCCACAAAAATCAACGGGAATGGTCTTCCCGAAACATTCTCGCATATCCTCCAATTATTTCACCCCCACCTCTCCCCACATAAAATTATGGATCTTCGATAAGGCCACGAATACTTTGAACGGCGTTCACAAACACCGAATCACAGATATTTGGCATGAATCTACCATTTTTACTGAATCTATTTTGAGAAAACGTGCTTTGAATACCTTTTTGCAGACCGTTTCATACCAAAATTTGACAATCATAATCACAAGCCAATATAACGAATTTCATTGATTTAAGTCACTGCGTTTATGAATAATTGCATTTACATGCAAGAGAAAGTTCAGACCGAGATATGGTCAACCGCTGGTCAGATTTGGTACATAATTTGATACGAATCCGTTTTAGATGCTAAATATGCGTACCAAATTTTATTTAAATGGTTCTTGCGCTTTGTAATAATTGAGTCTATTTGTATTCAAACAGCCGGACTTCCTCTGAACAGATTTTGCATTTGAAAGAAATCTACAAATTTCGTGAAAAGACCGTATATGGAATTTCATTTGTCTACTTCAAAGCGTTTTTGAATTAGCTTTGTTACAGATAGACAAACTGATTGACAGATACTGCTAAAGCCAAAAATATGTTTTTCGGACTCGGGCAGGTCAGAAAATCTCGAGTTTGATTTTTTAACGATTAAAAAACTTTTTCTACACTTCGTTTACGGTGAAATAAAAATATTATATATTGAAGCAATCATAAGTAATTTTTATATTGCTATCGAATAATTTAGCATTTATGAAAAATAAATAATATCAAAGTACAAATAATTTTAAAATAATATCATTATATTATTATGCCTTGTAGATTTTAGCCAATGCCCAAAATTTGTATAAATCAGCAAAAACTCAAAATTTATCTCTGCATTTTAAACACATTTGAAGATATTAGCCACCGTTTTCAAATATTGCTCTTTCAATTACATGCAAACAGTAACATTTTATGTTAGAAAGACTGAATTTATCGCTTGATTTTTCATTTATATTGGAGGAAAAAAAATCGTCTGCTTTTCTTAATTAATATTGGAACTAAGATCTTATTGTTACGCATTTAAATATTTCAATTATAATTGTTAAATGGAGTAAAAGGAAATTTATCATTAGGTATTTTTTTGCTTGTTTTGAAAAAAATATCCTTCGACACTATTGTATTTATTATTATTATTAGCATGTCATTGGCAAACTTTAGGTTTAATCACATGCCATCTGACTAACATGACATCTGCCGATCTTTTTTTTTTTTTTTTTTTTTGGCTGCTAATTGCTATTAGTCGGATAAAAGTACCCATAATTGGGTGTTAAAGCAATAATGTTTGCCTTTTATTATTACAATATTTTTTTAATACATTATACTCTCAGTAATGCGGCAGACACCAAACCAAAGGACCTGCTAGGGGTTGAAAATCACGTTTCAACCCCTAGCCTCTAAGATATTGCAGTTATAAATAAAAAAAAAAACGTTAAATACAAAAGTTATTCGTCTTAATGATGCGCTAATTTGGTTTATTTTTCTATCTTTAATATCAAGGAAATTATATCCAATTGAAAATTTCATCCATTCCACCCACTTTGAGCTAGAGGATCCATTTACGAACGAATATGAGATTTTTACATTTCTTACAAGATATTTCGAGCCGATTAAAGTCCAAACAAAATTACTCTAGTTACCTTGTTCACAAGATAACATGAGCAAAGCCTAAAACGTATAAACTTGTGAACGAAGGGTGAATTGGGTTTCTAGGGACCACCATGATTGGTGAAGCACTGCAGAAACTTCCCCGAAGTCTTGTGAGAACCATTGCAATAGCTCATCTTCCTATAGGAATCTACCTAATTTGTGATTTATTTCATTCAACTGAAAAAAAATCTTTCATTGATCTCCATATGAATGCGATCGAGGATGCTCTTCAACACTTTTTCCATTTCATTTTTTGCAGCTAACCCCGTATGTTCAGATATCTCGCCTATTAATTTCCTTTTTCCCCCTTTTTCTTTTTTCAAACTTGCCATCTTATTCTTGACATAAGATTTCTTTTTAATGTTTCCCTAACTAAACGCACTGTTCTTCATATTAAAATAATCTCTTAGAGCTTTTAAATCCAGAGCTATGTTACAGAAATTTATAGTAGAGTCTCTTATAATTATTTCTATCGATGAGAGTGATTAAGCTGCTTCAAATTTCCAAATAAAAAAGATTTTTAAAATATCATAGCATTCTTTTGCTTAAGCTATTTGCATCCACTCTAGTGTCACGAGTTTCGTCTGAATCATCTATCATATTATGGAAAAATTCCAACAATTCATCTAAATATTTGTTTATCGGCTTCAGTACTTCTGATCTGGAATTTCACCTCGTTTCACTTCCTGATTTACCACCAAATCGCACAAAGTGAACAAGAGAAAGAGAAAAGAAATGGAACAAGAGAAAACTTTCCAGTACGGAATTTCCATGGTACTAAAGTACGTAGCCATTATTAAATTTTGTTTGGCAGAATGAACACCGACTATGCTAAAAGAATGATTATCACAATCAATAAAAATTAATAATCGTCGGGGTAAGTAGGCATCAGATACGATTAAATGCAATTCAAAAACAAAGAGTCACTGAGATACATTAGATGTGGCTTAAAGATGGTCCGTTACGTAACGTGGAAGAAATTCCGAAGTGAGAAATATGTATGGGTTTAGTGGACTTATTCCAGAAGCTGCAAAGTCGGCTGGTAAATTTATCTCATTGGTAGCCATTGGGAGAGCAGTGACTATAGAATATGAAATATGTCTGATCCCTACTCCGTATGTCCGCAAGTACGAAACTGTATTTGTTGTAACATTGCGTTAAAAATATGCAGCAATGTTTGTTTTATTAAATGAGGCAGCTAGACTGAGATTCGTTGCTTCAGACCTTCTAATGGACAAAGAAGAGTTCCTTTTTAAAAATATGCTGAACCAGATCTCGCCTACTTATTGATTTCCCTTCCATGAATTAGGCACTTTCCGCTTTAACGAAAGAGCTAACTGATAAGTAAATTTGCGCATTGCTTTTGGATTGAGACCAAAATAAACATCTGACGATCCTTTTGCATATTCTGCGAGATATGCTTCCTCCTGAAAAGTTTTTCCATACCATACTGAAAAGATTTTCGTGTTAGCTGGTAGCTGATAGGCTCACCCGGCTATTGAAGCTTTTTGGCAGTAGAGTTTTAGGAAAAGCAAAGGTATCCCAAACTTTTAACAACCTTTGAATACGAAAATTCTTTATGAAATATCTCTTTTATTGCTTCAAAATTGACGTCCCTGGAGTCGAAGCTCGATTTGTCCTACTCTTTCTGTTTTTAACGACGACTCTGATAAAAATATTAGTCATCAACATCACTGAAAAAACAAGATCAACATGCCCCGTCCTGCCATTTTTATTTTTATTCCATTTTTTCCCCAGAAATATTAAATTAATTAAAAGACATTCTCATGAATACGCTCATGAACGTCAAAATGCTAAATGTAACAAGCAATAAACTTCATTGTTAATATTGTATACTCTAGAAGAAAATCAATTATGTGGTAAATAATTACTTTTCAAACAAAAACTAACAATTTGAAATCTAATGTCTGCAGGTTCATATGAAATTGAGTAAAAACTTCTGAGCGTATGAAATCATACGTCATGTTCACTCTGTTTAACTTAATCAATATGTTAATGATTTTTTTCGATTAATATCTTATTTTAGTAACTATGAGAAAATGCATTTTTACTCATTTATCATGACTAAGCCCATCACGTCTGTAAAAAAAATTATTTAAGCAAATACTTGCGATTATAAATACTGTCATAAAGTGAACATACTGTAAGATTATAAGAAACTCAATTGTACTTAACAAAGATTAGTATTAATTTAAAATTTTAAAATTCACATAATTTGTATTGTTTAACAAATTTATTTATTTGGCAATTGGGCTAGTAGATTTTTTAATAGTCCTGCTTGCGGCCCTAGGCAACTGTCTTCTATACCTAATCGAAAATCCGCAACTGATGTGCTGAATTAACTGAAGTAATAGCTGCCATATTATGATACTGCCTTATATTTATATTCGACACATGGAGGCAGGTATCGGCAGTGGAACAACAGTTCCAGTTCGAAACCAGATTCTACCAAAAGTGTCTTGTATATGAGCTTGGTGCAAGTTACTTCCTACGTCGCGTGTCTCACATCATCCAAATGATGGGGCGAAAAAAAAAGTTTGAAGAGAAGATTGTCGGGTTAAGTATAACTTCTAACCACGGTTCAAAATTGCAATTTCCATTTCAGACTAACTTTCAAGTTGCTTAAAAATGAGATGTAATCAATACCAAACGAAAATTTAATTCAAAAACAACTTTTCCTTGGTCATCATTCAGATTATGTTATTACTAACCAATATTATTTAAAAAACATATCAGGAATTGTACTATTATGCTCTCAACTGCCAAATTTAACATTCTGGAACAAATATAAAAGAATACAGGATAAATAATATCCTGTATTTTTTTGTAACAGGTCTTCTGTCCAATGGAGATCCAAAATTTGGGGTCTCAATCATTATATGCATTCAATACATGGGTAACTAATTATACTTCAAAAAGCATATTTTCTGCCAGAAGTGATTTTTTTTTTTTTTCGCTTTCTGACAACAGTAGAATTTATATAAAGAAAATTATTATTTGAAATCTATAGATGTATTTAATAATAAACTCATATAATTAATATTAGCTTAAAAATGCAAAAAAATAATATGCACAATACTAAATATTCAAAATTTGCACATATTATATCTACCGTTTATGATTAAATTGAACATGGAGAATTTTTTAATTTATTTTTCACAGTAATTAGCGATCAAAAAATTATAAAAAATACTAATTGCTATGCGACAATTTTTTTCATCCTAAGCCAGTAATTTGACCCTAATTAAAATCAATTGTAAGCTACTTAGGTTGATTTGATTTGTGAGGTTTTTTTGGCGCAAGAGCCACATTTGGTAAGCTACTTAGGATTTCATTTAATAAGTTATTTTTCATTGTACATAAAATATACAACTAATCAAGTTGAATATTATTTTGGAAAAATAAATATTTATGTGAAAAAAGAATATCGATACTTACTACATCAATGCAACACAATCAAAATTCAGATGTCATGAAATTCACTGGAAAAATAATATCTTCATAAACAAGTATGTACAAGGAAAATTTTGAGAAACTTCAAAAAAGAAAAAGTATTTCATTAAGCTTTCCAAATGAGTAAAAAAGTATCTTAAATTTCCTGTGACAGGAAAAATAAAAATAAAATAGAAGCGTAAAGCAGCTTGTTTTAAAATTCAATCAATATCATAAGATGAACTATAATTATATTAATGGTACGGCATAACATGTAATAATGATATTGTTTTATATTCATATTATTATCAACATGTTCTCCCTTTTTAAAATTACACTGAATGAATCTATTTATTAACTTAAATAATATATTTTCTTCTAATTGCCAGATTGAAATTGTTAACAATAACACTGCAGATTTTAAAATTTGAAAATAAAAATTTATACATTTTTTATTTATAATATGTTTGAAATCATTGCATTTAGTCATTTTAACAACCAAAATGTACACCATATAGAATTTTTTAAAAATTACATTTCATAATTAGTTTATTGATTTTGTGGAAAAAATAGCATGTTTCATATCTTAAAGGGCAATAAATATTCTTTTAAAAATTTATTTGTGCAATGAGGATGAAAAATTGACATGAAATCTCAACACGAAAATTTGGCTTCAAGGTATTTCATAACAGTGGTGATAAAGAGTTTGAAATATATAAATAACAAATAAGAACAAAACAATAAAAAACAAAAATATTGCTAAATGTTAATAAACAGTATTTGCAGTAATTTATACATCATCAAATATACCAGCAGGTGGTCTTCCAATACGAGACCATGATGACCGCAGATAAGTATTACCATCTTCGCCCATATATTCCTCATAATGAAGTGGTCTTCCAAATTCTTCAGGTGACTGGCTTCTTTCTTCCGTATAATCTATAGGCTCAACATCTTTAAGAAGTTCAAGGCGGGAGTTTTCTTCTGGAGATGAACTCGTCATACCTTAAAGCCAAAAAAATTAAGTTTTAAAAAGGTAGATTAATTAAAATTATATCAGAATGCAATATAACAACAAAAAACACACCTGCAAATTATTAATATTTGAGGGTAGGAGGAGATTTATTTCATACGCATACAGCATGCATGTTAACACATACATGCTGTATATGTATGGAAAGTACATACAAACTTAGTCATTGTTAGTAATTATGCATATATGCATACATATTTTATCATGCATGTAATAACATACAGCATACTTTTACATTAATCATATATATGACATTTAAAAACATATTTTAGTTGAAAGTTCATATCAACATCAACTTTTACAAAAAGAAAATTATAATAATCCCAACAAAGCATTTATTTATACATTCATTCTAGCAATTTGAAAACATTTTCTCATTGCCCAAAATTGAACAATAGAAAATTACACGCTTTGAAATATAATAATTGACTTACTTATATCCCTGGTACCAGATCGCCTATTTGTTCTTGACAATGCACTTGAAGTAGGTCTGCCAGACTGTCGTCGACGTAGTTCCCTATTCTCTACTCTTTGCCTTCTATTCTTTTCTGAAAAATTATATGCTTTTTAAAATTTAAAATAATGTTTTACGTAACACAGTTGAAGTTGACCCCACCCAGCCAAATAAATCCGACGTATAACTGAAAGATTGTCGTCGCGATTGCTACATGGAAACTAAGGTTAGAGTTCTAAGGATTATCATCAAAAACTACTAATAGCAGAATAAATATCATACCGAGTAGCTGCATAATTTCAAGATAATACTGATGGATGTAATTAATGCACAAAAATAAATATTAAGTAAATTGTTAGGAAAAGTGTGTATATATATAATCAGCACCAATTGCATTTATCAGCGTTATCTTGAAATTATGTGGCTACAGAATATTATATTTACTCTAATATTAGTGTTGCTATATATATATTGCAACACTTGGTGTTGAAACTTATATTAAGGCGTCTGGTAACATCTTAATTAACAGTTAAGATTTAGATTTATGACATAAGATGATAGGTGCTAGTTTTTCTTCCTATTCAAGAAATAACTTATATCTAGAAAATCATGAGCATATAATGAATAAAAAATAGAGTAGTCATCTACTCTATCCAGTGCGGTAAATTTGAAAAGAGCACAGCAAAATCGAAGGTTGTCAACCACCATGTTGCCGGTTTAAAGCTTCATCGGCAACATGGTCGAAATTTGACGTCGTTTCAAATAGTTGCTTGAAATATGTTTAATTGCATCACGTAAGGAAGGACGTTAAAACAAAAGTAGCGATTCTCGTGAATGCTTCTTCTTGTGTACAGCCGAATAACTCGCCACCACTGAACGTAAGAGTATCAACAGGATTTGTTGTGGCCGATTACTTCGTGAACGCTGCAGGTGAAAAGGCTGTTGAAGTTTTCAAAACTTTTAATATCTCAACTAGTAATAATAATAAAAAAAAACTTTATTAAAGTGATTCTTCAATTTGAAAGATTAACGATGCCAAAAAGGAATGCAGTCGTTGAGCGGTCCATCTTCAATCAACATGAAAACGGAAAGCGAGACTTTCGCCGCATTTGTTAAGGATCTAAACAAACTGGTTAAGTCCGATTCAGTAGTAAGAGAAAGAATGGGTTTGGAAATTGCTGACTCAAATCTACAAGAAAGAATACTTCGAGAGACCGATCTAAGTTAAGACAGAACCATAGACCTGGGAAAAACAGCCGAATTGAGCTAGATGCGAGCTTAGATTGTCCAAGGCCAAAAGGCTGATGTTGTTGCAAGATCTGCTCCACTTATGCCAGCATGATCCCGTGAGCAAAATTTAAATAAAAGAAAATAAACCAACAAATCGTTTTAAAATAGAAAAAAGAGGGAAGTATTAGCTCCTATTGGAAATGTAACAGAAAACATATGAAGGGAAAACGTCTAGCATACGGCAAGCGCTGGCATTCTTATAACAATTTAAATCATTTTTTGCCGCTATAAAATGTAGTGCTAAATTAATCCGATTGCACAAAAGATAAAGATTAACTTATTAAAGTATCAGTTAAATTTAAAATATTAATTTATGCACACAACTGATTTTTTACCTCGGCCGTTTAACGATAAAGGAATTCAAATCCTTGATAAAGAAACGATAGAAATCGTGTTTGTTTTTTTTAACAAAGTAGTTGCTGATGTTTCATAATAATAATAATAATAAAAGAGTTTAAGGAGGCTACCTCAAAAGATGAAGGACTCAAAATTGCACAAAAATATTGACAAACTGGATGGTCAAATAGTACTGATAAAGTTCCTAAAGAAGTCAATTCTAATTTTAAGTTTAGGTATGAATTAAATGTAGAGCACGATTTAGTTTTCTTAATAGCAGGCTTGTTAATACTAGTATCTTTAAGAAAAAAACAAGCTTCAGTTATTACATGAAGAACAGTGTAGAGAAGAAAAGTCGAAAGCTAGAGCTAGACAGGTTATGTTTTGACTTAATATTAATGATGACATGAAAAAATGATATATAATTGTTTGGTATAAATCTTAAAGAATTAAAGAACCTCTTATTAGTCACATTATATCCACTCTACCTTTATGAGAAAACAGGTCCTGATATTTATGATCATGGCGATACAAGTTATTTAGTAACAGGTATTACTTAGCAAAATAGGTGGATGTTGTTCACTTAGGGAATAAAAGTTCAGAAGTTATAAGTAAATTTAAGACAACGCTTGCAACTCATGGAATACCTAAGATTACGATTTGTGATAATGTTCCTTTCAGTAGCTGGGCAATGAAAGATTTTTCAAAAGAATGGTGTTTTGAAATCATCACTAATGGTCCTAGATATCTCAAATCAAATGGGTTTGTTGAAATATTAGTAGATATAGCAAAAGGCGTATTAAGAAAATCAATGAAGCATTGCTTAAATGCAGATGTATACCTATTTCAAACATAAAAATTTCACCTAGTCAGATGCTTATGAGTACAAACCTAAGAATATGTTTCCCTAGAACTCAAACAGAGTTATAGAAAATAGAAGATAGAAATTTCAGGAATGAGTTAATCAAAAAGCAAACATTTATTATGATTGCAAGTTCATCTTAGACCTGAATTTATCTTTTAAAAAGGTAATGGTGAGAGAAAGTGAACAATGGGAGCCTACAGTAATTGTTAAAAAACATTCAATCCTTAAATCTTACCTGATTAGAGAAAAAAAATGGGGGAGTTGTTAGAAGAAATAAAAATCGCATTCGTAAGACAAGTATCTGGATAAATGTAGAAGTGAATCCTGATTACCATGATTTTTGTGATAAGCAGAGTACATGCAACAGTGTTCAAGATAATGATCAGCATAACAATAATGATAGCCCCACAATTCAAATTATAATGCATTTCTCCCTACCTCTCAAAATGTTCACCTACATAATAATTCTAATTCAGACCCTTTATCTATAACTCATAGTGATAGAATTGTTACCAAACCATCTAGGTACATTGATTATCTTTTATAATTATTTTTGTGATTATGTCTTATAGGTTTCATTTAATGATACAGTGTTAGTATTATTATTCATGTTTGTGGGACTCTCGTAATTGTATTAGTGTTGAAAAAAATTATGACTAATTGTTACATTTGCTAGAAAAGAATATGTAATATATATGGCAACACTTGGTGTTGAAATTTTTATCAAGGTTGATCAAAAGGCAGGATTTGGATGTTATAATATGAGCTAATACATGTTAGTTGCTCTTCCTATTAAAAAATAGCTTATAACTAATAAATCAAGAGCATATAACTAATAAAATAATATATACAATAAAAATTCAGACTAATATATGTAACCTTTGATATTGATGAAAATTTTTCAACTACACTGAATTGAAATCACTTAACACAAAGCTACATTATGTGAAATAGAACTGAATAAACATACTAACCTCTTTTAACCAGTTCTCTGCCTTCTTCAATTAAATCTGAAGTCATTTCATCATCTCCAATAAACTGTTCAAAACCAATGAAATGCAATATTCTACTACATATATTGAAATAAGTAGCCAGGCAAACAAAAAAGATTAAAATTGGAAAATAGATGTTGAAGCCATCTGATATGATTGGAATTACATCCATATGACCCATTATCTAAACCAGAAGAAAAAAGGATGAAAGGAAATTATATCAGAAACAGTTACAAAATTAACTTCTATTTAATTTCTTAAAGCTATTCAATGTAAAAATTACCTTAGTATAAGATGTTTCTTCAATATTAGAATTTTTTGTAACATGACTATCAAGATGAATCAGGCCTAAGAAATTCAGGCAAAGAGGTGGAGTCAATCGACAAAGCAACCTGTACAAATATACATTTTTTAAAAATATTAAATAAGATATAATGATGCATATCAAAAATATTTATATGTTTTTATTTTTAAGTGCTTTTACTTCACTTTGCTTGTTCCATGTTTGTAGAGACGGAATATTGCAATTGATATTTTCGCCTTCTCACATGTTAGAGTTAAAAAATTTTATACAATTATTGGTTAAAGATAGTAGAAGTTTTAAATTACCTTAATTAATTGAAAATACAAATTATAAACTGAACAAAACATTTAGATTTTAAAATTCTGATTAAAGAGTAAAAAATTCAAAGTTTAAAAATCAACTAATTTTTCAAAATTGTAAAGATGTCAAACAAAAGTAGAATTTTATAAAAAGAAAATTCTTGTTTTGGTATGTGACCCGCATTCCGCCAGAAGTTTGCTATCATAATGCTATCAACATTAGAAAGAAAAAATATGTCATATTTTTCATTTAATGTTGTAAATGTTTCTAGCATTTTAGTGACAAATGTTTGATGAACGCATAAAAACTTCCGCGGCACCAAGGTTCATCAAATATTCCCATTTATGCCCAAAAGTTTGGGGATACTTGGAAGCATTCATGAACTACTCAAGAACTGCAACTTTTCACTTAAGAGATATTTCGATTCTGAGACTAAACATATCTACTTCAGTGATGGCTTTTCCATTAGGGTTGTAGAGTTATAACCTGGAATTATTTTTTAAAGTTACACTTCCTTTTGTTTTCATCGAATTTCCTTACTTTTCCACTCTGATAGTTTGATGCTCATGTTTACTTGTTTCAAAGTACGGTGATTAACGAAAATAATATATATATATAATTAAAAAAAATCAGATTGAAAATAAATCAATGAGCAAATATAAATAAACAAAGTAAAATAAATTATTGGATATTCGATATTCATGTTACATTCGTGAGATTGCCATACTCGAAAATTCAAATTCCGTCACTGCCTCGAAGATGCTTGGCCCCATTTCTACTCTCGATTTTAAATCCTCGTTCAAAATTACTTAAATCTTGACAACCTGCCATTGTAGCAGCAGTAAAAATTGATCTAACAACTTTCCTGATGCACACATGTACCAGTTTTTCTGGCTCTTCAGTGCATAATAGTAGTGCTAACAAACTAAATTCTTTGACAGATCGAGTAGTTGGGTTATCATTTTTGGTTTGTTACTAAAAATAAAATTCAAACATCAAAAATAATTTATTTTTGTCAATCAAGAAGCTTTTATATCGTATGCCGCCTTTCTTACCAAATGAAAACTGCTTTCTATTTCTAAGACTTCATTCTCAGTCATATGACATAAATTCAAGTTACATTTAAAAAATCCTTCTGTCATAAAGATCCACTGAGTTACAATGCCTCCCCCCTCCCCCTGCAATGATATGCCAAAAATAAATAACAAATTCAGAAAACACAAAAAGATACATAAAGAGAAACTTACATTCCACAAAATATAAGACTATATTCATTAGTTTGGTGATGAGGAGCCAAATAATAATAATTTAATATTCTAATTCGAAAAACAGTGTAATAAGCACACACACATAAATAGGCAATGGTAGCAGTAGATATGACCTAAAAAAGAAGTGAAATGCAATTATATATTTCATAAAAAGTACTTTTGCAACATAATTAGTCTTCACTTATATTTATCTAAATTTGCATATTTGCATTAAAACAATCAAGCATTTATAAATTCATGACAGAAACGCATGATATGTGTGTTCATGTTGTGTTAATGGACTGAGGCATATTATCCTTCACAGCCCTTCATCAAAAACAAGAATACAACAATGAAAACAAGCTAACCCGTGAGAATGTGTCGTGGTTATAAAAAGAAAATATGTAATAGCAAGACTTTCACATGATGAAACTGAAATCTAATATTTCAAATATTTTTGTTATTTGGTTCCAATAAATCCAATTCTGTTTCAAGTAAATAATTACAAAATACTACTTCAAATTCTATAATGAATTGTTATCTTCATGCTACTTATGCATTGAAAATTAGTTTTGTGGATTGAAATGGGATGATCAATAAAAAACTAACAATGATAACTGACCAAAATGTCTAATATTGTTTAAAATCTAAATTGCACAACATGAAAAAAATTATCAAAATTATTTAAAAGCAGCTTGAAATTTTCTAATATGACGAAAGTTATTTAATGAAATATTAAACCATTACACGTAATAATAAAACAATACATTTACTTGATTTCAATATCAAAATACATTCATGTTGATTTTTGCACATTTGTATGTAATAGGAATGGTAACTAAAATGTTACAAACAACAATAGTGTACACAGATATAGCTATAGACTGTTCTAAAGTAAGCTAAAAACAATGCAAAAAAAGATGGAATCATATTTCTGTTTCTAATAAACTAGTATAACTTGTAACAAACATTTAAGTATAAAAAGCAGTTATGCAAGAACAATGAATGCGTGTTAGAATAACTTTATAAGTAAGCATCTAAACACAGTTTAGAAATTGGAATAAAATCATAAAAATTAAGGAAAAAAAAGTAGGCATAAAGCATGATCATGGTATATGAATCAATTTAAGCAAGAATTAAGATTAATAACAAAATTAATAAATTTAAAATAACAATTAATAATTAAGTGGAATTAAAACATACAACTTACTTCAATATCAGTATAGTTATAGTATGCCTTGGTTGATTTAATAAACAAAGCAAATATTGTTAAAGTTGGACATCGCATAAAAAATGTTAATTCAGACCAAACCGTGATTGCACTAAACATTAAGGAAAAAATTAGGTAAAATGCATGAAAATAGTTTATAGAATTAATAAAATAACAAAAGCAATGGCATATGAATCAGTTTATGAAAGAAATAAAAGCCAAAACATAAAATTAAATAACTTGTCGAAATAATTAACAATTAAATAGAGTTAGAACACCATACTTACTTCAATAGCCATATAGTTATAGCTAGCCCTGGCCGATTTAATAAACAAAGCAAATATTGATAAAGTTGGACTTTGCGTAAAAAATGTTAATTCAGACCAAACAACGATTGCACTAAATACAGAGAGAACAACACACAATGTTCGGTACACCCCGTTACGAAGCATACAGTTCCAGTACCATTCTAAAAAAATGAATAAGAATTAATGAGGATTATTTTTACATCATGTTCAATACAGTTTTAAACAGTTTCAAACAGTTTTAGAAAGAAGATTAACATTCCCTTTTTTTACACAATATGTTTAAAAATGAGGTCAATTGATACCATAATTTCTATAATTAAAATATATAATACAAAAAAATCAACAATTACATATAATCAACATAGATAATATGGCTGCAATATTTTTTTCTAGATATTCTATAAGAAATATACAAAAAATAATTTAAAAAATGCTTTTATCAGTTGAAAAAGAAAACTAATTTTTTTTAATCAAAAATTTGAAAGCAGAATGAAAAATTGCAAATGTGTGAGTTAGAGGCAGAAATATTTTAAGTAAATTGGAATCGTAATTACTGTTATCATGCTTCACATTTTTATAAATTGATTTTTTCAGTCTACTCTGTTTCTTACGATTTGTATTGTGGCTTTACATTCATCTTTTATCTTTTGCGCCTCACGCCATTCTACTTTTCGTTTATTAGTAAAAAAATTATTTTTCTTTTTAATACATTGATAAAATCATTTTTATAAGTTCTTTTAATTCAGAATTCTTTAGTTTTTAGACTTTATTTCCTTTACGACTTTATTCTAATGACAAAAATTAAAATTGCGAGGGAAATTAAATTTATATCGATATTATTTGCAACTTATTTTGAAAATAGGGTGAATTTTCTAAGCCTATAAAATAATCTCTTGTCTAAAAATATATAATAAGCCTAATAATACCTAAACCTAATAATCTCATGTTCGAAGATGAATTGTGAAACTAAGCATCAAGATAAGAAAGAAGAATAAAAAATGTCATTCACAAACTGAAATAATACAGGACAGATAAAGGAAAAGGACAGTCTTTCAATTAGCTCCAACAATTTTGTTAATGTATATAGCATTTAACATAAATAAATCGGGCTTTTCATCTATGGCTGAATATGTGTAAGAAATATACAATTATAAAAGGAAAAAAAAAAAAAAAACATTATACTGCATAGAAAGCTGAAACTTCCACATGCTTGGTAATGTAAAAGAATAAAATATGCATTTTTTTACAAAAGATTATTTGTAAACACATTCTACATATGCTCTTTGCATATTTCAGAAAATATTAAATCTATCCTTTTCAGCTGCAATACCTTGCAGTTCTAAAATATAAATAATCTTACTTGACTATTTAAAGCAAATGTGGTGGTTTATATAGATATGTACATAAATTTCAAAATGTGATGAATCTAAAAAATGTAACTTATGAAAATATAGATTAAATATCTGTTCTAAAAAGATACCCCAATGAATAGTTCTATTAGAAATGTAAAATGTAATGTAAAATGAACTATCTTATAATTTTTGATTATGTTCTCAAACTAATTATGCGAATTTATATGCTCAATTTTTGATAGAAAAATACTAGTTAAAATAAACTACGCTAAAAAATAGACTAATATTGTATAATATTATAGAGTACTCATTTTACAAAAACTATTATTTTACGTCTTTTATATCCTAAAACATGCTTAATTTAGAATCTAATAAAAGCTTCCACAAGAAAATAAAAATAAACATATTGCTATATTGAAAAGTAAGGAATAATTCAATAGACATGATAGCAAAGATTTGGAAGCTGTACCACATTCAAGAAAAAATAAAATCTATACACAGATATTCTTAAAAGTTTTTTTTTTTTTTTTGAGGCTAAAAATACTTAAAACAATTTTATTTTTATTCATACCTATTTTTGGAGTTTGAATGAACTTCAAGAAGGAGCTTTTAGTTGTTTTAACAGATGTCTTAAAAAGCCTTTCTCTATTATTTTCATTAGCAACAACATCTTCCCAATGAAAAACTTGTTCTAACAGCATATTCCATTGGCACTGAGTACGACGATACATATGGATAGCTCTAATAATCTGAAAATTATTTTTTAAAACTTTATATTAGAATGCAATCCAAGAAACACTTCACATAGCAAAGAAAGAAGAACCTCGCCCGAAATTTTTATCACTAAAGTTTATAAAAAGATAATATAACATACTTTAGTAAGAAAAAGTAATTTTCTTTACCAAAAATAGTATAAATGGCATCAAATACAAAAAAGGGTTAATACAAACATCTACACTCGTAAAAATTAAAGATCAAATAGCTAATGAATGGAAATAAAATACAAGTTTCCTTTTTTAATTTTCATTTTAAGAAAAGATATTATGTTAACTGATATTAAATTAATGAAGTTTATAATTTCAGCTCGTAATTCGTTTATTCCAAAATGATTTTTTAAGCAAAATTGTCATTAATAGCGATCCTTTTATATAATTCCAGAAAAAATTTCAACAGAGAATGAATGAACTGAAAAACATTTCTCATTTTACAAATTAATTATAATCAGTGCTTGGTATTTAAGATTTATTGATAACTGTAAAATTAATACTTATAAAAGAAAGTGAGATTATTTAAATGCAATCTATTTGTAAAATGTTATAAAGGTGTTAATAAAGTGTATACAACTATCTGAATTTAAATCTGAAGTAAAATGCTTACAACTAAAACATCACACTCCAAAGAATTGTAAAGATTTATACCTATATCAACCTCTTGACAAAGATGAGTTGGTAGAAGAGTGGTATTTTAAAACTGTTTAGATTACTAGAAACTTCACTTGCTTCTACCAAAGACCATGCTGCTTACACCATTTAACAGACTTGATCGTAGAACATTTTCACAAAATATTTTTACATTCAGGCATAACATTTCCCTCATCTACCAATCATACTGGGTACCTCCTGGAAAAGATCGTGTAAGACTAGTGACAAATAGGTGCTTGACTAGTTTGAAAACAAGAAGTGAAACTTTTAACAAATGATATATGATCAACTCAGAGATCAAGTTGTCCCATGTCGGCCGTTTGAAAAGGAGGGACTAGATTTCACTGGAACAATAACTACTAAATATAACCTAAAAAGATCTAAAATAATATACTACTGAAAGATTTTCAGCTAATCTTATGAGATTCATAGCTAGACGAGCGAAATCATCAATTATATGAAGTGAAAATACCACTAATTTTAAGGCTGCAATAAATATTTTGGATTTCTTACTGAGAAAATGCAGATTGGATTCTTTGCAAAGATTTAACGCCAAGAAAGGTATGGTATGGAGCTTCATACCTCCGGGATTGACTAATTTTGGCGGACAGTGGAAGGCTAACATTGGAGCAATGAAAATAATTTTATTGAAGGTGACTAAATCGGCAGTGTAACTTTCAAAGAACTTAAAATGTTGTTGAAACAGATCAAAGCAATTTTGAATTCAAGACCTTTGTGCACTCTTTCTGCCAATCCAGCTGATCTTTAATCTTTGACTCCTGGTCCTTTTTTTGGTGAGAGCACCATTCTTGTCAATACCAGAACCCAGTGATTGTTTGACTAACATTTTTTAACCTTCTAGAGAGTCTCTCATCCAGTCTCTTAGATCCAGTTTCAAGAGCAGGAATATTTCAATTATCTGCTATCTAGAGAAAAATAAAACTCAATTATCTGCAGTCCATCAACCAAGCATCAAATCTAGATCAAATATCAAACCAGCTGGTTGTCCTGAAGGAGAATAACAAGAGCCCTAAGGAATGGTTCAAAGTGAAAGAAAAAAAAACATATCCTGTAACAGATGCACTAGTCTCCATGTCGCAGATATCAGAGCCCCTAAAGGTATTGTCCTACAGACTGTTTTAACAGACTCTGCCTACTCCCTTTCGAAAGTGTTGGACAACCGTCCAAACATGGTCGAGATGTTAAAGTAAGGAACACATTATTCCTTCCCAATTGTGGTCGGCAAAGAAACCGGTGCATGAGTAGTTTTTCTGAAACTTTTTGAATCAGTTATTTTTTCCTTTTGCTTAGAAATTTTATAATATCTAATTAGAGATGAAATTAATTGTGAGTGTCGGTATTCGAATGTGTTTTTCATGAGCGTAAATATATACAATTCTGGATTTAATGATGGATTTTATTACTGAGAATTAGAAAAGGGATATTAGATTCTAAGAACTACTGAGCGGCAAATAGATTTAAAACGAAATTAGAATCAGATGTAGAAAGCTTTTGCGTCATGGAAACTAATTCCAAAGCAAATATATAAATGTATATTTAAATTGAAAATATTAAAAACTGATGTTTTCAACATACATAAATGACATATTTCCTCTTTAAATAAATATATTATTTTGAGAACTTTTAGATATATCTGCGTTTACAGCCTTGGCTTATTATCGAAATTATGCCTATTCTTCAGTGCATATTACATATCTATTAAAACAATCGTGATTTATCAAAGTAACTTGTACTTTCAAAAACTTCAATGAATCTTCATTCAACATAATTCTAAAAAAACACCTCTATAAAGATAAAAAAAAAGAAAAAACTTTAAAACAAGATTAATGGAAATGTAAGAAATTTCAAATACATATCCATAAGGAAATGTGAATTCACAATCAAAGAAAAATAAAAATACCAATTCAATCACCTGCTTATGAAGTTTTGCAAGCCCTTTCACACTTATGCCATCAATGGAAAATCTGCTATCATCTCGAGATCTTCTGAGTTGTGTCATAGATTTCCTCTCATCAGGCAACTAAGAAAAAGAAATCGGTAAAAGATATTGAAAATCATGTGCAAATAAATATGCTAAATAATTATAAGCAAATAAACTATTGAAAAATAATAATACAGTAAAATTATCACGAAAAATAAATCGATTACTGAATGTAGGAAGATATTAAATAATTTCAACAATTAAAAACAATCGATGAAAGGTTTTGTCAGTAATGAGATAATACTAAGGCAGTAAGCAGAAAAACTATACCTAATTGAGTAGAGGCTGCGGAATCAAGGCAAGTATACATGCTTCGAATAGCAATTTTAAGAGCGATACGAAAATAAAACATTACTGAATTGTCAAAATTAAAAATCAAATATGATAAAGAGGCCAAAAAAATTATATCAAACTGTTTACTCATGTTGAATTAATGTTGATGGTGGAGGTAAAAATAATTATATTAATCAACGATAACTGTTTATCTTCATTACGTCTTGCAATATCGCTTTATTTACAACAAGTTACCCTAATATGTGCTGCAGTAGAAATACTAATTATGCAAATCAATTTAAGTTAATATTTCTATCCAGCGCATCAATCATCTTACCCCATCATCTGCCACCGACTAATTAACCACACTTTTTTTTATTAGGAAGGTAAAAAAAAAAAACCTAGTAGATGAAATTTTCTTACACACCTATTATGAAAGAATAATGCATTATTTAAATTTTAGCTTGTTTTTAGATATTGAAAGGAACAAATTCTTCCAGTCATCTCATTAATTTATTAAAAATGTAAGTGACCAGTTATATCAATTTCATAAATATAAGTTTTCAAACAGCTGAAAAAAATGAGAAATTTACAAAAATTTCTAAACTTTTTCTAAACTTTAATGTTTATCCTGGAATTTTCCCACAAGAAAAAAATTATTGCTGTTTTAAAATACTGTCTTAATTTTAAAGAAAGCTTACCTTTTCCAAGATCAGATCAACATATGGTCTAGTAGGATGACTAGCAGGTGTGGTAGTAGATATATGAGTTATCTCCTACAAAATAATCAATATTTTAATGCAAATATAAAGTAATAAACTAGGAATCGATATTTAACGTAGAACAATTTGAATTACAAATATTATCAAAGTAGATAACTAAGTTCATTTATAGGACTAAACATTTAAGAGCATGCAAAATAAGCAAACTTTTTAAAAGAAGTAAAAAAAGTATTAATATGATACTTTTGTTCTTGAACACAATTGTTAAAAATTCAGAAAACTGGATTTGCCTAAATGTAACATTATGACCACCACTTCCAAATGTTTACAGCAAAAAGTGTGATTTAATTGAAATAGAAAAGCAGATTTATTCTCCAATCAGTTCTAATGGGAATTTAATTCAAGTTCTCATATTCCTGTAATACCTTTTATTCTATTTTCAAAAATTGATATATCAATTTAAAATATTCATACAAAAAAAAAGCAATGCCAACAACAATTTCTATTATATTTATTGAAAAATATGAGCTGAAAAATGATAAAAAAATTTAAACAAACTACAAATTGGAAAGTAAAACATCTCTATTACAATAATAGAAATTTTTTTTAAAAAAAAGTAGAAGAAAATCATAAAAAGATTTTTTTAATTGCATCACATTTTTTTTCCTATCAGTTATATGAAAAGCTGCAAAGATTAATCATTAGAGAAATGGAAAATAATTTCCAAATTTCTAATAGTGTAAGTAATTCTAATTTATCTTAATTTTTTCTATTTCATTAGATTCAATTTATAATTTGAAAACTACATAGACATTAAGCAACATATTTCAGACATTAAATTTTCAAAAACTCATTTCTAACTAACTTAATTGTTTTAGTATATGCTTTAGTCGAATCCAGCTCTAGAAATAAAAGGTAGTTGTTGTTTTGAGCACAGAGCTAAGCAGATCCACTGAAAAGTTAAGTTTTCATCTTTATTATTCTCAATTGCAAGAATATAAATATAAAGAAAGTACTAAATACCTCCATTAAATCATCAATTCTTTCTTCTGCTTCACAACGTTCGGCGCTGACTTTTGAAGCTTTAAAGTAAAGAAAATTCAACATATAACCTTTCTTAGTAGTATTCCAAAGTTTACGTGGTATCTCAACTAATCCATATCCTTCTAGAAGTACTAAAAGGAATAAGCCCCAAGTGTTACTAGCTGTTATACATATCACTTTCAAATGAGATCTGAAAAAGTATTTTTACAAATCAGAATTGTTATTATTATTTTATGTTTACATATCAACATTAAACAGAATTCAATTTTTGGCTAAAACATTCTCAAAAGATAAGCTTTTAATTATTACCCCATAAAAGGAGACTAAATGAATACATAGCAGAAGCAATTTTTCTCCATGAAACTTTAAAATTAAAAGAATCATTTGCTGAACTTACAATTATGTTATTATTACACATAAGCAAAAGATATGACTAGGAATGATTATCTATACATCAACTTTCAAGAAATCATTCCAAGAATTTTACATAGCACTGATCTGAGACATAAAACTTTCTGATCAACCAACATAATAAAAAAAAAACTTTTTAATCATTTATGTAGTTTTCCTCAACTCTATTTTCTATGATAAAAAATAATCCAGTCAACAACAAAGATACACTGATCAAATACGGACATTATATTAAAAAAAGAAATGCATAATCAAAGCCCTAACTCACTTTATTATTAAATTTGAATATTTCCTTATAGACATTCAATAAATCATTTTAAATTCCATTTCGATTTTAAAAGAAACAAGTATTGTAGATGCAGAGAACGTTACTATAAAATAGAAACTCTATGACTATTAAGTAATTTATTGTTTTACCACTGTATCATCTCAGATAACTAAATTCATATGAATTAATATCAAACCGCCGGTCATTTTAAAAAATCCGTACAGTTTTCTACGCTGTTTCTTTAAAATGTCTGTTATAAAACGAATATTAATTCAACGATGTCTACATGTAAAAACAAAAGGAACCACACACCTTTTGATAACACTAACGATCAAAATAATTAAAATATTATTCGATCATTTAGTAAGAAGCTTTTGCACAGAATTAGCAAAACCCAAGAACACATCATGAAATTCTAAAAATATTTTATTTCATTACTTCTTAACCCACCCTAATAAAATAATATGCTTTGTCTCCAGTTGCCCAAATAATGCTTGATTATACCACTGATGTTTTTTAAAATAACAAAATTTTTCTAAACAAAAATGGCTATTTGAATCGATGCATGTTAAAAAAAATGTGTTTGAAGATAGTTTGAACTCACATATGAGGTAAGGATTGACATACTAAATAATAATAATAATTTTTAGATAATAAATTTAAAATGTAGGTGGAAAGAGTATTATTCAAGAAACTCTCAAGAATACTGCTTGAAATAAATTCTTAATGTATAGTAAGCATGGTAGTTAGTGATTATTACAAAGGGGGAAAAACTCGATTATTTTATAAGACAGATATTTATAAACAGTTAGAAACATCCTAAATAACCAATGAAAAACAATGTTTATACAAAAAAAAAGATTATACTAATAAAAACATGCATTTTGCTCTTAATCTTGAATTAAGAGCAAAATGCATGAAAGAATATGGTCATAATAACCTTAGTAAATCAAATCATTAAGACATATTATTGTTTCAAATAAAAAATGCCATCATCAATATTGATACAATTATTTTTTTATATATATCTATCTATCAAATTAAAAGACTGAACACTTTTTTGAACTGAAATAAAATATCAATTGGGAAAATTAATAAAATAGGTAAGGTGAACAGTGAAGCTGGAACACTTTTCAGTCACTGATTGCTTAAAAAATCATCAGAAATAAATACGAAAAAATATTTAAACACCTATTTAAAATATCGTGTTCTTTGTCTAAACTTTATGTTCAAAAATATGATTGATATTTCTAATTAAAAAATGATTAGCTATTGGCAAACTATGATAGGAACCTGTTAAAAACATTCAAGCAACAAATATTTAAATTCCTTTTTCATTTTGACAATGACAGCACATAAAATTTTTTTTTCCCCGTGTCATTATTTACGTTGAAATTCCTTAACTTTAGTATAACAAGAAATTAACAAAATTAAGAAAAATATATTCTTTAAAAATTTTATTACACTCATGTTATGCTCAGTTACAGTTAAGATTAGTTTTGATCAAATATTACACTTTAATATTTGATCAAAAATAAAACAAAAATTCAAAAATATTAATTGTTTCATCGTTGAACATTTTATTATTTTATGACTTCCCTAGTTAGATAGAATAATTATACATTTTAAATGCAAAAATATATTTTTCTGTAAAGTGATCCACATATAACCTCCCCAAGTGCGCCCTCATCAACAATAACACCTGGGTCAGCGTTTCTGTAGTAAGGACTGGATTGTCAAATAAGTAAAGCAGGCGACTGCCCAGGGGCGCCTTACACCTCTTTATTAATGACATAAAATAATGGTCATACTCGGCAACTGACGATTTCAGATGATATTTGCAAGGTCACCAGGTTAAATCATAACTTAATTTCATTGAACTATGACCATAATTATGATACAAGTCTCATAATAATTTGCAAACGTTTTATGAAAAGAACTTATTATTACCAAACTTATTATAGATTATTTCCAAACTTCAATGGAGCTCACTGTTCATTAAATAAATAAAAACTAGTGTCTTAACATTCATTAATTTTTAGCTTAAGGAATGGTAAATCAAACAGTTTCTTCTTAGGTTCAGAGGCAGATACAAGGTGGGTTGGGGGATTTTGAGGGATACTAGCTCCCCTGATTAAAAAAAAAAAAACAGACAATATTTTGTAGCCTGAAAGAAATTTTTAATTGCATTCTATCAATTGATGATGATATATGATTATACATGATTATTTGATTTAAAATAAAACTTTTAATCAAAACCACAATTCAAAAGCCTTAAATATAAATTGGTTTATTTTTATAATCCATCTTTTGTTGGCTTTGCATATACAGTCTTAAATATATATAAATAAAAAATAACTTCATAGATGAGCAGACATTTTGTCGTCGAGAACTCTGGCGTACAGTCATTGTTCGGAGTCCTAGGCGTAATACATTTTATAAAATCAAAACGTTGTGTCTATGAAAGAGTACTATAAGTTATATATTATCAAAGAATTTGTAATATACTTTCTATATTATATATAGAATATCGTATAATCGACGTTAGGCAATCACAGAAGCTTTTAGTAACGATTTGCATTAATACTTTATCCATTTCCTAAAAAATTAATTAACTGAAGTTGAAAATATCACCTTTAATTTTGCATTTAAAATAAATTCATACGGCATACAACAGCACAGTTTAGTCCTAAACACCTTATAGCAGGCTGATTTAGCTCTCTTTTATTGACACCCCGAAACCCCACCAGAAAATGTTAGTAACCAATTCTAAATTTTTGAGAAGATCCCTCCCCCCGCCCATTAAGATGTTAGTCTACATCCACCCTTGTTTTAGGCAATATTCGCCTGCAAAAGTCAGCCTTGCTTCGCGAGTTAATTCATGGATTTTTCACTCCCAATATCAAAACAGCGACAGAAATTTCGTCAGTATGATTTAGCTCTCTTTTATTGACCCCCGAAACCCCTCCAGAAAATTTTCATAACCAATTCTATATTTTTGAGAAGATCCCCCCCCCCCATTAAAATGTTAGTCTGCATCCGCCCATGTTTTAGGCAATATTCGTCTGCAAAAGTTACCCTTGAACCGCGAGTTAATGCATGGATTATTGACTCCTAATATCAGAACAGCGAGAGAAATTTCGTCAGTATCTAGTGATTTTCGACCCACCAAAATCGACGAGTTATATCTTACTCGAGGATTTCGATATGCGCAGTGGAATGAAAAATTCTTCTTACATAATATTTTGAATTTTGGTATGGCTAATCAACAGTAATATTTTGAACGAACTTCTTTCCTTCTATTAATGAGCTTATTCCAAAAATATTTCATTTTGTATATATTTATCTTAGAAGTATTCTCTTTTCAAGGTAATATTTGATGGTATCAACAAATACAAGGTGATTTTTAGATATTCAACGTACAATTTTCTTATAGGTAATTTTAATTGCCGACACCCAATTATTTCGCAATGATAAACTGAAGCTTTGAAGGACAATGTATAATTAGTTTTAACTTATTCAGTATATAGTTTTTAGTTCTATAAACAGCAACTGTACATAGCTCTTCTCAAGTAAATTTAAATACATATCTCTTTTTCATGTATATTGAAACTTTAATTTTGTCTCATATGTAATGAAAACAATGAAAAGAATAATACATTTTGTAAGATAAACGCTTCTTTTTTTACGAATTAATCAAATTAGAATACCAAGATGAATTCTTTACTGAGCGATGCACAAAGAAATTTACCTTTATAGTTACAGAAGGTGTGTTTGTGTGTGCGCGCGCGTGTGCGTTATTCATAAAACCTTTCTTCATAGTTCTTAAAACTTTTTTTTTACAAAATTTATTTTCGTGTATAATTTTGTTGTTTTAAGCTATATGATTTTTATTTCACTGAACACGCATATCTTGTTGCTCAGATAAATTTAAAAAGCACATTTTTTTTCCCCCGCGAAAGTTTTATTTTATCTCTTAGTTAACTGAAATGACAGAAAAAAAATTTATTTACAAAAAATTTTCTAATTTTTGATTAATTTATCAAAAAATGATATGCATATTTACATTGGTAAGATGTTTTTATATGTATGAAGTATTATTTAATACTTGCTGAGAAAATTGTCTTTGCATTTAATTAAGTTTTTTTTTTTTCTGTGGTGCATTACTAAGCTAATATACCTCATCTTCATTTATTAAGTGTACATTAAAGTGTAATGTTATATTTCAAGTTAGTTAGCTTGAAAGACTTCATAATTGCTGCTCCTGTGGAAAAAAATATACTTATCATTTATGTTTTTGAATATTTGATGTTTTAAATTTCCATAGAGATAATATTTATGTCTGATTGCATAATAAACTTGTATAAAGTCGAATTTTAGAGAGAAATTAATTCACACGACAGTGTTTCAGCTGTTAGTTTTTACAATATCTAAGAGTTCAAATTTCTTCATCAATTCACGCAGCTTATATTGACATTGTATCAATTTAAACAGGAACACTGCAATACTGATCTCACATTCTAAGAATAAACAAATTATTTTTAAGTATGCAAACCATTAAACAATATAGAAAATATTTTGATATGTAGCCGGATTCTAATGATAGCAAGAAATCGAATTATAAATTAAATAAATTTATATTATAATTTAATGGTGTAAATTTCTTTCAATTAATTTTGCTAATAAATTTTTAAATTAAATTATTCTATGCAATCAGATCATGATCAACTATTTTGGATTGAAATAATTGAAACCATTACTTAGTTCCCAATTTAAATGCAGAGATGCATTTTGGAGTTTCATCCAAATATATCAGAATAAGTGGTAATACCTAATTAGGAAATGGAGCATCTGCATGTAACACACTTTATAGTTTTATTGCATTTACTTTAAAAAATAATAAAATTTTGCAGAAATCAGGTATTGCAACATGAATGTATTGCTAATATTTTTATCCAACAGACACATATTAGTACCATAATATGATAGTGTCACCAGTTACCCTAACTACACTGCTGTGTTAAATTTTCATTTTATATTTGATTTCTTTTAATTAGAAAGGTAGTTCACTTATTTTGTAGGAGAAAATATTTAAATACATATTAAGATTTTGAATACATTATTAAAAACGGATTCTCCCCAGCTGTATACTTGACACATTAAATAGAATGCAACCATTCTTATTGACAGTATCAATAAAAAGCTGCATTTCGATTACTTTGCATTGTGCACATTCTATGAAATTTAATTTTTTAATTAAGAAATGGTGAAAAGTTTCAGTAAAAAGTTTTTGGGATGCACATACTAAGAAGAATATGTATAACATATCTGCAAGTTCTTAGAAATTTATTTTAATTATTACTCAGAAATATATGCAAGAAGGTATGCTTACAATATCCATGCAAAACATATGTTGTAGATTCTCCACAAGAGCCAATGAAAATACATGTTGCTTCAAAGCAACTATGGAGCTAAAAAGGGCTAATCCCTCAAAAACTTCTAAAAATATGAATTTATTACTTTTAAATTTGTAGTCTATTTTATTTTATATCCATACTTTTAACTCATTTAAGTTTTAATAAACAAAACAGCGATTTGTATATAAAAATTTAGGATTTAGGCTACTTTAACTCTTTTAAACACATCCACTTCTCATTTTATGCATCACAAAGAATACTCATTAGTGCTATTTTGCAGACTGAAAATGAAATTGCAAAATTTCCTACTGTTTTAATATTTTGCATGCATGTTAAAAGTTCAATTTTCGACTGAGAATTTACATTATTCAATATAAATTGTTGCATTTTAGAAAAAATATACTTAGAATTTTATATATAATCTATTACTTAATGATAACAAAAAAAAATCAGTTTCTTTCTAGATACATTTACAAAAATGTAAAGAATTATCTATCTTTGAATTAAAAATCTTAAATTAAGTAAAACTGGGCACAGGTTATAAAGAATTTAATGTGCAAATGTTATGAATCACTTATACATTAATTCATTTTTAATGTCAGCATAAAGATTAACTTAATGTGCTTATAGTTGTGATAATGTTATACTGAAAAGTAAACCTTTCAAAATAAAGACCTGATGAAGATTGTTAGTGCACCCTGGTACATCAGAAGGAAAATACTTCATGATAACCACCAAATTAAATCTGTTTTGGAATGTATTAAAAGAGCACAATTAAGTTCTTAAATACCCCAGATTCGTAATGAGTTCAACTTAAAACTACCCCAGATTTGTAACGAGTTACTTTAACTGTCAGCATATAATCCTGCTGTGCCCAGCTACAGGAAATGACCTAGAGCTGCAATTGACAATATTTACATTAATTTTCCGTCCGTAAAAAGACTGAGAATTTTCTCACTCTGTTACCAATTTAGTGGATTAAAATCTTTCAAAATTATTCTTGTTTCAACCTTAGATAGCTACAATGAGCTACACATGCGAATTTCTAGATTTTTTTCAAAAATAACTAATCAAAATAGCTAATTCAGTCCCATAGTAAAAGGCACATGCAACTTAATTCCATTCAAGTTCTCTAATCCCCCATAAATAGTCAAAATATTATTTTCTATAAATAATTATATTATAAAAAATATTAATTTAATAATTACACTGAATTTCATGAAGTTAGAGTTTACACGCTCGTCTAAACTAGTCTCAATAAATTTTAATCTTTCCCTAAACTTACAAATTATAATTGTTATTCCAAATTATTACGTGGAGTTGCTCATGACCACTTTGTAACACTGTGGAACTATGAAACATCACGTCGGTATGTTTCGTCTCTGTCCGATTTTCTAAAGGAAGGCAAAAACATTTTGGAAACTATAATTTTTTTTTCTAATTAAACCCTTTAAATTTTCTCCTGTGGATAAACATTATTTATCAACCGTGCAAGATGTCAAAATATATTGTTTTCAATACTTTTACATTATCTATTAATTGTGCAAGACAACATATATTGTTTTCAATGTTTTTACGATAATTACCACTCTGGTTCTTATATGTAACATAAAATGAATGAAAATTTTTTATGATGTCAGCAATTATAATTAATATTTATCATCCTCCAAGTTATATTTGTAATTACTTTTCCTGCTTAAAAATAAAAAAATATGATTCAAGTATTAAGTTAATGAACATTTGTTTCTGCATTATAACAGAGTTATATATAAATTAAAACTGTCTGCAAGTTGTTAATTTTATTTAAGTATTTTTTGCAATTTTTTTAAGAAAGAAGCTTTTATATCTTTAATTATCTTTCTTTTTAAAATTAAATAATTCAAGTATTAAAAGAATACACTTATTTAATACTAAAATGAGTAAAATATTAATTGAAACCATCTTTAAAAGAATTTACTTAAAGTAATTTTGAATATTTAAAAAAAAAGCTTTCATATTTTTAATTATTTTTCTTATAAAAATTAAATTATATTAATTAAAACTATTTATAAATAGTTAAATTATTTTGAAGTAATTTTAAAAGAAAACAAATTTTTAAAAAAATCCAGCCCAGGACAGAACTTGGATACCGTAAATGTTTAGCCCACACCTTATCCACTGTGCTATTCGAGCTGTCGAAAACAGCGAAACTTTATTAGTAAACTATAGTGAAAATGTGAGAGCCATTTTCTCGAAATTGGCTGGCTGTTGCGTTTAAAAATTTTAATGAATGAACATCCTAAACGCATAACTACCATTATGCTTAATCTCATACTGAACTCAATTTTCCAACTCATCTCCTTGCGAGAGAGTTTCTTGGCTTTGAAAACAAGTGTCCCCCCCCCCACCAGCTAAGATAAGAATTGCTATTTCGCATTTACAATTTTAAAAGAATTATTCAAACAAAGCTTCATTTTTTAAAAACTTTATTTAAAAAAATTATTTAAAAAGAACAATATTTTAAAAATTATTTAAAAACGAACAATACAAATAAAATTTATCTATATTGTCTCTTTTTCCTCTCAAGAATCTTTCTTGTTTAAAATTTCTTTTTAAATATATCAAATTAATTCTTTTGGATAGTTTATTGTGGATTTCAAAAATTTCACGTTTCATCCAGATTTTCATTTCCTACTTTTTCATATTTTTTTAAAAGAAATTTTACATTTTTTTAGGTCATCTTAAAAGAACATCTAAAAAAATTATTCATAATTATAATACAGGTAAATGAAAAAATCATTCTTTTTAATTAAACTCCAGATCATAAGTATTGAGTGCACTAATTTTAAATAAATAGGTTCTCTTACTCTTTGGGTTTAAAATCTGATTTATAAATGAACAATTATAAATAATTTTCTGAATCTTTCATTTACCGAAAGCAATGAATAAATGAATGTTGAATGAATCACATCATGAATGTGGTGATAGTGTGAAATTTCTAAATTTTCCATCAAGAAAGAAACAAGCTTCTCTGGATATTCTTTTATTTATTAACTATATAAACACATGCTATGCATTATATTAATAAACAAACCTTACAGAAGGTCATAGGATCCTCTGAATGCCTTACAGTTCATCATACGAATTCACAAAAATTGCTATCATATTCTGTCCTCTTCTTTCTTCCATGTTTACAAAAATCGTCTTTTCCCCCACCAATCTTCGTAGTATCCTCTTTGATTTCTAGCACAAGGATATTTTGTCTTTCATCTATTTTCTCCCAGATCATAGCAACATTTTTAGATTGCTTGTTTGGCTGTCACTGATATTAACCAAAATCAGTGAGTTCATTTGATTGTTCAGGAGCCAGTTACAATAGGGTTGAGAGCACAATACTTGCATTGAGTTTCTCAATACTGGAAATCTAAAGAACACTCTCACTTAAAAAAATTTCTTTTCTCAGACTTGTTTTTCTTGAAATATCTTCCAGTGCATTTGGTTTATCTTTATGGATTTTCGAAGGATTACATGTTTCTTTACAATTATTCCTGAAGTAAAGACATTTCTGCTTAAGGATTCACCCTGTCATTTTGTTATCTTTCTCGATATACCCCATTAAAAGAAATAATCCAAAATTTTAAAATTTCATCAGCAGTAAATGCTTTCCCAGAAGAGATACATTTCTATTTTACTGAGATTTTTAGACCTAATGCCTATTCAGCATATCTATCCTACTATATCTATTGAGCATATCTATCATTCAACTAAAATGGTTAGTAATGCTTTTGAAAAGAACATTTCAAAGGAAATTTTACTAGGCAGGTAACTGTCACTGATACTCCAACCAACATCTCCTACAATAGTAAAATATAATGGAATCGCCTTGTTTCTCTGTTGGAGTCCTCTAACAAAATGTTACATCTTCCTTTTTTATCTCTCTATCTTCAATAATTACACAATAGTCTAATTTTCCCATCTTGAAGTCTGAACCATTATTATTAAATTTTCCACAATCTGAATCTTGTATTGCAATTTCCACCAGTGTAAGTTCTATGCCATATCAATCCACTTCTATTAATACCATATAAAGGAACGAGAGGAAAACCAAAATGTTTTCGACCCAGTACACTTCAAAAATGAGATTATGCTTACTCATTCAACATAACCAACAATTGCTGGACATGTCTGCAAAAAATTTTGTCATCTATGTCCTTTTCAAATACATTTACAAGCATTGCGCTAAGATAATATTTTAGAGCCCACATAAAGCTCAAACTTTCAGATTTGGATATGTGTGTGATTATCAGTGCATCTCAAATATTTATTTGATTTATTTTATATAAGGTTTGTATTGTAATATATGAATCTTCTACTTTGAAACATGCAAAAAAGGTACTTACCCATCCAAATTACTGTTTGGTTGTAAAACAACATATATTAATAGAGTACCAAAAATGAGAAGATAACTTCCATAATAAATGGCATTCTCTACAAGAGCCGTTTTAAGTTTTCCAGATATGGTAAAGTCTCCAGCAGTTGAATATGACTGCATCATAGGAAGTATTATCCTAGAAAGAAAACATTAATTGTGATTGAGACATATTATTACTATTGTTGTTTCTTAAAATTGAAATTCCAAAAGAATTTAAGTATAACTCTAGGAAAGAAAAAAAAAATCAAAGGACTCTCTTTTGAAAACCAATCTTTGCACTTTAATATGACTGTCATTTATGTTATTCGCATAAATAAGAATATAGTACGAAATAGCCAAGGAATTTACAGAACAGCAAGCAGGCCAAACATTCTTAATTTTTTGGCAAAAAAATATCTTAATATAATAATTAAAAAAACAGATAAACTCCAAATGCTTACAGTTCTAAATTAAGAAGTTGCTTTACAACATCAATAATAATAACAATAATAAACAAAAAAATGAATGCTCTGCAACCATTAAATGTTTTTCTACCAATACATAATTATTCTCTAGACTCTCTCTAGATCAAAAGTAGTATTTTATTTATCATTTACATTACCATGTAAGTGTTTGAGCTGTCCAGTAAACAACCCTCCATAAACTCTGCAAAACTTCATCAGAAACATAACTCCATGGCACTTGACAAGCATTTTCAAAGGACATTCCTAAAAAAATTATTTTAATTATATTTAAATCAATAAATATCGAATTCAAAAATATGCTATGCAATTTAATAAAGTTTTTAATTTTACACAATAAAATTTACAAGTATGTATAGTGAAAGGTACAACACACACGCACACAAAAAAACCCTGTGATTTTCATATCAAATTAAAACGTGAAAGTTATAAAATGATGTACCTTTGTATTAAGTAAGAATATAAGAATGCAGCAGCTTACACCATTTTATAAAATAAAATAATACTTCATCCTACGAATGTACAGAAATACTCATAAAAAATCACACGATTTAGTCTCAATGAAAGGGGGGAGGGGAAATGAAATGTCAATAATCTCTGTATACCAATATGAATATATTCATCTTGGACTTTTAAAAAAATATTCTATGATTTACGATTATCATTCTTTTAATTTCTAAATGAAAGTTACTAAATATCCAACAATTATTTGATGTTTTTGTTTATTTTTTTAACCAGACAAGCATGACCGTATCTCATGCAATACTTATTCCTGACATTAATAACTTATTTACCTGTTTAAAGAAGGTCATTGAATAATGGCATAAAAAGACACAAAACTGGGAAAATTTCTCATACTTCATGGAGAGTTGGTCATTAATTGCAATATAACATGCGTATAACAGATTTTAAAATAATCTGAAGTTATACCTCTATTTTAACTATTACTGAAAGTGCCTGATAAACTGCTTTTCACAAAGCAGGAACCCATTCTCCCCCAAATACCTTTTTATATACATATAATTAACCATCTCAATGCTTAACTCAATGTAAAAGAAAGAGAGAGAGAGAGAGAGAGAAATTTTGAAAATAAATTGAATATTTTTTGATAAGCATTTTGTATACAGATTCAATTTATTTCCAATATAATAAAGTTACAAAACTGTATACACAAGTGTATATTGAAAAGAAGATGAAAATTTATTTTGTATTCCCAAAACTTAAAATACAGATTTTTTTTTTTTTTTTTGCTAAATTTTAATATGGAAAGAAATCCAAAACAAACTACATTTTTCAATGATTCTAAACTTAACTTTTTTAAAGTTGATCAAATTATCTTTCAAATAGTCCTTAATCATCATAAAAATATCTGCTATGAAGCTCAGATGGTAACTGAATGAAAGTTGAAGGAAATCAATAAAACTATTTGGTACTAAGCACAGTAAATTTGCCAATAAAATATCAATATAAATGGTAAAATTTCTCTCATTTAATTTTAAAATTTCAAGTATAATATGAAAATATAATAAAATTTTTAGCAAATCCCACTATAAGTTATAAATCAAATCTTAGCATGGTTTCTTGATACTAAGACATGATAAGCATGAAAGATCAGATTGGCAAGGCTATGTCGATTTTAAGCCAAAGATAAAGTATCTTAAATCATCACTGTGTATTTATCTTGTACACCTACATGTGCACAGATTTTTTTTCTTATTATGAAATTTTAACTGCTTAGTATCTCTTAAGAACACAAAATAAAAAAATTAAAAAATAGATGGACATTTTCACTCAATATTTAAGGCATTTTTTCATTAATTATAATCACAATTTCAAAATTAAACAAATGAATATGAGTTTATTAAGATTTTAAACGACTCTGCTAAAAAGAAAATAATATCAAAATGCTAATTAAATTTAATCCACTTAATATCTAAGTATAAAGTTAGAAAACCAAAAAACATGAAATAAAGTCTCCAATAAAAGAGTATGATTTAAAAATGATAAAAGCCATAAAAAGAGAACAAAAACCTAAATGCTAAAATAAATTTAAGAATATAATAAAATTTTATAAAATTACCTTGAAAATCAGCAATATTTTGAACACTTTTATTCTGTTCAATTGAAGATGCATTGCTGATTACACTACTATTTATAGGCATTTCTGTAGTAACAATAAAGTAAGGTGTTGTAGCGTCAAAGTTATCTCTAAGGCATTGCCGGTAAGCCGTCTAAAAAAAATAAAACAGATAAATTAATGATTTCTAAGCATTCAGAATTTTCAATTATGTTGAAAATTTTCCACTTTTCACACGGTTTAAGTCAGAAGTGTTTCATTATTCTATAATACAACACATAAGGGAGACCAGGAAGAGACTGGAAATATCCAAGGAAAAATTTTTCAATTAGGACAAAAACGGGAATTTTCAAATCAAACAAGCAACAAACAAACACTCAGACACACACACACACACACAGACATTAAAGTTTATTGTAAATTACAACGTTTATTTTATCCTATATTATATTTAGTACAATCCATATTAGATGAAAAATATGCCCAATTAATACTGCCAACTATCTTTCTGATGGACACAATTTTGAAATTATGGTTTGTTCATAAATGATAGAGCAGTCATTTTTTTTAGAGAAGATGAAATTTCCTTTTTTATTTCTCCTCATGAAAAGTAGTGTAAAGCTATTCAAATATTCCTCATGTTTGCTCTCAACTCTTCCAACATAGTAAATAATGTTTTTTTTTTTTTTTTTTTTTTTTTTTTTTGTAAAACATTTAACTAAGACAAAATAATTTAAACCTGTATGGGGTTTACCTTTTATGTGAATCTATGTCTTGTATATTTTTATTTGACATGGATTTTACAATATATAGTAATGATTAATTTGTATGATATCAATGTTTTCGTCAGAAGTATCATGAACAGAAATAAGATATTTCTTGTATTCTTTTTTTTTGTTTCCATTTCAATTCCTCTTTGTCAGGGATATCAGGCAGAATATTTACTTTTTTTTAATAAATTCCTTTTTTGCTTAAGTGTAACTGTGTAACTTTTCAAATAATACTTTTTACTTAAAAAAAAATATTGCAGGATCTACAAACTTATTTTCTTGGAGTTTGTATCCTTTTGAGTGATATGTATAATACACTGGTGTAAGAAATTAAGAGAATTTACATATTTTGTCAAATTGCATGAAAAGACCTGAAATGAAGGAAAAACCACTGCTTCTAGATAAAAATGCAAATGCTGTACGGCTAATACGTAAGTGTACACGTGTGTGTAGGTGGAGCCAGCAGAAAAACACTCTTTATAAGCGCGTGGAGGGTAAGACGAATTTCGTTCGCTAGCAGACATCGGCGAATTTCTTGGTGTTATCTTGCAGCAATCGGTGAAATTCACATCGGAACAGTAAAAATGAGTAACCACCAACGTTTAGATGATGAAATGAGGTGGCGAATTGTGGGCAGGTTAGAGGCACGCCAATCTCAAGTCCAGATATGCAGAGAGTTTCATTTAACGCCCAGCGCCGTGTATTACCTATATAAATAGTTCCAGGATATTGAATCCATCGACAGAAAGCCTGGGCAAGGTCGTCAAGGAGCCACGACGGCCAGAGAAGATCGCCATTTGTCCATTTTAACGAGGCGTAACAGAGGGGCTACAGCTTCACAGCTCTCTCGGGACCTGTATGCAGCCACAGGAGCCTGTGTATTAAGGGTGACTTGTTCCAACAGACTGAATGGGAGAGGATTGTTTGCGAGAAGACAGGCTGTTTGCGTCCCGCTCACGTCTACGAACAGGAGAGTCCGATTAGCATGATGCAGGCAACAAAGTGATTGGAGTATGGAGCAATGGGCAACCGTTCTGTTCACCGACGAGTCCCGTTTTAGCCTAAACACCGATTCCCGCCGTACTTTCATATGAAGAAAGCCAGGGACCCGCTACCTACCCTCCAATGTCCGCGAAATCGACAGTTATGGCAGTGGTGGTGTAATGGTCTGGGAAGGCATCATGTTAGATGGCCGCACACCTCTCCACGTCTTTGACAGAGGTTCTGTGACTACTGTGAAGTATAGGGATAAGGTCTTAGAGCCCTATGTTCGCCTTTTCCGGGGTGCAGTGGGCCCAAGTTCATCTTAATGGACGATAACGCGAGGCCACATTGAGTTCTTTTGGTCGACGAATTTCTGGAGAGTGTGGATATTCGCCGGATGGATTGGCCAGCCAGGTCTCCAGACCCCAAGAGAGAGTGCATGTCTGGGACGCTCTGGGGAGGGCAATTGCAACTCGCAACCACCCTCCGAGAACCACCCAGGAACTGAAAACCGCGTTGGTGAATGAGTGGGACCAATTGCCACATGCATTGATAAACTGTCTTATTTCCAGTATGACATCACATTGCAAGGCGTGTATAGCTGTACCCCCTATTAACCCATTTCTTTTGTGTATTCTGCAACCGCTGTTTCAGACCTTCAGACTTCCATTAGTGTTACACACAAACATGTGTGTCTATTATAACTGTTGAATGTTTATTTTGTTTGCATTATATCAACCTATGTTCACACCAAATTTTATTAAAATCTGTTCAGTAGTTCTGGAGATCGTAGATCAAATATGAAAATTCTCTCAATTTCTTACACCAGTGTATATAAGGTCAAATAACAGAATCAGTAATGATGTAAAATCAGTCACTATCTCATCATATTTGGCAAACAGACAAAAATTTAAATCAAAGAATTGGCATTTTCTGCCCAATATTGGTTAAAGCTATCTCAGAGAAGATTAACTTCATTGCAAGAAGTTTTCTATAGCCATTTCAAATATAAGCAACTAAGCAGTGTACTTTGTTTCTTCCTCCCATTTAAATATTCACAAGATTAGTCAAAATATTCATTTCAAATTGGAAGAGCTGGAATATTTTCAAGCATATTCCTAAATTCTAATTTCCTAGACTGATCAAAATAATATAGATATCTAATATATACATGTTATAGAACTTATGAGAAAGGAGCAGGCAATGAATTCTTTTTAAATGACAGTTTTATTTTCCTTCTTCATTAATACTAGAAAAGAGCAGATGATGAGTTAATACTCTTTCAATGTTAATTTCACTTTTCTTCTTCAATAACATGGAAACGGTTCCATTTATAGATACATATAATTACATGTAATTGTTAATGCAAGGCAGAAAGAAGAAAATAGAAGTATGGGAATGCATTGAAAGCCTACATAGTTTTAAATAGAGATTAACCAAAATTTAGAAAAGCAACCAATTTAGTTTAGATGTGTGATGTACACAAGATATTGAAGCTTCGTATGCGATAGATAAAACTACTGAAGATAAAGACCCTGAGAAAACAGGTACCCAAAAAATTTAGATGTTAAAGTATTTCTTTTCTTTTTTTAATATTTGAATTCAAGTGGTTAGAAAATTAATTTTTAAAATGTGGAAAAATTGAATTTAATATGTGTGTGTGTATAAACAGATTTTAACAATTGCATGACTGAAGAGAAGACACTTTTGAATTTTTAACTTCAATTTATTTCACTATGGGAAGTATAATTTATGTACAAGGAAAAAGTGACAAGATATGTCAGTCTACAGAAGAGCTAAAAGAGAGGCTGAAATTTTCTCTTCAATGGTCTGACAGGGATTTCTTTGACACATGTATATTTAGGATAGGGAAATCTAGGTATTTTTAAAAGAATGTGCTAAACATTAAGGATTATATATATATATTTACCAAAATTGGTATTAACTTTTAAATTTCACATCCAGCTTTCAAGCACAAATAATCTCTTAAAATCTAAAATATTTAGTAATTATTAAGTATAATAGGTGCTTAGTATAGTGTAAGTAACATCTTAGTATAGCATGAAGATCCAACTATTCAAGGTAAAAATTAATGGCATTCCAAATACATATTTTGCATGTCTCTAAAATCTTATAGAAAATCATTATTTCTGCATATTACATATAAGTGAATTTTATGTAAAATTTAAAGTAGAATTTTTAAAATATTAACCTTGTATTTCAAAGAATATTAGTTTAGATAGAACATAATGGTGCATAATCAAAAACTGTCACCTGCAGGTTCATTTTAGTCTTTTTTAATATTTTGTCTACTGCATTTAACAGTGCTGATCCCCTATATTCATACCTTACTTTTGACAAGCCATTAGTAACAGAAATTTTATCAATCTTCTCAATGATTTGAAACTTCAAAGCAGTACAAAATGCAGTCTTTTTTTAATTTTTAAAAGTTTTATTACACATTTTGTTAAGAAATTGTCTCTAGAAATAACTATTTCAGCTCAATTATATTGTAAACATGAACACTTCATACAAAAGCAATTATAGTACATCTATCATTTATTGAGTATATGTGTTTATCAATATTGAGTAAGTTTTTATTTTTATAGCATAATGCTTCATCTTTATTCTAACTCTTAAAATCTTCTTACTGTGGCAAACATGTATTCTGAAAATTAGATTATCAGTTTAAATGCATAACAGAAAATGGTTTAAAGCATGTTTTTAGAAAATCAGATCAAACAGGATTTTTTTAAAGAAGGATAATAAATCAAGATAGCTTAAACACATTAGCAATAATTTCAATTGCTGAAATATTAATATTAAAATATCACAAATATCTATACAGAAAAAAAAAATTAACCTCACAGAAAGAGAGAGAGAGAGAAGACAAACATGAGGAGTTAATATAATTTAATAAAATTTCAAAATAATTTTTAATAATGTTAATAAATCTGAACTTTGCTTACACTTACTTTAGTTCTACACAATTTTAATTATAAATAAATACCATAGTAAATTTTCAACATGAACATTAAAATTAAAATATACAGCATCCTCACAATTACAACCCACAAATAACTACTGGCAGTAAAACCCAGTATATATCAGTATTTTTGAATTGGAAACTTTTACATTAAAAACATTTTTGTGTACTTTTGGATAACAAAGTTCTAAAGAAACTGAAAAATTCTTTAATTCTTACATTTTGCAAACATATTGTTCTCAGCAAAAACTTAGTAAATAAGTAATTCTAATGTTTAATGTCAAAACTTACCGATGATACATCCAAAGGTAAGATGCATATTATGATGAAGGCAAAGTACCATGCAATAAAAACATTGGCAGTAACTAAAATGTGATGCTTTCTACAGTTGCCATATTTTTGTAACAAATAAGCAACAATAAAAAATATTAGCACAATTTCAAGCACAAAGGGACCAATGATCATGTTTTGTTGCTCTTTTTGTCAGAGATCTAAAGAGAATGCTGCAATAAAAAGAAACTGAAATTAAAATTCAAACTCCTACCCAACAAGTAATATATTATCTATGAAAACAAAATACATAAATAGCAAAAAGAGTTTTTTCCCCTTCACATCTTCAAAGTCTAAATGCTATGGAAAAAAAAATTACAGAAATTATTATATAATATATATATATATATATATATACAGATTCAACTGAGTAAGTTTCATATACCTTGCTTACATCTAATAAAATATTCATAAACACACTCAAATATATATGCCACATTTGGTTTGTACAGAGACCACCAATGCTTTACCAATGTCAACTCCACTCATGTTCTATTGAATTGGTTTACATATTATGAATGGTAATTGAGCAAGACATGCAATTATTTGCTTTGGGAGTTTTTCACATGCTTTAAATGTTACTAAATATTTTCCATGCACCATATATATGTCACACTCTCTTTGAAATTTCCTATGAACTGAAGCAGAGATGTTCAATTTAGCTTCAGGATTCACAGTATCTTCCTCATTACAAGAATTGCTATCAGATCCAAATAATATATCATAAATGTTGTATTTAATCAAATCTTTCCACTTCTATCTAGGACTATTTTGGATTCTTTTTCAAGTCATTTTGTAAGCTGTTTGATATATATCTAACATATATTAATTCCAAATTTTCAAATATAATATAAATTAATTAGTCCATTAACATATTTGTCAGAAGCCTATTCAAAACATTCTAATCATATGTGGTTCTATGTAAGTTTTAATTTTAATTTCTTGTATTAAGTCCAACATTTCCAACTATTGGTCCAAAATGTGCATAAACAATAAAATATGTATATTTTCAGATATACTATAAGATAGATAGAAGTAAAATTTCTTTACAAAAACTCAAAATAGATAACCTCAATTCATGTATCATGTATGTAACAGAATACAGTGAAATTTTAAAAATTGCACTGAAAAGTGAACACTTTACACAAGTTTTAATAAAATATTTGTAAATAACATTTCTAAGAATAAATCAAAAATCTAAACTAAATTTCTGTAATCAATCAAATTGCTTTTCTGTGATATAAACTTAATCTTTTTCTTTAAACTGGTTTTAAAATATTGCCATTTTAGGATGTTTGCCAAGATTAAACAACAGAGAAAATAATTCTATAATAAATATAAAGACTAATTAAAAATCAAATACAGGATAAATTAAAATTCCTGTTTTTATCTCAATACGCATGCAATTGAAAATTACAGTAAGAACAGAATTTATAAAAATATACAAAAAAACATATTAATATTTAGAATGCAAAATTCTGTGGTTCAATCTGTATATAGTTCAAATTGAAAATTCTTCATTCATCAAAATTTTTCTTCTACATGTTAATAAAGAAATTTCCATGTCAACTAAAGCTTAATGGTTTTACACTTGTGATGTCATATCATTTTTTCCTCCTGTGAGAATGCAAAAGATACTACGATTAAAGTGACATGGCACATTTAATATGTACAATGTGATGATTTGACTCTTTTCTTTGCTTTTGTCTTTATAAATTATTCTTATAGATAGATTTCATAAATATAATTAAAAACTTAATCCAGTAATTTCATAAGACATTTTACCTACATACTGTAATCTGAGAAACAATCTGAATACGGAATTTTTTGAAAAAATCACAGTCACTGCACATATATAGAAAAAAATATATAAAAAGACAGAAAGAAAATTTGTATGTCGTAATAAACACCAAAATGACAAAGAAGAAATGAAGCATGGGCTCTTATTTAAATATACGGCATTTAATGGAAAATGTCATCTTTCAGAAAAAATTTAACTTCGCGGTTTTTTTATATATTTTAACTTATTTTGAAAATGTTTATTTTAACTGTTAATGAATAATTTTCTAATAAAACAACAATAGTGGTTAAGTTTGGGGTCAGTGCGGAAAATTAAGAGTTAATAGAATTTACTATCGACAGTCATAAAATACATTACAAACTTCCTTGCTTAATTATTTAGCAAAGTCTTTTAACTAAACGAAACAAAATTAATCAAGTGCGAGAACAATCAAAAAGTAAACAACATACGGTTGATGAAAACAGAAACATACGACGGCACGGCAAAGAAAAGGCAGACGAATTCACGTTTCCGATTACGATTACGATTAAAATTACGATTACAATTAAAGCTGATTTAAATTACAGGTTTCATATATGACGTATAATTTGGGAAAATAGATTTCATATGATGTGCATTTCTTAAACCATAAGTTTTAAATAGGATTAATATCAATAAATTTCCAATGCTATTTTCTTAATTTATATCAAATAAAAAGGACTTGAGGACACCACACCGTGCCTTATAGTGGCCTTCGTAATACTGATTATGACTTTTCACCTTTTTTTGAACCTGTGTTGGCTAACTCTAAATATAGTAATTCCATGCGACTTCAATGGCTGCACATGTCTATAGTGCAATAGAGGTTTCATGCCCTTATTCGTAATTTGTTCCTTTCCAGCCAATAATCAGAATTTCCTGCCTGCAAGCAAAATAACAATTAAGAATCCTCCTAAGGAAAAAAAAGAAAGAAAGAAAAAAGATGCAATGAATAGCAGCGATTTTACTTCCCAAACTTGCCACAGTTAGACTAATGCAAATTTTCTAAAGTCATTAACTACGATGCCTAATTGTATCTGGTAGCAAAATTTTAGGACATAGAAACTCTTTAATAACCGACTTTTATATAATTTTGTATATAAAATATGTATTTGTCAGTAGAAATAATGAAGAAAACCAAATAAATGTAAAATTATACTATATTTTACAAAGAATTGTGAGAAACAATTTGATATAATCTATGGACTTTTTTTTTATTTGATTCCACAATTTTCCAAATCCCCGATTTGATTACCAGTGTAAAGCCTTGTGGCTATCCAAATTTTGCGATGGAGATTTCCAAATTTCATAATCTTATTTAACGATGTTAATTGACATTTAATGTCTTTTTTCGATTGTTATGGCTTTAGCACAATCTGAAAATACTTAAACTGATGCTTTTTTACTGTAGTTTTGTATGATTATTAAAAATTCTTGTTTTTGTTCGGAATAAGCTGCCCTAATGATTTTGATATAACTCTTTTTGGTGAAGTATAAATTTAAGATAAGAATTTCATCTAATTTCATTCAGTGAAAATGTGAATCAGAAATCAGTAATAAATCAATTAAAGGAACCAAAAATTAAACAAATCAAAACTGAAAATAAAAAAGGCATATAATCCAATATTTTTGGCACTAAAGAAATAATTTTTTCGTATTTGCAGTGCTGACTAATGGGATAAAGATGTATAGATGTTACTGGCGCCAGTTTTAGGAGGTGTCATGGAGACAAAATCTCAGAGTATTTATATAACTTTACACTTGCTAAACCGCTGATGAAGATTACGGGTAAAAATCATATCATATCCCTCGTATCATTTACTTCTCCCTACGCCACTGCGTATCTGATACAGAAAATAGAAGCTAAATGGATCGATTTATTATAGGGGTGACGAATATTTTACGAGTGGTTATTACGTAACAATATCAAAAAGTCACAAATACCAGTGATCAATACTTTTCAAAGAGGGGTTTGATTCAAATCCTTGATACGTTCTTACTGGTGATATTTCGATTACATGTCTTGGATCACGATAGAAAGTAACAATCAATACGATCTGTCAAATGGAAACCCTCGAACAAAACAGAAAAGGAGAAATCTGTGAAGGGGTTGAAAAGTGAACAGACCGGTTATTCTTGGAATTATCGCATCATTGAATTCCATATCACTGAAATTTATCGAAACGGTGACTTCACTGGAAAGAGTGAAGTCGCCGCTCCACTTCATGCGAGTGACCTTGACTTCCCGATATTCGCATTTGACGTTGCACTATTCCTTAAAGATCATTTTTAATTGTGACATGACTTTCTGATTGCATATACTCTGCTGGCACCATCTATTGGTAGAATATAGAACTAAAGTAAACATTTTAAAGAAATGACATATATATTTAATTCAAATTTTTCAGAAAATAGTTTACTCCAATAAAGAAATTAAATAAATAGTTTTGATAAAAAAAATCAAATTTAAGAAGTAAGCTGAAATAGATAAATTAATTCAATCACACGTTACAAATTAGTAAATTAAGTGTCGATTAAATTAATAATTTATATTAAGTAATATTATATACTAAGTAATAATTTTTAGTTAATAAAATGATTGAAATAACTGATATTTGGAACAAATATTTAAAAATAACAATAGCAGAATTATTTGTTATTCAAAAAATCGTGGATTATGCATCTCTAATTTATTATCGGTTCAAATTGGAGGGTTACTGCAATGTTTCGGATACTAAAAACTTAAAAAATTTGCCTGTGCGCGTAGTTACCCGACATATATTTAATTTTCTAATTAAATGGAGCCATTAAAAACCATTTTAAACGAAAATAGAGATGGGAAAAAGTTTTGCAGCTGGAAAAGAGTCTCATGAAAGGAAGAAGTTTAAGAAGGTGTCGACGACTTAATATATCATGACTCTACAAAACGTATATTAAAAGTAGAAATTTGCGATTTGTCTGCGACTTATTTACTGTTCTAAATTTTACTTGAGAAAATTTCGATTCTGTTAGAGTACAAACAAAACAGTAATATGAAAATTCTGTTTTAGAGAAAATGAAAAACCTTTCTGAATTTTTTAACAAACGTTTTGAACTTTTATTGGAAAGTCATTTATTGCTCATAGTAATGCATATTCTACTGGAAAACTAAAATGTTTAACCAATCTTTTGGCGAATTTGTCATGGTTTCTACAAAAATATGCAGCAATGAAAGTTTATCTTCATTTATCTATTTTTTCAATACTTGAGTTATACAATGAAAACACTCTACAGTGGCAAATCTTCGCTCCAAATAAAGTCGCCAACCTAAAAGGCTTTTTTTTAAAGGACAAATTGCATTTTAAAACAACTCCTAATTCATTTCTTCTGATACAGGGAATTTAAGACTTATCTAAAGCGAAAGTATTTTTTTTTATTCGGACACTCCTAAATTTAAAAGTTTTTTTATACATATTAAAAATGGATGCCTATGAGGCTGAAAAAATACATTTTTAATAAAATAATAAATCGAATAATTTCAGATTTTTAAGTTTAAATAGAAACATTTTAATGAAAGGGATTTAAAATTATTGTTGCGAATTAAACTTTTGCAACACTTGTTCTTCCTATTCGTTAATAAGGTCATCACAGCAATCCTCAGAACCTTCGTGTTCGATTAATCAGAAATCGGACTAGATTCTAGCAAGCCTGGAGAGCTCTGATTAATCATCTTTCGCTTCTGTTTCATCGAAAAAAATCAACTGTGTTCTATTAGTTTTACTAAGTCTACTGCAAACGAAGCATTTGATAATAATATCTCGGTTTTAATTTCTCCACCCGCATTAAAACCGATAAAAGAATCTGATACAGAATTTTTTCATTGATATTTTACCGTCACATTCATCCATAACACAGTATACTCCACCCATAACACAGTTCTCGTCAAATAATATGGTCACATTCATTGATACTTACAATAACTAACATATTACCTCTATTTTAATTTGAAATCTTTTATCACTTCGTGATATAATGAGCATAATTTTGTGGTTGTATTCGAGGGAAGAATTGTCACTTTCATTAATTCAGCTTCGTAAGCATGACAAATAATAACGTCAAACCATAATTTTTCTTCTTTGTCCTCATTATTTGATCAACATTTACGTGCCATTAATCGAAAATAAAACATTTTATCTATGTTTTAGCATCAACGTGCAGGAAACTCCAAGATATGTAAAATAATGCTGATGTTCGCTTGTTTATTCGAAGCTGCTTGTTCATTCTAATCTCCAAATGCTAAAGATAATTTCTCATTTGCAATAACACATAAAACAAAGGAGAATAGATTCTTTTCAATTATCTGCCTTTTTTTTTTAACACTTTCCAATTATAGTCTTATTTGGTAGAACACGGATAAACAATCAGCTTTTGATCATTCTAAAAGCATTTTTATTTCCATATCATGGCACACTCATCGGGAATTCCACCAACTAATTTTCACATGAAATATTATTGAAATTTAATACTTTATGTCACAATAATTTAAATTTTATACCGCTTCTAAATCAAGTCATTCACATCTGGCAGATAAATTTTCCCTGTCCAAAACATATGCAATTTCCTTTTACTTTATGTTGAAACATCGGTTTGCTAACATGAATTTAGTTTATGTTAGAATACTTTTTTTTTTGGCATTGCTTGACATTACAGAGTTAAAAATCTCACCTTTTTTCTAATCGATTTTGTTTATTTGCGTTCTTCAGCAATTGAAATATTCGATTAACTTTCTTCCCAATTTCTCGTTCTGAAGATGAACGTTGTTTTCTTCCCACATAGAGAGAAGAATTGTTAAAAGCGTTCCAGTGCTGTTTTTTGAATTCACTTACTTTCTGTTCCCTTTTATTCCTTCTCCTTTCTCTTAATAAAAGATCTAAAGTCAGGGAAATGAAAGCTCCGGAGGAATTCGAGTGGCCATTTTTAACGATTAACATAATGTCTGTGGACAAAAAAATGCTAGACAAACAAAAGAGGGCATTATGAGGGGTGACCACTTCCAAAATACTAGAGTATAACAAGTAAAACCTATCTATTCGTTTTGGTTTACTATAGGTGGATTTTTTAATTTGTTTTTTTTATTAGCAAGGGAAAATTTCTTTCAATAAGATTCTGTTTTCAGGTGATTTGTAGAATCTAATTATTATAATCTGCAACTAAACAAGTTCATTAACGTTATCGTTGTTACAGACTAACGAGAAAGAGAAAAATCGTTAACGAAGAAAAGCGAGCGAGAGAGAGAGAGACAGAAAAGCATAAGAATGTATTTTAATGCATCTGTGTTCATTTTAAGTTACGCATTTTTTAAAAAAGAAATTCTTTCGGTTTCTTTAAATTTGTACCCTGGATTACATGAATTATTAAGTTTCAGGAAAGATTTTGCATATCTACAGCCAAAGACAACTTGATTTGCCCTTGACAACATATAAATAAATTTAAGAAATGCAGAAAAAATAACGATAAAAATATATCTTGATTTTAATTTTTAATCAAAAACGGAGAATAAAAATATTCGTTTCATAATTAAAATTTCTTTAATCTCCAAGTGAATGTTATAAGAAGTGTATCAATGACAAAATTAGTCAAAATTTTGCTCATAAAAGTAAAAAATAGTAATAATACAATTTGATAGCAATATATGCAATTTAGATTTAAAGCACGAAAAAAAATTTCTTACCACATTATTCCAGTTCTTGTGATACATATTCATACGAATACTCCCTTTAAAAAATCTATATTTCCGTAAGCATGCTTCAAACTACTTTTTCAGCTTGTGTCAGTGCAATTTGTGATTCCATCTTTTTCAGAGTTCAAATTACGCGCCGTTTAGCAATTTTTAATTTCCTGAATAATCACCTGAATAAATTTGAAAGAGCATCAGTGAAAACTGATGCCCATTTGCCAAATGACCAGTTTTGGTTAACTGATATGTGATTGTTCTCGGAAATTGAAAGCGAGGGATAGGTATGAGTACTTTGTTAGTTTGGAAACTCTTTTTAACCATGTTAACAACAGGATGTATATATTTAGCTAATAGCACTCATATTGTTTATTTGAAAATCTAGTGTTTGGCTTGTGTTCAGGGAAAAAAGTTTGATTTCATTTTGCAAAAGCGGAAAAGTATGGTACTGAGAAAGGTATGAGAATATTTGCAATCAACATTCTTGATTTCTTATTTATAAGCTTATAATTTATGGTTAATGTAGTTAAATGCATAGTTTCATGTATGTTAGTTATGAACTTCTTCTATTTGGACCATATTACATTCAGTTTTAGGATGTTATGATTTCAGCAAAAATGCATTTAAATGTATTTTCACAAAGAAATTTAAAGTAATTTTAGTGTAACGAAAACAAAATTATATTTAAATATGAAAAATATTCTAGTTATTGTTTCAAAAGTTATATGAGTATCTTTGAATTGGTTTAATGATTTTGATAATTTATTTTAAATTGCAGTAAGGATTTTTAAGAGATATTATTGCATCCAATATTTTATAACTTATTGACTATGGTCGACTGATTTTTCTAATTTTGTAACTACCCTTTTAAATCCAACCGGAAATATCTCAGATAGGGAGAGGAGAAGCTGTTGATTCAGTGCAGGGTTCTTGCTTTCCTGGTGAGTAGATAAGGGTGGGAAGTTGAGATACACCACGCCGATGACGGGTAGTAGTACCTCTAAATGAAGGGTGGGCACTTAAGTTACTCTTAATGGGGCTATTACGCGTTCATCACAGTGCCAGATGTTAATTTTTAGTCATTAAAATCACCTTGGCAGTTAGAGAGTAGTTCTTTACTGTTATGGTCAGTCTCTTATTAATTCATCTTTTATCATCTTTCTAGATCAGTATCACCACCAGTTGTTCCAAAATTTATTTATTGTCATTTTAGATTATATATTATTGCTTTGTTCCCTTAACGGATTTTTACAATTTGCAATAGGATTTACTTATTATAATTTATAACTTATGTAAGTATGTATTACTTTTTCTTAGTAAAAGTCGAGCAGTCTTTTCTATAAGCTTTTGTGTGAGTGAGATTTAGATACTTGTTACTCTATTGTTATTTCAATATCAAATTTTAAAAAAATTAATGAATGATAATTAAGGATGGATTTTTCTCGACCATTTGTGAACTTAATACTAGAACGTCAGAAATTTCGATTATCCTTAAACGTCCACCGGTGCCTTTTCGGCACAGCGATATAAAATAATTAAATGTAATAACTAAATAATTGCAAGACTACTGTTCAGTAGTGTTTAATTTTAAGACTTTTTAATATTATTTTATATAATTATCATATATTGTGATCCTTTATATCATAAAAAACTGTAACAAAACAAATTACTTAATCTGGTAAAATGAAATACAACAATAATATTCATAAATATTAATATAATAAGCAAAATCGTAATTTTTGTGAGAATGCAAATTTTTTAATTATTATTTATCGTTTTTATACAAAATGTTTTGTACATACCTCATTTGCAATGGTTACAGTGATATTCAATTTTTCCATGTGCATTTTCGGCACACCATTTTCTTGCAAGAGACACGCATTTTTTTAGCTGTATTTCCATTACACTCTTTAATTTCGCACTTTTTGCTTTTTAGCGAAATTGTAATTCTTTTAAATTTAGTATTTATTACTGGGATATTATCAATTTGATCTGCACTTTCTTCAGATTCTTCGCAGTCACTTTCACGGAATCTTATGTCTTAATCGGAATCTAAATTAGAACAAGGTAGCGCACCACCATCTGATGCATTCTCATAAAACACTCGCAACAAATTAGCAGTTTCATCAGGGCTTAGACCTTTTCTATGAGCCATCGTTTCAGAGTGTCTGATCTGCACAAGGTTCGAAAATCGAATGATTTTTTTTTATGAGGAGATAAGCAAATGCTATGCAACGAAACACTTAGACACAACAATTTTAGTACAATTGATTCATTTCCTCTGTGAACCCAATAACACTTCATTCAAGGTCGAGCAAATGTGCGGTAGTACTTTGGTAAGTTTGTTTTACTTAGTGAACTATCGTTTGTTGAACGGCAGCTATTTATAATGATAGATTGCCTTGGTTCGAAACGAGACCAGCTGACTTTCGAGATATATTTAGTTGTAAAATCTCTCCTGATTAACCTAGAACCACAAAATTTTTTCTATGTAATCACCATGGTAAATAATTAAAAGTCAAGAGAAATTTTGAAATTCTCTGCATTAAATGCGGAAAGGAGAACAAATTGAACAGGCTCCGGTGTCCAATCGACACCGACGGACATTCTAGTGTTAAGTAAGAATAAAATTTTTATTCAAACAGATATAATCAGGATTTATAATTTAAATGTTGGTAAAATGTTTTGTAATCAAACGAATAACTGAATTTATTCTATAACTTATATTTCAATTTTATTTGTTGCTTGAAACTAGTCAGTGCTGACTAAACTGACAATATCACATCAGTCTGCTCTGCGCAGGATTATCAAAAAGAGCAAGGTAGACAAATACCTAAAGTCCGATTACTTCATATTTTTATGACATTTTCAATGTAATCTAATCTTGTGATTTTCTTTAATTTGCAAGCACCATGTACTCGAATCTATTTAAATTAAAATCAAGTGACGTTTATATCACAGAAGATATTTTTAGAATTTTTATTTATCCCCCCCTTTTGGGGGGGGGATTTGCCTACTGATCACTAAGGTATAATTTTTTCGTAGTTGGTTGAAAAACTAGGCAACGGCTCTAACGAACATTAGGGTATTTGAATTGCATTAAAAAATTACTTATCCTCACAGAATTTTGCTTAAAATTACTTACAGATTTAAATTTAAAAAATTATAATCAAAGTAATTATATCATTTATCTTTAAAGTAACCTGCAGTTAAATGTTTTATTATTTCAATTTGTTATCATATCGTTTACTTAAAAACGACTTACATAGATATTATAAAATTGAGGAAAGTATCTGGTTTTGGAAGTTAGTGAAACGAAGTTTTTTTTTTTTTTTTTTTTTTTTTCCTTTTACATAAATTGCAAATTTTTTTATTAAATTCATTTAACCAACTAGCTTAGTCAATTTCAATGTGAGGTTTTCTGGCAGCTCGAAAATTGTCAAAATGCTATTCTAGCTCTCACTATAAAGGTACCACTATTTGATACGTAATACTCAATACAACATCTGCTATCCAAGTCTTCAATGCTTAATTACCACGAAATGGTGTAGCAAAAGACCATAACAATGTTTAAACTACCCTTCAAAAGAAATGGCAACCTTTCATTTCATGGGATCAGAGAAGTATTGCACTTTTTCTTTCAACTCAATTTCATTAAAAATTAAAATTTCATTTATTCTTACATTTATGTATTAGCTGTTTTACTTATGCAGTAATAACAAAAAATCCTCCAAGGTCAAAAAGTCTGTGTTCCTATCTTCAACGCTTATTTCATACTAAAGTTTTGTTATTATTGCAAGACTTTATGCTCACCCTGTATATTATGTAATTCTCTAATACTGTCAATTTCATCTTTGAGTCGTGAGAGGACGAAATTTCAAAATGTGGTACTGAAACAAGGATTATGGGAAAGAAACGAGAAAATGGTTTCTTATCTTTTCAACTGCAAGGTAAAATCGGTTGTCCCTTTTGATCATCCTTGAAATTGCCTATACTTATGTTCCTTCATTATCAATGAATGTAACCGTAGAAATTATGGATATTGTAATTTCAATAATGTTATTAAAATGAACAAAGCATATCAAATTTCAAAATGAAATTTTTTTGGGCAATCCTTTACATTGATGTTTTTTGCAAAATATAACAAATGATACCAAAAGTAAGGTTAAAAGGCAAAAGTAAAAATTAAACCAAAGAAAAAAAAAAGAATAAAAAAAGAATTTTTGCTTATTAGTGGATGTTTTCTTCTAATTTATTGTTTTGTATTTTCCTTTCTGTTAAAATGGTATATCACTTAGGCCTAATTTCAGGGGATTTTCGGGTCACGAAGAATCATTATTAGACTGTCTAGTCTGCATTCCTTCACAGAAAAAATCCCTTTTTTTTAATCCCTGCCCGAGGGTGACCCTTGTAAAAGTCCTCAGGCCGGATTCTTTTTTTTATTTGGTTTAATTGTTACTAGGTTTAATTTGATTTTCCTATTAACTTGATTTTATTACTTTTGTCTGAATTCATCTGTGTTTAAGAAGTAGCTGCATTTGCGCCCTCTAAATAGTATGATGTTTTCCTGTTTCTTTTTTGGTTTTAATTT
>JAPMOR010114520.1:70659-83613 GCA_026543865.1 Argiope aurantia
ACCCCTCCGTCCACTCTTGACTACTGGCTTTTCCGCTCCGTCTTCGGACTACTCCGTCGTCTCTCCTGACAGTGGCGGTCGCTTCCTTTTATAGGTCTCAGGAGGCGGGGCTAGAAGCCTCTCAACCAATCAGGAACGTTCGAGGCGTATCTCGGTTCCTACTGGACGGATCGGGAAAATACTCGAAGTTTCGGGTATTATCTATTTTGGCGCCAAAGTCACCAAATTGGTCGCCAAGTCGCCAAATGGTCGCTAAGTTTGTCGCCAAACTCTGGGACCTCCGACGCGCTAGTCCCATTCAGATGACTGCAAAACTTTCTTTCTATTGATGGAACAAACTATGCTGGGAAGCCGAATTGCAGGTTTGTAACAATATGAATGAAATCTACGCATGTGCGTGAACTTGACTCTTAAAATTTCGATTAAATATAGAAATATTTTAAAATTAAATTTTATTTTTTAAGTATATGATTTGGAATAAGTAACTGTGGGAATAATTGAGAAAAATAGCTAAAATAAATTTTAAAAAAATAAGAAAAAATATATAAAATCATTTCTCGGTTTCGACCCTCAAACTGAAAACCTGCAAAACTCAGCGACACAACCTGCCGATCTGTCCACCAAGCCTCGTACCCCGAGTGTAACGACAAAGATGGCACTTGAGCTGAATGCCCTTCTCCATGTTCTCCACACCATCAGTGGTGTGTTGAACTCACATCAAATTTAGTGAGAACGATGCCTACGCACATGATGTATCTTTAGTAGAATTCTGAAACTAAAATCTTACCACTAGGCCACCGCGGCTCCGAAGTTTGCATAACATGAGTCACAAAAGTTTGCACTAACAAAAATGACGAAGCACTTGCATTTTCTCATTTCGAAAGTCGCATTACTGTTGTTCTCACTTTTAAACGACAACCTAATTTCTGACGTGCAACAATGTCAGTTTCTCACTTTCATTTTTTCATGGTGATAGACGAGTTCGTAAAACATATTCTTACAAAATCTATTTGAAATAAGGCACTTGATTCACTATATTAACATCATTTCTGAAACTGAATAAAGATTATTCCAGAAGGTTCCAGATGGAGTCAGAATTCGCGGACCACAAAGTTGAGATATCCGCCAAGCCATCGCATCTGTCTGAATAGTGAAACTAATTTAGAATGAAAATATTGAATATTCCTTCGGTTTTCATTTGAAATAAATGCATGGGTATGTCATAAGTTAATTATCACATTGCAAACAGACGGAAAATTTATAATATTGCGCAGGTGTTTCAAAAAACTGTTTATTTGTTTTTAAAATCTATCATTGAGATGTATATAAATAAATTATAAAATTGTGGAAGTTACGTATATAAATTATTTTGTAAAGTTCCCCCCCCCCCAGTTTTAGAAAACAAACAAAACCAATCAAATGTTCGCTTTACTTATACACTTTGATTAATAGTATCTATATACAATGGGTATTTCAAATAATATTTTTTTATAAATTTGACTAATCAATTAAATAATTATGTAACTAAAACTCCAATTAGTTAGCTTAACTCCGCAACATATTTTGAAATTTCAAAATAAATACTTGCTTAATCACTCACCTGCTGCTCGGATTTCAATTCGACTTTCTTTTTTATCACCAGTGTTTTTCCTTAAATTACGAATTTTCACACACATATATTAAAAAAATGATTAAGAATTATTTTCTAGAAAAAGTTTCATGGAGTAAATAATTCTAAATAATTGCAGCATGTTTCGAGAAAAAGAAAAAGGATATACATTTCAAAGTAATATGCTTTCTAGTGTTGTAAGTAGTTAATTTAAATTTTAAACTAACGAGCTGATGAATGAGAAAAAGAGCTCTTAACAGTGCGAATCATTGAGTTTAGAGCTTAATGCATGCACACAGTCAGATAATAGGATCTCCACATTTGGACTGTTACAAATAATACCAGTTGCTGAAACGAAGCATAAAATTTAGTGTGTTCGATCTATATCTGATCATTCGAGTAGAGACACCCCTACAATAAAGATTTATTTAGAAAGGCGAATATTTGATTTTCAAAAGATTTCTCTTAAATTGTAACGGTTTCCTTCAGAGAATAATGTACCACTTGGGACAACGCAAGTTAAATCTTGCGATGGTTGCAGTCCAGCAAAGATTTTACTCTCTTTATATAATGCTCAGTTCTAGAATTTGTACATTCTTTGCCATAGCAATTTTTTCAGGTCCTTTATTCTTATGTTATAAAGATTTATTAATTCAGCAACTAATAATGCCGAGAAAGGTTTAAAAAATTGTCTTTAAGTAATGATGATGATGTCGTGTCCGTATTACAATGGAAAGAAGGATGCAGTAGTTTCTGAGGGTAAAGACCCCTGAGCAGAAATCTGACTTCTAGCACATATGAAGATGACACTCACACACTCGCTTGAACAACTCCCTTTTTACGGGCGGCTCTTTCACACACCTCACAGATAGAGAACAGGGGGAGGAACAACTTTGTCCGAACCAGGACTCAAACCCGGGACGCCTAGATCATGGGGACTGCTTTCGGGAATTTCGGGAACTCCCTGACATTATGAAGTAATTTTTACAGATTTTTTTATTCTTATGAAGTAGGACTCGTTAATCCACAAACGAAAAGTTCTGGGAAAACTATTTTTTAAGTGTCTTACACTCTGTAAAAGTAGAAAAACACTAAATTTTATTGCAAAAAAATAACTTTTTATAATTTACAGTAAGTGTCTTACACTCTGTAAAAGTAAAAGGACTAAATTTTGTTTGAAAAAACAACCATTTGTTATTTACCGAACAATTCGATTGATAAAAAGAGAAAGAGTAAGAGAAGAAAAGAAAAGGTTTTGGGAGAATTAGAAATCGCATTGGAGCTGACATATGCGAGAAATCTCTGCTAAGCTTTTACCATCATTTTTATATGTCAAAGCTTGACCTCTCAGAAAATCACTCAAAGAAATTCTTCTAGGTATTTTAAAAAGAGTTTCTTACAAAATAAGTTTTCCTTTAGAAAAGCAACTAAAAATATTGCGCATTTATCGTTTTAACTGAAGCATAATTCAAACTTTTTAGTAGATGTTCCTCTATTTTTTTACCCATTGAAAATTACCAATAGTCGTTTTTTTAAATAATATTAATGATATTGATTAAGTTTTGTTACACAGAAAAGAAAAAAATTGTTGACAGTCCAATTTTTCGAATAAAAATTTATTGCATAATATATATATATATACATACACACACACTGGTGTGCAAAACTTAAGCAACAATGCAAATTTTAAGCAGATAGCCATGAAATTGCAGAAAAGGAGTTCTTGCGATCAGTACAATGTACACGTAATTCAAGAGAAAGGTCATGCGTATGCAAATATCAGGAGCAAAACGTCACAGGCGACGTAAGCGTACGCAAAACACATGTGGAAGGCGCGCGCAGCTCAACACTACAATAAAAGGAAGAACGGAGACGCAATTAAAGACATTCGCTGCAAGTGCACGTGAGTTAATTCGTGAAATATGGCTAGCAGAAATCACTTGGACGATTTCACACGTGGAAGAATGATCGGAAAGCTGGAGGAGGGGCGTAGTGTGACCAGTGTAGCTGAAGAGTTCGGAATCAACAAAAGTGTCGTTTCGCGCGCTTGGAAAGCCTTCCAAACCACAGGTACAGCTGTGAGAAAGGTTGGTGGTGACCGCCCCAGGAAAACAACTGCAGTGGATAACCTATATATCGTCCTGTAGGCGAAAAGAACCCGAAACCAGGCAGCAAGCGCCATTGCTCAGCAACTATGTGCAGCAACGGGGAGACAAGTGTCGCGTTTTACTGTGTCCAGACGCCTTCACAAAGGTGGCCTATTCGCCCACCGTCCTGAACGCTGCATCCCTTTGACAGTTTCCCACCGGCGGCACCGTTTAGAGTGGTGCAGGGAGCACAAAAACTGGACATCTCATCAATGGAGTCGTGTCCTCTTTACAGATGAGAGTCGTTTTAGTGCCACAAGCGATTCCCAACGCCAGTTGATTTGAAGAGAGGTCGGGACACTGTTTCATCCCAGTAACATCACGGAAAGAGACCGTTTCGGTGGTCCTGTAGTTGTCGTCTGGGGAGGCATTATGATGAACGGGCGGACTGAGCTCCACGTTTTCGAAAGAGGTTCTGTAACTGGAGATCGCTATTGTCAGGAGGTGATCCTTCCCCATGTGCGTCTGTTCCGAGGTGCCATTGGATCAGACTTCGTCTTTATGGATGACAATGCACGGCCACACAGGCTCATGCTGTTGAGGAGATCCTGGAAATTGAAGATATCCCGAATGGATTGGCCGGCGTGCTCCCCTGATTTAAATCCGATAGAGCATGTGTGGGATGCTTTGGGGAGACGCCTTGCGGCACGATTATATCCCCCTGGGAACACCCGACAACTTAAACAGATGCTGATTGAGGAATGGGCACTCTTACCTCAAGAACTGTTGGACAATCTGGCTCTGAGTATGGGGAGACTGTGCGAAGCAATCATTGCAGTAAGGGGAGGGCATATCCCATACTAAGGAACATCTGGTTGCTGTTCTTCCTCTTGGACAGACAATCATGTGTAACGATACTATGAGTTCAATAAAGTCTTTTTTGTTTGATTCCATACTGTATGCATTGTATTCATTTCTGCGCAACCATGCTTTCGTCATTCTTTCAGAACAAAATGCTGTATCTCATTTCTGAATTTCATGTCTCTCAGATGATTTCTCGTGAAGTTATGGCAAAAAACATACCTTTTGCTTAAGTTTTGCACACCAGTGATTATATATATATATATAAACGACTGTATCTCTACTTTCTTAAAAAAGTGTGACCCTCCTTTAAAACAAAACTTCTTATATTCTGTTTCCGATGTCCATTTTCCTAGATTTTAACCGAATTAAATGAGCAGTATTTAATGTTTATTTATAGGCTGTGTTCACAAGTGACACAAGAGCTCTTTTCTCCAAAATATTTGCGTTTTTCTCTGTTTTAAAACTATCACCTTTATCTGAATGATTAATTTATTACTAGAAAATTGCAGGGAAAATTTAAATAATAGTCCTAAGTATGAAGTGATTTCTTAGAACGATATTAAATTTAAAAATATTGGGATAAAGGAAAATAATTTGAATGGGATAGAATAATTTTCCCCCCTTCTTATGGAATTTAAAGAATCAAGTTTCTTTTTATGAAGAAAAAGAAATAAAAATCGCCTTAAAAATGAGAAAAATAAAACATAGGATTGCCGTTCTTTTTAAGTGGGATTCTATTATTTTCTCCTCTATTTCTTTTCAAACTTTTATACGTAATTCTGAATCGTTGCTATAAAACTATAAATAATTTCCACATTCTTTATTTGAATATGCAATGCATGTACATGAAATTTTGTTATCCATAATTTCTTGTCATAATTACAAATTTTTACGGTAATGTAATAAATATGTAAAAATTCGATTAAAATGCAAACTGTCAACTGTACTGTTTTAAGAGAAGCACTATTTTAGTCAATGATGTAGTGATTGGAGAAGACAAGGAGGTATTGATGCCCCGAGTGTCAATCCTGGGGAATGCCTTCAGGACAAAACATTATTGCGCTTATGTTACTTTTTAATGCAAAAAATCATAAGAGGGAGAAAAATTAATGTCATGTATTAGGTAACTTTTGCATTTGTCCCAAATCCCTAATGACATATTATGTCCTGAACGCCATTTATCCTCGTTACACCACTGCTTTTAGTAATAAGAATTTTTTCCCCTCCCCTTTAGGTACTTATGATGATTCTAATTATGTACATCGCTCTACAAGATTCGGAAACCATCAAGTGTACTCCTGATTTTTGTGAGAAAATTCACTGTCATTCTGTGACATGTGGGCCTCATCAAATGCTGCGTCGAAGAGCCGACGCGTGTGGATGTTGTGACGTATGCACGGCATTGTTGGGTAAGAAACATAAATGCTTACTTGTGTGAAGTAAAGCACAAGGAAACTAATGATTTTCTAAGAATTTAGCTGAAAAAAAAAGTTTTTGCCTTGAGCTGAATACTTTGAATACCTGATAATTGCACTTTTACTTTTAATTTGTTTCTCAATAAAATAAATGGATAAGATGTTATTAACAAAATGATGTAGTTATGATAGTTTAGTGTATTTTTTTGAAATTTAATCCTTTTTAAGACCATGTCTTTAAGTGGAAAATAAGTTAAACTCAGAATTCAGTTCAATTAAGCATTTATTTTCAATTATAACACATTTTAGTGTTTTGTGCTAAAAAAGCGACAGTATTTTAATTTGCTCTTCGGATTGCAGAATTCAGTTGTTAAAATCGTCTAAAATAGTTATATTCAAAATTGAATAAATGATTAGTTCCAATCTTAGAAGAATGGAACTTTTTTGTTTCAAATATCAGTGTGTCAAGAATGTTTTACAAAATAAGATTAAGATGACCTGCAGGATTGTATAAAAATTTAAATTGCGCAATTTTCAGTGCTATGTTTATTGACTCAAATATTATAAAACTTAATTCTTTACTTCCTTTTTCGAACTGGAAGTATGCAATTGTCTATAACGGTTTAGAAATTATCTATAGGGCCACGACTAGAAAGGGCATTCTGTATAGAAACTCACAGTCTCATTATAATGAGAAAACATATCCCTGAATCATAGAAAATACTACAGTATAAACACTACCCTTAGCTTAGCAAGACTAAATGCTTCATTCAAAATTTATTTCTCTACAGCATAAATTGCGATTGACAAGTTTCTGGAAAAGCTGCACGTATATATAAATACGTATTATGCATGTATAGATTTGAAGCTTCTCTAGAATCCAATCATCAGATCGGTAGAAATCTAAGAGATGTGAGCCGGTTGCATTCCACTGTAAATAGATTTCGCCCATAGTATATTTTGAGCTTTGAAACCATCCTTTGAACTAAAAATAATTCGTTATTTAACATATCTGAAAATTTGCCGAGAGGCAATGCAAACAGAGTTTCATAATTCCTGCTCACGGTAAACGCTCCCAAACTTTATGCGGATATTTATCTATCTAATGATGTATGTTAGATATTTTATTTTTACTTCTTTGCTGGACTGGCGGATTCAGAGATAACCATATTTACAGGTCGGCAAATTCTCTAGAATAAAGAGTTTTTTAAAATCTTGCTTGTTAAAATGGAAGTTTTTATAATCGATTTTATTCTTAATTCCTAATATACTAGAGTTTAGAAATTTTGTACACTTATATGTACAGTATTTTTATGTCCACTACATTATGTTCACTATTCCAATATTTTTAGAATGTCATCATAATTAAATTAATATAATAATCCTTTAAATAAATTTCATGACATAATGGAAACTAATTCTAGTTTAATGAAAATTTGGTTTCCTCACTGACACCAGCTAGTAAGGAATTTGGATAGAAAAATATATTTCAACTTTTTGCAATATTTATAATAAACATCACAAATAAAAGACCCCAAAGAGGAAAATAATTAATTAAAATAAAGCAATCAAATTTTCATTATTCAAATAAAGGTGTGTTTTTACAATTGTTTTCACTAAAATTATTTAATAATGCGAATGAATCAGTTATTTCCGAAATTCTACAATTTAATTTATAGCTACGCTGATATAATACATTAGGTCAAATGAGCTGGGATTTTAATTAATTGAAAACTAGAAGTGGTAAACAGAAATGGTAACAAAGCTTCATTTAATAGAGCTTAACTTGGATCGCATTTTGAATTTTTTTGTATTTTTAGACGGATCTGGTTATTTTTAAGCGAGCTCAGACAATAAGGGTGCCACCAGATATTGAAAATTAAATAATGATAGTAATTGAATATTGTAAGTAATGTACGATGTAAGTGTAGAAAATTAAAATAAATAAAATAGGATTCCCTGTTATATCTTGGAATAGGCAATACTTTGTAATCTGGTTAGCGCTGAAACTGCCTGGCAGTCCTCGAAGTAATTCAAAGGAGCGTGTATAGATGTCGCTAGTGTGTACGTTCCTGCAGCTCATCTGAATCGTTCGTTGCAATTTCAATATTTTCAATCTCCTTCTCTGTGATTTTCGCATTATCACTTGTAGTTCTCAGTTCCTTACAATGAGATGCATAATTTCTGCATCAAAAATAAATATCTCCTCTCCAACGTAAAAAAGCGCGTAATAAAATTTTTTGCAAAACAATTGCAATTTTTTAAAAATATCGCAAAAAAGCAAGCAGTTTTCGTGAAGAAAATTAATAATGGACGATAATAGAAAACATATTTTAAAAATACTTAATTTATTTGTATTTAAAATACAATGTAATGTAATAAGCCATAAAATGTAAACTTAATTCACTATGATTGTAAAAAAGAGAAGTAATAAACACTAAAATTTTATTCGCATTATAAACTTAAACTATTTGAACATAAATTTCTAATCACCTTCAGCAGTAACTATATATCTAAGTGATACGATAGTAAGCTACACACTCATTAAGAATTTTAATGTGAAACAATATGTTTTTTATTCTATCCATTTTCAAGTAATTATTTCTATTAATCCCTAAAGATTGCGATCATGTACAATTGCTACAGGTAATGTGATTATATATTTGTCTATAAATGATGCAATTATTGCTTATATTTTTATTTTATAATAATTTTAGCCTGAAATACACATATCATAATTTACTAATGCTTTAGTATTAGTTTTTATTCTATCTAATTATTAAATACACCATACTGATTTATTGCCCTAGTCGTTGCAAATTTTTATTTTAAATTAGCCGCCTTAAGAGATCAAATGATTTATCGGGAAGGGCAACTGTATTTAATTTCAATTAAATCTCTTATAGCTTATGTTCTCTTAGCTTGATGTTCATGATTCCTTCAATAAAGTATTTTTGAGCAACAAATTGTGATAAAAATTGAAGCTGTATTATTTTAACAGCTTTATACCAGCTGTGTATTTTTCTGCATATGAATCATCCTAATGGAGTCGAATCCATGACATCGTAATGATATTAAAAACTTACTTTTCTGCGTTATCTCTTTGAAATTGTACGTTGTCATGATAATTAATGCAATTTCGTTTTCTGTTTCCTCATGTAACAAGTAGAATCTATTAAACAATGCATATGATCTTTCTTTCTTACCTTTTGCCAGTGGCAGAAAATCATGCGGTTAAATACTTGATGGAACGCTGGAAATTCATTGGAAATTATTAAAAAAAGTGTTTTTAAGAAGTTGATGAGATTCAAGTAAAGTTGGCATGGCAGCCAAATTGCTATAATTAAAAAGACAATAGTTTTGAATTTTAAAGTGGTGGAATAATCAGTTTTGTGTAATAATATTTTTGGGAATTATCTTGGGAAAAAAAATTCTCATCTAATTAAAAAAATTATAATTCTAATTAAAGTTTCAAAATAATCGAGCCAAGGTGAGCTTTCCCATTCTCAAATTATATCTGAGATAAATTTGTCAGTTCTAAGTCAAACGTTTTGTCCTGGAAAGCGATAACATATACAGACACCCTTTTTCTTTTATTAGTAGTAGAAATTAAATAATTTCAGAAACTTTTTATATTACTTTTTGTATTACATTATTCAGTTAAGAATCAATCTATTCATTCATATTTGCTTTTGCGATGTTATTCAGAAGAATAATAACTTTGCGATCAAAAGTATCCTGATGTTTACTTATAGAATTACAACTGCCATTGTAGCAAGAGGTGACATCATTTCATATTAGTAATTGACATCATATTAGGCATCATCTGACATCACACATGACATGACGTCAGGAGTTTTTCAATTATATTATAAATGAAATTGAATAATGTTAAAAATCTAATGTTTAAGCAAATAATAATGAATAATATATTTTTTTTGTGTTTTATGATGCCTAATTTATGGCAATTAATGCATGTAATTCACTTTTAATATATAGGAGTGTTTAGCATATTTCTAAGCTTTCTACTATTCAATAAAATTTTTTAAAGATTCAAGTTTAAATTATATGAATTTACGGAAAGCCCCTCATAATTTTGCTTCCCTTCTAGGGTAACTGAAATTTAGTTCATTGCACCGCCGATATCAGCGTCGATATTAGTTGCCTTTTATATCTGGTTTTAAAATTTCTAAGGAAAAACATGCTATATTTTGCACATGAACAATTAAAATTATTTTACTAAAAATGCTTCTATTTCCTTAAAATTTAGAGAATTAGTTTGATACAATAACTTAATAATATTTTGTAAGTTTCATATTATTTAGTAGTAAACTCTGCCTTTTATGGTTTTAAAAAAATCTTTGGGAAAATTTAAATTTACTTTAAAAAAAAACTTTATATCTTTCTGATCATATGGCTAAATTTACGAAAATTCATGAAAATATTGCACAAAGTAAATAAAACTATTGTTGACGGTTTCAAATTAATACCAGTTTTCTGTGGGATCGAGTGAGCCAAAATTCATTTCTTCTTAATCAATTTCTGGTTGATCTCCTAATTGCTCTCATGACCGAATCTTTGCCGTGAAATGTGTGTTCAAATGCCTTTTTGAATTGGTCAAAGTCCAAAGACAGTTCGTACAATCTTTCTTGAAATGTACAGTATAATACATACAAACGAAAGCGACCGAATACCTTTGATCACATAATGTGCTTGTACAAGACTAACTAGAGTGCTCTGTTTACACTCTCTCATACACTTACACAATACAGCACGTTTTCCATTTTGTTTCATAGCGCAGAAAAAGAGAACGAAAAAACATTTTAAAATTTTATTCGTTGACCAACTGAGACTAAAATTTAACGAAGATCTACAGTTTCGATGAAAAGATTACAGGCCAATTATCATTTATCTAGCTCTGCCCGCGTTCGAGTTACGAATTCACAATCATAACCTGATACTTACACTGATTACACTGTTGTTGTTTCTAATGGTACTTGTCATAGTCCGCTGACTAATTGTTAGCGAATTTCAGCCGAAATTTTTGCGTATCTTGTTTTACAGTAGCGCCACATGGGGCCAAGAGTACGACTTAGCTACTCACGCATCACAATCGTTTTTACAGAGTGGATTTCATTTATGCAATTCATTCATTCAACAACAGATCATAATTTAGACCTGAATCAGAGAACGATCACCTCTGATCCGGTACACTCAGTGGTATTACTCTCGACATGGAAGAATCTGTGACCATGACAGATTTGTACGTGCTCTAGCCACCACCACACACGGAGAGTCTTCGGCGGGCGGGTTCGACCTCTCAACCCAAGTGATGCGAATCCAACGCGCTACCAACCAGACTATCGAGGCCTGCTGAAAAACCTAAAAATTATTGTCGATCAGATTCAACATTTAATAAATTGTCAATTTCAACGCAAATCCGAAGTCAAATTTCATTTATTTTACTCGTTTACATTTTTGAATCGTTGTCTTCTCATAAACAGAGCATATATACTCTCTTTTTGTGGGATTTTTCAAAAATTTAAAACAGATTATACAAATTTGGAACAAAAATCCCATACTAAATTTCATTCGTCTGGTTCTACCAATTTTTGACTAATAATATTGACAAACAGATAGACAGACAAACCAAACAAACAAAATAATTCCAAGAATGGTCTTTTCTCGATTTGAAGGATTAAAACATTGAGAATTATCGTAATTTCTTTGTCAAATTTTCTGACAATTGCTATACTTTCATCATACACTTCGTAAAGTAGAAAAGGAAAAAGAGAATAATTTAACGATTCATTTTCAAGTTAAATGAGCTTCATGTGTAAATCTCTTAACATACGTATCAGCAAGTATATTCATTTATTGTAAAAAAAAAAAATCTGAATATATGGTTGCAGCCCATTTTTTTTGTTGTAAAAGTTGGCCTTTTTCCAAGAGTTGGATAATATAGGAGCCCGAAAATATTTTTAATACATTTAAGTCTTTTTTTATTCAGTCCTCGTCGATTCTATGTCTAAATGTACAGTACATTTCTATTTTATTAAATAAAACATATCACGGAGAAAAAAATTTTTACTTTGAAATCATAAATTATTAATTGTTTCGTATTCTTTGCTTGTTCTTGACAACGTTTTGCTATTATATCTGGCAGAGTTCACGGAATCTGTTCATCATGTATTCATATATTGAAACCAAAATTCTATTTTCTGTGGTTAAACGAAAAGCCAAAAGCAATAAAAAAAAATACTAAATATAAGTAATTAGATTAAAAATTAGAAAATTTTTCATCTGAAAGATGCATTTGATTTCAGAATGCTTCAATTAGAGGATTGTTATGTCCATTTATGAGATAAATAATCCGATTCCGTAATATCGTCCGAATCTCATTTCCACGAAATCTAAGAAATTCTCCTAGGAAACAAATAATATTTTATTTAAAATTGTAAATTACTTCATCTTTGTTAGAAAATAATTATAGTTCGTTATCAATTGATTTCAGAAATTTCAATCTGGATTTGCTTTAGTTATATAAATTATACTTTTTTTTTTCTTGTTACATAAAGCGAAGATCTTCCTACGTCGGAAGGAAAATCAGAGTCGTTCCTTTTGAAGAAAAGTTTAATAATAAGGTAAAAGGAAATGTTTTGCTTTATAAAGGTGTCTTAATTGCATGAGAAAAAGGACAAAGGAAAAAAAAAAAAAAAAAAAGGAAATCTTCTCAAAAGCGTATAAACGATAGGAATAAAAAATCTTGCAAACATGCCCTGATGCAACTATTTGTGTATTAAATATATTATTGAAATGTGGAATAAATAGAATTAAAATGTATTTAAAAATAATTTACATAAAATGAAAACCTCTTAACAACTTCATCAACAGGAAAATTTTATGGTTTCCAAAGTCCGTGCGCACGCACGCACACACACACACACACACACACACACACACACACACACACACACAC
>JAPMOR010114520.1:84296-102593 GCA_026543865.1 Argiope aurantia
ATATATATATATATATATATATATATATATATATAAATCAAAAATAACATTTCACTAGTTTATTTTAAAAATTAACCAACTTTTGAAGGTCAGAATGAAAAGTCTATGTTGTGGATTGAATTGGAATTGCACTTTCATAATATTTGGATATCAAATAATTATAAAATATCATATAATTTTAATTTTATGTTGTACGTGTAAGGATTTTTTTTCCTAATGATATGCAGTACGACTTATTTCCTTTTCAAAAGTGTCAAGTGTTTTGATTTACTACAAGTAGAAGAATCTAAAAAAAGATAAACTTAATAGTTTACATTCTTATCAAGCAGAGAAGAACTAGAAATAATTAGAAAAAGCATCGTCTTAAAAACAAAGCAAAATGTGATATATTTATATCACATTTTGCTTTGCAAAGTATATCTTCTATACTTTGAACCTTGACTTCCAAAGTTTTTAAGAAAGGAAAATATTTTTTATGTTTTTATAACGTGAGGAAGTCACGTTATTAAAAAACGATTTTATAGATAATTGTTTTAGCTTTTAGTCTTAAAAACATTTTATTATCCAGTATTACAATAATTATGGTATTTTGAATAAATTTTTCATTATTATTATTATTTAAAAAAAAGATTAAATTTATAAGAATGAATAATTTAATTTATTCAGGAATAAATGCAAAATATTTAATTCTAAATTTATTCTAAAATTCTAACTTTCTTATAATACTCTTAATATCTAAAAATATCCTTTGTTTTAGGTGATATTTTTTTCTTTTTGCATGAAAAAAACTTATAGCTTTTTTTGGGGAAAATAACATCTGAATAGCTCTCTGATTCTTGCTTACATTAGAAATAGGAAATTCATTAGAAATACAACTGATAGTTTTTTAAAAAAATATTTAAATATTACATAGTCAACGTAAGCACGTAACTGAATAAATTTTCTGAATTCTTACGCAAGAATGAATTGTGAAATTAAATCATGAAAGAATAAAGCTAAGCGAAAGTTTGTGTAAATAACACAAACACCAAAAATTAGATTCGTGAAGATGATAAAATCCTGATGACGATAAAAAATATAATTTTTCTTCATAATCGCCATTTTTTAACAAACGGCTAGTATCCATTTTTTGAAAATATTCTAAGCACTCAATCTGTCATAGAGGTTTGCTTTTGTTGAATTATTTATCCCTAAGCATTCTTGATTTTTTGTTTTCATTTTCATTGACAGGAATAGGAGATCCTTGCATATCCCTACGAGGTCCCCCAGCCACCGCGCAATGTGGAAAATACCTTGTGTGTATGCACAGGCGTTGCATTCCTCTATATAGAGTAAGCCATCACACCGATCTAGACAAAAAAGACACTTTGGTCACGTAGAAGGTAATTATAATAAAAATAAAAGTTTCAATTTATCTTTGACTTCAAGGAATGATATGTTTAAATTCACATAAGTAGAAAACGAAACAAAACAAAACAAAAAATATATATTTGAGATATTTATTTTATGTAATAAAATAGATTTTAGAACCAAAAGAAGTAATGAAAATCATAAAACATTTGTTCTAGCATATGTACTTAGTAATATTTATTTAAAATAATAAAAGGAGTTAAACGAAAAAGAGTAGCAGTGGTTATAATACCACTTAATCCAGAATATATAATCAAATATAAATCTTTAATGCCAGAAAAAAAAATTTCGTATGAAAAAATTGAGATAGTTATAATATAACTTAGTCTAGAAAATGTAATTAACCACGTAAGTCAAGGACACATAGTAAATGGAGAGTGACATCTGCTGGCCAAAGAGATCTTCGAGCATCTAGGTATCGTCTGAGTTAGATGCCTAAATTTCATCCAATTTTTTGGAGTTGAATGAGAGCTTCAAAGGATTCTGGACCTAAAATTGTGTTTCTCTACGAAGTAAACCAAGAAAACTGTCACTGTACCTTTCTATTAGAGCACATAAAGCGTTCCGACCATTAATCGTTTTCCTTCGCTTCATGTTCCTCAGCCACGCCACTTCTTAACCTTTAAGCTTCGGGAACCCAAACTAAGAAAAGTTACTTTGAATACGGGCATTCAGTGAAAAAAGCTATGTTTTCCCCTTCTTTTAAAGGCAATTGTTGGAAATAACCTTTCCGATTTCGACCGCCCGTAGTGGTAATTGGTCATCTGTCCTCTCCGTCGTAAACAGGTTGCTTTTTTGTGGTTTTACTAAATCTGGACGCTAGAAAAAACCTTTTATCGCAGTTTTATTTATTTTTTTCTGAAACATTAGTTTACTAATTCGGTAGGAGAAAGTATTAAATTAAATATTATGACATTAAATAAATTGTAAATAGTATAACTGCTGTATTGTTATTTAGCACATAAAACAAAATATTGTCAATTTTTCAATCATATTTGTAATTAAACAAATTTCTCAAGCATTACTGAAGCTGTAAATTTAATTCTTATAAAGCTTGAACACATCATTATGAATTTGATTTTGTTATTCTTCTAACTCATCAATTTTGATAAAATGTGACGATTTATATATCATGCATAAATATCCTAATTGTCTATATTTACTCTTTAAAAATATTCCCATTTCTTTGTGCATAACTCAGATACCAATCATCTGCTGTTTTGCAGATTAAAATATCTTTGAATGTTTTAGTATTAACATATTGCACTCACAGAAATAGAATATAATTTTTATTCCTAACATAGTTCGAACAGTTTTTAGTATAATTACTAGTAACGTTTTCCTATTCTATTGCCAATTCTTACAATTCACAGTTATTATTATTATTTTTTTTGATGAGAATTTCAACTACTCATTGCAGTGTAGAATTTTTGAAAACTATGCTCAATTTTGCAGACAATAAATACCTGAATTATAACAAAAAATTATTTTTCTGCAGAAAAATTTACTAATACGTAGGTAATCACCAGATTTAAGACAATTAATTTTTATAAAGTACGATTATATATGGTTTACTTAGAATTCGATACATAAGATTACATTGCGATAATATTACTCTGAAAAGTAGTTAGCAAAAAAACTTAAAAAAACAAACAAATTTAAAACAATATATCTGGCATTCTAAATGATAAGCATTTATTATTAAATACAAGTATTTTTACTAGCAGCTGATTTAGATTATCTTTCAGAAATGCTTAAAATTAAATACAGAATTCCTGACTTTTTTATGTAGCTACTTTATTTTATTTCAATACAAATATTTCTTTAATAATTTAAGTGCTTAGTAACTTCTCAGTGGATTGAAATGAAGGTATAAAGATTTTAATATTTCTCTTCTGATATAGAAGAACTATTCATTATTATTTTTGATAGATTTTAGCAACCTCCTTCAATATTTTAAAATTAGATTTATAACTTTTAATGAATGATTAATTATAAATTATTAAATCAATTGATTTTATAAATTATGAAAAATAATGATGAAACCGACAGCTTACTTAAAAATCAAAACCAAAATGTATTTCTAGCAAGAATATATCCAGTTCAAGTATTAAAATTTAAAGCTGAAAAAAATTGTAGGTCGTTTTAATACTGTGTTAGACTAATACATTAGTGACTGGGTAAGATCCCAGTAAGGGGAGGGGTAAGCATGAAGACAAAACAAAGTGTTTTGTCACTTTTCAATGTAAAATATAATGACAGAGTGAAAAAAAAAACAACCGAGGTTGCATTTAGTTTTTCTGCATCATTTGTGACGAATGGGAGCGAAGAAGTAACAATTTGGCTAGGGTGGCGATTACCTTCATAATACCATTCCGTCAGAAATTCTTCTTTTTTAAATGATTAGTGAATTTTTTCAAGTAAATTCTTGGTTCAAATATTTAAACAAATAGATAGGTCCCACTATAACCATATATTATTATAAAGTTACAACATTGTATTAAGTTAAAATATTAAAAAATTTATAAAATTAAAAAAATAAGAAACAGGGGAAAACACGAAAGATTACAACTCTCATAAATGAAATTATGCAAACTCATTCCATACCTCTTAGAAATGTTATTTTTAAAAAATGCCGCCAAAGCAGGATTCACAAGACTTACTAGCGCCAAGAATAATAATAACAACTGCTGGACGAAATCTCCTGACCCTAAGGGGTGCTACACAAAAGGGAAGCGATTTTACGAGACAATTAGGGTTCAGCTGGAAAGTTGAAGTGGAGGAACGAAATTCAGACTCGTTGCTGGTACAGTAGTTGTACCGAGCCGTAAGGAAAGGTAAAAAAATCTGGTACAACTGTTGTACCGGCCGTAAGCTAGAGGAACCCACGAGGGCTGCGGTGGCCTGGTGGTAAGGTCTCAGCTTTGGAACCGAAGAGTTTCAGGTTCGAGACCCGATTCCACCGAAGAACCGTCGTGTAAGCGGGTCTGGTGCACGTTAAACGTCTGAGGCAAACGTTCTCCCGTTGGTGTGGAGAGGGGGTGCCAGTTCAGGTGACGTTCTCGCCATCTGACTGCGGTTCAAAATCACAAAGTACGTCCCAAAATAGCCCTAGTGTTGCTTTAAAAATGGGGTTAATATAATTAAACTAAACTATCTGCTTTATCCACTAGGCCTATTGAGTTCCAAAGAAGTTGGTCCAGAAATTGAAATCCGTTGTTGCTATACAAAAACTATTTTTGGTGCACACATACATACATCAGTCTTAACATCCAGAGTTCAGAACCCACAAAATTTTTCCTTTGCTTCATGTTCTTAAGCCGGGCTACGCCTTAATCCACTAGGCTGACTGAGTTATAAGGAAGTTACTGTTGGAAGTAGGAGTATGTTAGATAAAAATAACGTTTGTTGAATACAAACATTATATAGATCTTGTCAATTAAAAATATAGAAATTTCATTTTTTCTTTCTAATTTTAGTTAGAAACCGTTATGAATACATATAAGAGCAACGAAAGTTTTACGAATGTTTTTTGCGGTTTAAATCTATTATAAATAATCTGGATTTTTCTTGGAAAAATTTATTTTATCTATTCAGGATTGTTTCAAAAGATGGAATGATTTTGAAATATACTCGAATATTTATTCGCTATGAATAAACTAAAAAGAAAATGCCAATTATTTCAATGTTTCCTGTGGCTAGAATCATTGAATTAGGAATGACACTATTTATCTACAACAAAAGTTTCATCATTAAATATTCAGTAAATTAGTGAAATGAATGATATAGAAATTTTCCCCGAAATGAGACCTGACATAAGAATACCAAATGCAGTTAATTTATCTTTTTATGTCTTCCGGCATCATAATAATATTTCTAACAGAATTCAAATTTTAGGTGAGAACTAAATTTAAAATCCATTTCTAAGGTAAAGTAATAATTTTATTCTTAGCTACGAAGTTGTGATTAAAGTGCACTTATTCTTTTAAGTGAACAGCAAAAATTAGTGCCATTAGTCATCCAATTAATAATGCGATTTAATGACGTCTTTTGAAGGATATTCACGATAAGTGACGCCTAAAGCCATTTTCGTTTCTTACCATTAAAATGCACTTCAGATGTGATGTGGAATTCATAAAACTAGATAATGAAAGGGAGGGAATCAGTTTCATATTCAAAAGAAAAACATGTTATTCTGCAGTTTCGGATGCTGAGTTCCTTCCAAATAATTTCATTAAGGTATCCGACTAGTTTCGGAGGGGATTTTTTTTTAAAAAATGACGTTTTTTATTTATATGAAGATAAAATGACGAATAAAAGTGAAATTATTTAATTGTATATGTAGCTTTTGAAAAGAAATCCTATTTTGATGTAAATTTTTACATTTATTTACAAACATTAGAATGGCTCTAAGAGAAAAAAATTGTTGCAGTTTTTCATTTTGCTTTGTAAAATTACATTTGTACCATATCTTGAAACGTTAGCTAACTATTATATAAGAATTATATTCAAAAGTATAATTTTTTTTGAAATATATGAAATTATCTATGAAATTTTGGAATATTTTTTCAATAATATTTGCATTAAAGAATCATAAATCCACTTCTAAACATTTTATGAAAAAACTAGTTCTTCAGAAAATGCATTTTAAGTTTTTAAATACTTATAAAAAAGCATCATTTACATGTCAATAGTTTGCTATAGTTCGGCGTCTAATTGACATAGAAACAAAATAAAGATATCATGAGAAACAGATGCGCACTTATATTTTGAAACTGCAAAAAATAAAAATGCGAATTTGCATCCAAATTCATGTTTTTAACCTAATCTGACACCTTAAGCCGTATTCATGTTTTGATAGAAATTCTATTAAATTTTAGTTTTGACTGTTAAAATTAGATGAGTTTGAAGTAGATTAGATGAAGCATGCGCCTATATCAAAAATAAAACATTTATTGATTATAAAATTTGAATGTTATTGTTTTAACTAGTGTTTAATATTTAATTTGCTTCAGTCATTTTAGTTTAGTTCAGTTTAGTTACATTAACGTCCCGTTTTAAAACAACACTAGGGCTATGTTGGGATGGACCTCGTAATTTTGAACCGCGGTCAGATGATGAGAACGACATCTGAGTTGGTACCTCTCTCCAAAGTCCACGTCACACCAGAGGGAGGACGTTTGGCCCCGACGGATTTAAGGTGCACCAGACCAGCTTACATGATGGTTTTTCGGCGGAATCGGGTCTCGAACCTGAAACCCTCGAAGCTTACTTCAATCATAAAACACATTTAGGATAAATGTCGATCTTCAAAAGAAGTCTTCACATACAATGGAATTGTAGCGTTTTGCGACTGCTTGGAATTCTGATAACATTTAAACATGAATTAGACATGGGAAAAATTGTTGCATTTGATGTAATTTTAGATCCCTTCGTACCATACTTCAGCGAAACGTATTTATCATGTAATATTTAATCACTAAACTAGTTGCCTTTTATTCAATTGCATATAACTTATACGGGACGAGTTTTAAATAATCTATGACTTTAATATAAAACAGTTATCAAGTTTTTATAGATAGTACTACAACCTTTTTTAATTGAAAAGGACATAGATTAATTTCAGCTTAGTTATATTAAAGTCACAATTTTTAGCAATACTAGGGATATATTGGGACGGATATCATAATTTTGAACCCCGTTCAGATGACGAAAACGAACCTGAATCGAAATAGTCTTCTTCTGCCTTCCGCAACACACCAAGATATCGCACACAAAGCCTGGGTACATGATGGACCATCAGTGAAATCTCGTTTCGAATCTGAAACTTTACCACTAGGATTACCAGAAGCTTTACCACTAAAAGTCCTTGAAAAAGAATGTGATATGCTTGCAAAGTGAGAAATATCAGAGGTAACACAACGAAACAATCTAGTCAAAAAATCCTCTCTTGCCACTGAAATTTCAAATTAATATAAATACACATTGCAACAATCCCAGGTGATCTGATCGTTTGTAGATTTTTACACATGCCAGTTGATATATGACGAAACGAGTATTAGAATAAAAGGATGTTAAACACTTTAAAAAATTAAACTTTATTTGATTTTTATAAATTTCGTTTTTAAGCAAGCAATTTCTTTCATCACGTATTTGATAACCGTTATACATATACCAGAAAGAAAATTATGTATGAAAACCAACTTTCGCATTTATTTAAGCACCTTAATTTTCAGAAATGAAAATAAAGTACCATTTTGCTAGATCTTGTAAATCTGTTTACAACTCAATAGCGTCTTTAAGAAGTGATATAATGTATGTATTTTTAATTAATCCTTCATTTACATTTCAGGGCGTTACCTTGTCTTCTTCCACTGAAGCTTTTTTATGAAAAGAGTCATTTGAAAATAAAGGGTTTGGATAGCAATTATTTAGCCTTATTATTTATGCAAATGTTTTAATTGTAATATTTAATAGCGTCATTATCAAAAAGAATGCATTGTCACACATTTTTCAATAAAGTTGCATTGAAAATTTATGATTTTCAGTGTTCCTATATCTTGTCAATCATTTTTTATCCTTTTAAATGTGTGTTTGAATTGTAAGATTTGCGCGTATAAGTCGCAATTTGTACAGATTTATTCACAGATTATTAAATTAAACCATGAAAAAGCTCCTTAAATAGGCTTTCTAAAGAAGAAAATTTATTTTTTAAATTTTGAGGCAGCATTCAAAAGTATTTTGTCTGACTGTTAGCAAAAACAATACACTACGTAGGGTAATTGTATAATTGTTTATCTTGAAGTATAAAATATACAAAATATCCAAAAAGGTTGTTTACACACTTTAAGTTTAAGTGAAACATGCAGAAAAAAATTAGTTTTGTATTGGAACTTGCGGTCACAAACGCGGAAGGAGCCTGTTACAGAAGACTATTTGTCAACGAATTACGTGAAAGAAAAGGATACACTTGAAAAGTATACAGCTCAGGTTTAATTTCATTAAATATGCGCACTTTGCAACAGTGCAACAACCACTTGCAGGAATAAAAGCACGCGAAGCGTGCAGTTTCAGACGGCAAGTTCTTTAAATTCTTGTTTTAAGTTACTCGAAATGTTCTTTATTCTTTCAACAGAATCGAGTTAAGCTTTAAATTTTTTGGGTAAGCTGAGTCGACGTGGAAAATAGAAAAAAGTTTGTTGTTGATAAGGTTGCTGCTGAGCATTGTATCTGTCATTCATCATTTGACTTTTAATATCATCAATCAAGCAATTGTGATCAAGTTGTTGTGAATTTGCATTCAGTTAAACCCAAATAGTTTACTTTATCTGTAACAATCTTTTCCTTCACTTTGGATTAGTGATTAAGAGCTCCTTGTGGATGCCACCCTCTGCATTTGCGACCTCATATTCTATATTAAGGATAACATATTCCATTATGCCTAAACTGCCTTTAAAGATTGTATTTGTTATAAGACCGTTTGTATTTTACTTTGAATGCGAGTCTGTTTTAATTCAAAAATTTTAATGATAACGCTTGTATTTCAGTAGATCATTTTGAAAAAAAGGACATATCCAATCTTCCCACAAATCCACGTTTGGGTTTTGCAGTCTTTTAACATCGATTCGGGTGTCCTATAAGGAAATGAGATTTCTTTTAACGGTTAACTATCTTCTAGATTTATCTCATTCCAACGTTCGGTTTGAAACTGGATGCTGGAGCATTTAGAACCCGGTTGACGTCTTTTTCACATGCTCTGACTACATAAAACTGCCTAAATTTGACAGAATCCTCAACAAATACAAAAAAGTAATGTCATATACAGAGATAAAGCTGATTTTAAAACTTCATTTCCAACCTTCTGTAATCACAAGTGCTCACCATTCGGAGTTATGAAAGACCTATTCCTCAAGAGCGGCTATGTTATTTTGTAGTTAATGTCTATTACAGATCCTACTTTCCTAGCGAAGAACCGGGAGTCGCCATAGTTAGGGTCTAAATCGATAGCTTCTTAGAAGTGCAATTTGTATTATTGAAGAAATAAGAACAAGATACCTCTCCTCTGGGCATCCCAAATGCAGAAAACAATTCTGCCTAAAAGGAAAATTTCCTATTAAGAAAATACAAGACACCATAAAAATCTATTAGTAGATGCTAGCTAATTAAAAGTACTTCTTCAATGAAATAATAAGTGAGTGGCCCACATCTGCAATGCAAAACATCATGAACAACTGTAGCTTTCTCTCTCACTTATCTTGCAGAGTGTACACGGAGTTCTACTCCAAATTAACTTGAGAAAGGCAACAAATATTGCCATAAACTTGGTGTCTAGGTATAGTAAAGTGACCATAGTCTTCACGATGAGAAACAATACAAGATACGGGAAAAAGTCAATTAGAAAATTGTAGAACATTTCCGCTTTAATTCAAAAGACAGTTGTTGGCACATTAATACTAAAAACAAAATGTTTAAAATGCATATATGATTGTTCGCATTTTTCGAAATTGTGATGCCCCAACACACAGTCAAAAGGAGAAAATGTTATTTTTCGGGCAAAAAGTACCCTAATATACTTTTCCCTATGAGAATAACTCAAACAACATGTTTCCTCCAACATAACAGGTCCTTCAATAATGTATTACCGTTGTTTGAGCTAGCGCACCAACCGATATGACAAAAAGGGTGAGAGATGAAATATAAACAAAGGCTCATATCAGCATTGCAGACAACGGAGAATAATTTGAATACCAAAAATAAATGTGTCTTATGATACCTAGTTTTTAAAAATCTTTTTGACACGTTTTATGACAGCACAATTTCGGAAATCACGTCCAAACAAACGCGCGATTTACATCTTTTGTTCCTAATATTATTGCGCTCAAGGCATAATTTCGTTCCAAATCAAAGACGCTCTGCAATTTTTAAGATTTTTTCCCATATCTTGCACTTTGTTTGCAATCAGGTGACGCTTTATCTCAGATACAGTATATTAACTTTACTATACATAGATACCAAGTGTATGACAATAGTTGTCGCCATTCTCAAATTAATATGAGGTAGACTGAATTTGGAGGACACCTTGTATACTAATCTTTTTTGTGTTTTTGCACAGATATCTACTTGTGTATAATAGATTTCATAAAAATACATACCTTGGTAAGTTAAAATAGGTTTGATCTTTCACAAAGGTTCAATTTAAAAACGGGTTATCTTTGCAGAAATAAAATACATTTCCAGAGCATCCCATAGGACTGACCATAACTAATTATTTAGGTATTTTTATGTCCTGTGCAGCCTCCTTTAATCACAGAAAATTGCTGATTTAATCTTTCTGAAGATATTCTAAAAATAAAAGCTATATATTTATTTTCTTTATTGCATGTAAAATTTGCAAAATTGCAGATAATTTCAAAATGATTGATTCAATAATGCCCTTACGAGAAAAATAATGATTGCCTCCCAGATACTCCATAACCTTAATCACCGGTATTTCTTTAATTGAGTTTGTAATTGCTCTGTAAACCGTAAATACTCTTCTGCGTCTTAGCTATGATATGATTCTAACAATTAGGATGATTACGAATTTCATTTGATTAAATGATTACAATGGCAAGTAACAACGTTCATTACATTAAATTGATAGGTAATGTAACTGCGATAGGAAGTGATTTGAGCTAATTAATTGTAAAAGAAAACGTTGCATTAGACTCTCTAAAAATATTACATTTTTAGAAAAGCATAAATATTTATATAGAATAGTTTTTCATTTAAACAGAAAATTCAAACACTTATTTAAATTAATTCACTAATAAAATATTTAAATTTGCATAAACTACACATTGATTGTACTGATAACATTTTATTTATAATAATTAACAAAATTCCGTGACTACAAACACTACTTGTTAACAACTATTTATCTTTAAAAATCATTTTAACTTATGACTTGATTGTATATTATCTATTATTTTCTTTCAGTTCGGTTTAAAAAATAATTTTAAACTATGCTCATGTCCATAAATTAAGGATAATGCAAGTTGAGGAAAAGAAAGCGTCAGAAGCAAAACAAATGTGACTTTTTTGTAAATCCTATTTATTAAACAAAAGGTAAAGAGCAAAAAAGATGCTATATGTTTGATATCATTAATAAAAATTGCGATTTTTTGCTCCCTGGAGCAAATTACACACAAAAAAAACCTATTTACAAAAACCAATATTACATGGTTGGTATGATGATTAATACATAGCATATCTCCCAGACGATGCAATACAGTACGTACAACGCTTAGGCATGCAGAGTATCAAATTATCGATCTGATCTTGGGGAATATTGCACCACTCATCAAGCAATGCTCTCCGAAGTTCCGGTAGACATGTAGGAGATGGTTGACGGGCTGCAACTCGTCGGCCAAGCATGTCCCACACATGATCTACTGGATTCCAGTCCGGTGAGAATGCTGGCCAGTTATATCCTCCAATCGAAGGTATTCGTTTACGATGTTTGCACGGTGAGGGCAGGCGTTGTCATCCATAAACACGAATTCTGCGCCCCTGGCGCCCCGAAACAAACATACATGTTGTTCCAGAATGTCGTCCCGATAGATTTGGCCTGTCATGGTTCCAATTTGAACATGCAGGTCAGTTCTGAAACCCAGAATAATTCCTCCCAAAACGAGCAATCCTGCATCTCCGTAACGATGTCGTTCAGTGATGTTCTCTTGATGGAAACGGGTATCTGGCGCTCTCCATATGAAAATCCGGCGAGAATCAGACTGAAAGCTAAACTTGGACTTGTCGGAAAACATCACACAAGCCCACTGTTGAGGTGTCCACAATGCATGCTCTCTACTGCAGGCTAATCGCGGGCGACAGTGAGTTGGAGTAAGTGGAACGCATCTGACAGATCTACGAGCATATAGACCAATCTGCCTTAAATGTCTGTACACGGCCTACCTTGAAACTGTCGTACCAGTGGCTGAAGAGAGCTGACTAGACTGGCCTGATGCTGTGCTCCGTCTGTTTCTTTTGGCAGTAACTGCCAAATATCGATCCTCATTCGGCTTTGTAACTCGGGGGCGACCAGTGCTGTAACGTTTACTCACATTACCATCATCTTGGAATCGTTGCCAAAGCCTGGATATGACACTAGGCGATTCCAAGTGCCTCGGATACTTCCAGCTGGGTACGTCCACATTCCAGACGGCTGATAATTGTACCACATAAAAAATAATCCAAATGCGTCCTTTGTGTCATATCTATGCGGCTACTGCACTGAAAGGCTTATAAAAGCGCTTGCGATTAATTTTACTTCTTTGCCTGTATTCCTTATGTATCACTCTCTTACACTCTCGTCATTGTGACTTATTATCGGTGTCATATGGGGGCTTCCTGCAATTTGCATATGATTTTTGAGGATGTGTGTAGTCATTTTACGAGTGATATATGTATTTTATAGTTCGATTTCTGCGTGACTCTGAATTATCCTTAATTTATGGACATGGGTGTATATAACTTTAATTATATACTTTTAATTTTATACTTTAATTTTAGGTTTATAATAAACTATAAAGTTAAAAGACAAGCAGAAAGTTATTGCAACAATACGCCTTCATATTTTTAACATTTTGAAATGTTAAAACCATGTTTCAATCAATATTAATTTTGAAATTTCCAAATGGCTATCTATTTCAATAGCTTGTTGTAAATTTGTTCATTTTTATGAATCATCACATAAATATATGTAGACAAAAAAAAAAGAATGATGTCCTTTTGAAATTATATGAAACATTATTTCAACAATGCGTTAGATATGTATCTCCAATATTTCTGTCTCTCAACAAATGTTCTTCAGTCTCTAGAAGGTAAACATTTCTTAAAAGACCTAAAAAAGGATTTAATTTTGCGGCTATTTTTTAGATAAGAAAATGAATAATAAATGTGACGTTTAAAGATTTCTAAAAACAGAATAAAACACGAAGCCAGTGGTATTTGTTTAGCTTATCCTGTGTCATTTGGGAGAAAACATCTGTCTTATTGAGTCATGATAGCTGAACAATGATGAATATTCAACGATATATTGCGTCATTGGAAAGTAATCTTTCCTCCAATGGCGAAAAGTGCTTTGCTCAGATATACAGAGTATCTATTTTAATCCAGGTTTAGTAACTTAATTGTAAACCGTCAGAAATATGTATATGCTTCAGATTTGAAAACTGATTTGATTTAAATAATTTCAAGTTATTTGAATAAATAAATGTATTACTTAAAAAGTAACGAGTTCTAAAATTTCATTCAGTCTTACGGTCCTGTCAATTATGCTTTGTAAAATATTCTTAATATTTCAAATAAAAAAAGCTCCACACTAATTCGATTAAAACTGGCTGATATATGAAACTTAATATCGCTATTTATCACATTTCGATGGCCATATCGAAGAGCATTCGCCTATAAACGAGGGATGCTCGCTCAACGTGGCAATTTGTTGACTTACAATAATGAAATTCATACCTTCAAAGCAGCAGATATAGTGTTACTTTTTTACTTTCTAATACAAGAAATATAGAGAAAGTACTGCAATCGTCGAAAAAAAATTAGACCTCTAGATTTTGAAGAATCTCCACGTTTCATACTTCTCTGAATCCGGAAAATATACTTTTGAATCTTTTTTAAATCTTATCTTATGACATTATGCTTGTCTGTGAACACAATCACTCAAAAAACGCTTTGGATCTAGTTGGCTGAAATTCGTTTATACAATTACAATCAAATTTGTAGATTTCTTTCAAGTTTTGAACGAAATCCATCTAAAGGAGGTCTGTATGCCTGCTGTTCAAACAAATGGATTCGATAACTTCAAAACGTAAAAATCTTGAATAAATGAAATTTCGTTCACAGTTTTAGCATCTAAAGTGTAGATTCTTATCAAATTTTGAATCAAATCTGTCAAAGAGTTGACCGCCTATTGGTCTGTACTTTTGTATGCACATACACGCAATAACTGAAATCTATGGATTTCAGAAAGGGATCTTTTGAATACAACTGAAATTTTATGTCAAATTTTGGTATCAATCGGCCGGCAAAAAGACGTCCAAAATACACACGATGGATTCAATAAAAAATGCCAGATTCACGTCAAAAATCTATTTTTCGTTACTATCGTTTGCCAATACCAAGCAATGTATTTGCGGTCTTATCTAAGGTCCACACTTTTATGCTTTGAAAGAGGGGATAAGACCTTTAGTGGAGAGTATGTGAGAAAGTTCCGGGAAGACAACCCCCCCGCTGGTTTATTAAAATGTTAGAGTGTCAAGAATATTTTTCCTAAATACGACTTATAGGTGCGAGCGATCGTATAAAAATTTAGCTTATGTAATTTTTTTCAAAAGTTCATTCATTGACTCAAATATAAAAATAATTAACGTCATTTAAAGCATTTTCCAATTGGAATTATATTCCTGATTCTAACTGTTCAGAAATTAGCCATTTCGCCATATTTAGTGTGAGCACTCTGCATAATGCGAGTAGAAAATTTCGAGCAAGTAGATGCTGAGCAAATACGTTTAGAGAATACAGATGTCGCCACAGTAGAAGGAACTCAAGTCTTTATTGGCTTTTAATATTATTGATTTTCTCTTCTATAATTCTATTGTAGTATCAAGTGTTAGTGCGCTAGTATTAATTCAAGGAAGTTAAATAATATTTCCAATCGTGTACTCAATAGTATAATAAAGATTAGAGTTATAGTAAGGATTTGCGTTGGCCACAAAAGTTATCTCAGTATTATTATGTGTTCTAAGATAATTTCGTATTTAGATTAAATATTTGTGTTCCACTTTCATCGCCTAACTTGCCTTCAAAAGAAATCTTATCGGCACCACAATTAAGAAAGAACCGAGCGAGTTCTTACAGAAATCTTTACCTTCTTACTTGATGATGAAACAAATATCTCCTATTTCCAGACAGATCGAAAAAACAATCTTCCAAATAACTCTTTCTTCAGAAGAGATTGCAGCAATCAAACGGAAACATATGGGAAATACTAGCAGGTAGATTAAGGCATATTTGCTTCTTAAAGCTGAATGCCATTGGTGGAGGAAAAAAAAATTCGATGGATATTCGTTTCATTAGTTTTTCTTTTGCTATAAAAAGTTTTGAAACATAGATGTACTGTAATCAAGGAAACGATATTCTTTCTGTCGGTATTTATTTCGCATTGCTATCAATGGAATGTTACCATTGTGCCGCAATTTAATGACAACCTACGGATGTATTCTTCATTTTTTTTTATGCATACATATGTTAGAAGGGAAGATCGCTATCTATCCAGGGAGTTATCTTCTAAGTAAAAGTTAAAACTTGGAAGCAAATTAAAGAAAAAAAATTAACTTTTTTACATATATAGGAGAGTGTTAAAATTTCAAAACGACATAAAAATGCCAACTATAATTAAACCCAAATTTGAAAATATTCCCAAACCACTAAACTTGCAATTAGGTTAAAGAAAAAATAAGTATAGCTGTTACTTTTCAAGGTGTTATTGTAGTATGTAAATTCGAAGCTTTTACTGGGATTGCCCTTTCATCTGTCAATTTTTCAAGGAGACGGAATTAAACTTAGAATGCCTCTTGCATAACTTCAAAACACGAGGGATGAAACGGGATGTTTATTAGTCTATCTACCTCAAGGGAGGCACCTCGAAATAAGGATGAGAAGCTTCCGGTATGGTGGTTGATTCTCGCCACCCTGAAGGGTACACGAAAAGGATGTAGATACAAATGAATAATGTACAAAATGTATGACTATATGACTTAAGTACACATATTAAGTAATTATTTATTTGATTTTTTATTACCAAATTTTTGTTTAGTTGGTGAGGTTTAGAATTATCCTATAGAAGAAAATATTCATTTTACTTTGCCCTGGGTTTTTTTATATGCAGGCGCATGTAGCACAGTGAAATAATAGTTTAGCTGTTCTATTAAATATTTTTGATCAATCATCCTTATTAAATGGGATATGGATGATGCTCTACTAATATGAATTCAGTTTCAAATCGGAGAGTCTCAGGCTCAAAACCTGATTCCATGTAAGTTCCGCAGTGCATGTGGGCATGATGTGCATTAAATCTGATGTTGTGGATCAAACACCTCCCATTGGCTTAATGCGGAACATTGGACAGGGAAATGCTACTTCAGGTGTCACCCTTCTTCTCTGAACAATGCTCAAAATTATGCGGTCCGTCCCAAAATACCCCTTGAGTTCTTTCATCTAAGCATTAACATAACTAAAACAAACCTTCACATAATGAGCAGTATAACTTTAATAAATATTTTTTTTTTTTTTGAGATTTCTGATAAAGCTGATCCTTTTCTAATCTATAACAGAATTCGTAAATATGGAAAAGTGGTCGTGTTATGTGTGACTTTATTTCTCCTACAGTTGTTAGGGAATGCTCGTTAGACTTAAGAAATCGAATCAAATTAAGAATCTATTGAAGAATTGAAGGAGCTCCATAGAGGCAAAGTAAATCGCCCCATTGAGAAAAATTTCAGTAGGTATTCGAAAGAAGAAAAAAAAAGATAACAAAGTCTTGAAGTAAAAAAGAAATGTCGTGTAATCAAAGGACTCGGAAAAAGTTGCTGAAATAGATTCTGTAATTCGAATACTTTCATCTAATCACGGTTCAATTGATTAATTCCGAAAAATTGACTCCTTTACGACTAAATTAGCGAAGCTTTATGACATAAATGCTAACTTTCGTTACATTTTTATTCTTAAAAATAAGAAATTTTGATGATCTATGCAACTACTGAGGAGGAATTTTGCGCATCGTTTCTAGAAACGACTTCCAATTTAGCAGTATTGAAAATTCATTACCCGTTCACATAAGGAACCGACTTATCAAGAAAGCTATAAACAACTGCGTCCATTCATAAACGTACATTTAACGACTCTGCATTCTAAGATGAATGAAAGTGAGAATTAAAAAGATTTCGGGAGAAAAGCTTCAAATTTATTTAAAGAAAATTGCAAATGATTGTAAATAGAGATATTTTAAACCGTTTGAAACGAAATATAAAGAATACGGATATTTCATATTAGAGATTCGACTTCAAAATTCAATGATAGGATATATAAATTTGGAACTCGATTTTGTATGTATTTAAATCTATATGAATGTATGTATATAGTTTTGAATTTTAAATCTGCCGTCGTGGATCAGACACCATATTATTAGGATGAAGAGGAAGTTGGGGGGGGGAGGTGTCGGCTCCACCTTATGCTTTAATTTTTGATAATTACGCAAAAATTAATCATTTTCTGTAAATTATTGTATTTTTGGCGAAAAGACGACGTATTGAAGATTATCGAATAGCACATAATTGAAAAGAATATTGTCGATAAAATGCAAGTCGCTTCCGATAGTAACTGTTTAATTATTTATACTGACAGTGACTTTTTCTGTTTAAACATATTCTAAAATAAGCTGCACAGTTAAGAAAATACTGTTTTTCCGTTTTTAAACGAATTTTTAATGTTGGAACTACAGTCTAAATACTAAAATTATCAATTACAAATAGGTGAAATTTAGCGTGTGTATCGTACAATGGGAAAATTAAATCTTTAACAAATTGTTTGCGATTGAGGAACACAAGTGAAAAAATTTCAAAAGCGAAACTGTTGGAAAATCACAAATAATTCTTCACTCGTATTGCTGTACCGTTCACACTTACGAATTTTTTGTACTATCCTTTGAAATATTTGAAGGTCTATCAGGCCCCACTGACGTCTACTACATTATAAATCATTCCTCACTTGATAATTAAACAAGAAAACAGATGTCTGAATTCTTTTACACTATATATAGAGACAATAAGTTTTATTACT
>JAPMOR010114520.1:102603-120121 GCA_026543865.1 Argiope aurantia
CACGATTTAAAATTATGATACATTTCCACAAATGAAAAAAGTAAAAAAAAAATGACTATAATCAAGCTTAAACTATCTAACTAAACATTGTAATTTAAGAGTTATTAAGAGTTTTGATGCATCGGAGGCCAACAACAAAGAAAATTGTTGCTTTTTTAGAAAAAGCAATTTTTTAGAAGTTCAGAATTATGAATTTTTGCAAGTCCATTGTTACTGAAAACACATCTTTGAAAACATTTGGAGTTAAAGAATTTCTTGAAAAACATTATTTATATATTTAATAGGAAATAAAATAATCTACTCGGATTTAAAAGTGAAGTAGAACAAAAAGAACTAAGTATGAAGTCAGACGTAAAGTATTCATATTTAGAATTTTGTGTAGAAGTCTGTGTGAAAAGTCGGCGCAGGAAGTAAGGGGTATTTTGTTTCGACCGCAGTGTATTTGTCGAGGTGAGACGGTTATTCAGTTCACCCCAGATGCGTTGACAGGCCGGGTTAGTTATGAATTGTTAATTTAACAAAACTGATTTAAATAAGACTTGAATGGTAAAACTGTTATGAGAGATTTCTTGTTTAAACCTGCAGTTACAAATTACAATACAACTAAACTAAAATGCATTGATATTATACAGTTTTGAGTTGAATTCAATCAGTCTGCATTAGATTAAGTTGTATTAATGTCTCAATTTGAAGCAACTCTATAGCTATATGGAACGAACTCCGTAATTTTAAATCCAAGCCAAATGACAAGTATGGCACCTGAGTTATAACCCTCCTCTTCAAGTTAACGCACTAAAAAGACCAAGGGCTTTCGGCCAGACGAATTAAATATGCATCAGTCCTGTTTACATGGTGATTACCCAGTGAAATCTGGTTTCGATCATGAAACCCTCCAACCAAAGGACAAGATTTTACAACCAAACTACGTAGTCCGAATTTATGTCGGAAGGTAGATTTGATCTCGTATAATGTAAGATTATCAAGGGTTAAACGAAAATTTTTAACCTTGTTAATTCATGAAATTTGTTTCAAATAATATGAACTTGGTTTATTCAAAATGGATCCATCCTAAGAAAAATTGGTAGTAATCTTGCACAAACAAAAAAAAGCCTACACTAGTGTGAAATGTTAAAATATAACTAAGTTTGAAGAACATGAGAATTATTAATACAAATATGAATTAGACAAACACCAAAATCTTTGAAAATGCATCAGTTGTGCTGTGTAATATGTACTGAATTGATAAATGTATATAGTATGTATTACTTGATAAAACATTTTGATCTGATACGCTAAGCCTTTTTTGTATTTTGCCACCCATTGATTATTTTCTCAATTTCATGTTTTATTTATGGTTGGGATTCAGTGATCAATCATGAAAGACGTCTTCGCGAATAAACCACAAAGGAATCATTTAAAGAAGGGTTTTTTGAACTTTTCTCTTTCGGGAATCCCATTTCGGTTGCAAAAATATTCTTCTACTTCTCTATAAAAGGTTTCTTTCTCTTTTTGATACGCCTTTAAATAACTTTGCTTTTTTGTGTTTTCTAAATGACATTTATGCATAGATGGAATTTCACAATAGAATTTTCACTCCCTTTATGATGCACTGACATTCTAAAATCGGATGTAATTGCGTATTCCGAATAGCAATTTATTATATAACATTTTCAAAATATAACTATCGTTAAATTCCTAAATTTAATCAAATCCGACTCCATATAAGAGATGCTGTGTGGTATTGAAATGGAGGAAAGTTGTTTTTAAGATTCCGTAAAAAGTTATAATAAGTGATTGTAAATTATATCAAAGACTAAAAATCAGAAAATAAAAACAAGTTTAAAAAAAAACGGTTTTACTAGCGGAAACCAGAAAATATAGGGAGATAAAAAAATCGTAAAAAAGTGAGAGACTGAAAACAGTCCGATAGATATCTTTTTTTTGTTATATTATGGTCCCGTTCGGAAACAACATTAGGGGTATATGAGAAATGTCCTCTCAATTTTGAGCTACGGTTAGATGACGAGGACAGCATCTGAGTTGGTACTTCTTCGCCATGTTTCCGTACTATACCAACGAAAAGATATATAAGCCACGACGTCAGATTTGGCGTGCACCAGGTGCACAAACACGACAATTTCTTAATGAATTTAATTTCGAACATGAAAATAAATCACCACGTCACCATATAATGCCAAATTGAAGCCACAATGAATATCATAAGGCCGAAAATTCCTAAGTATTCTTTAAAATTGAAATTATATTTGTGAAAAATTCATTTAGAATATTTTTTATAAGCGACTCATGCTTTTACTATCATATTGATTCTTGATTATTTTCTGCTTTTATGTGGATTAATAAACATATGACTAAAAATCTTTTTATTGTAAACTTTTATTATGAGCGAAAATGCCATTTTTTTTTGAAATGGTATATTTATTTGAAAACAAAGTAAGAAGATAAATCCTTTTTTTAATATAAACAAAATAAAGTTTCTGTGGCTTGATTCATTATTTTTGTTGAAAAAATAATTAAGATGGTTCTGTCACAATTTTCATGTCCCGATTTGCAATGAGACCCGACACGTAAAAGACTTTTATGAGCAAGCATTCTCAAAGGTGATAAGGCCTTTGGTTGACACCAAATTTTCTATAATTCTCCTTCAGCAGGACATTCTAACAACATAATTTTCAAGTAGCAGTATTGTAAAATGATAATAACAGTTTTACTTCACGGCATTCTGGTATCTCTTCTACAGCACGTATTTCATTCAAATCGGTACGAATGGTTTGTGTTGTAGAAATGTTGGATGCAATACTATAATGCAATCGTGACGTATCACTTCAGCAATAGTTTATATTTTGGAAATCTCGGCAATCATATACATATTTCTTATCTATAATCAGCCATAAACAAATTTTTTATGCTTGCTTATCTATATGATACAAAAAGTTCTTTCTTAGATTTCTAGAGAATGTGCTGGAAAGACCACACTTTTATGCGATTTTCAAATAAAAATAAGCCTTATTCATAAGGTGCTGGTATAGGAACTGGTTGCTGATACAGGATCCAAAATTATCCGACAGGACGCGTTCTTTATAATGTAAATTGAAAACGCGCTTAGGTTATTAAGACACGCCAAACAAACTATTGAAGCAGAATGACATAAAAACAAATTATATTTTTAAGATTCTATCATGGCATGTAATTTATGTTAATTAACTTTATTTATTATATAAAATAGTTTAAAAACAATGATAACTTAAAAAGTAACCACAAATAAATTAAAAATACTCGCTTTTTTTAATAAGAAGAAATTTTAGAAGACAAATTTTGATATTTTATTTATTTCAGCAATGTTTAATATGAAATTTTCAGCAATGTTTAATATGAAAACTGAATTATATGATTAATTTTGAAAATGAGTAGGATGAGTCATTTTTTTATTTATACATGAAACTTCCATCTCACATATGTTTTTCTCTCATTTCACACAAATAATTTTTGATATTTTGTCCTTTTATTTAAGGATACTTGTAATACCTCCGGCAATATAATTTTTTTCTTTATTTGCTGCTTCTCATTAGAGTATATTCACTGTATATCTCTTATATCTGATTCAATTTCCATTGAAGCGAAAATTAATTCCTAAAAGCGAAAATTTTAAATCTTTCAAGAAGCGCCTCTTATTTCCAAATAGTTCTGATGTATGATCAATAGCAATACTGACGTATAATCAATCTTTAGATTTTTCTTTCGGTAGATTTAAAAGTGAAATCTGTTTAACTTGATCACAGGAGCCCTCTTCTGAAGAGTCGGACTCTTCCTCTGTTTAGACTGGTGATCACAAAATATGTCTTTATTATCTGAATCTTTTTCTTTAGAGTCTTTATCCGATAAAATCTTCCTTAATCATACGTCAAAGGAGTAAAAGATCAACTAGAACTACATGAATTCGTCACGATTCACACTAAAGAATAAGAACACAAGAATGCGCACTGAATATCAGCGCACCTCGCAATATTCTATAAATTACGAAAAATTCCCGAATTCGTCGTTCCTAGGCGAGACCTATAGAACTTAACTTCAGAGGCAGCTACTAATAAGGACCTAAAACTTCAGATTAGGAAAGAATATTGTATTCGGTTTCTTTGAGCTCTGGGTTTCTACACACTCCTTGTGCTTCTTCCCGAGTATATTGTGAGAAATTTACAAATGAGACAATACAACAAAAACAAGGCAAAAATTAGCCCTTTTACATCTTGGCATTCTGACAAATCTCCCACAGCACGAAACGAATGAATGCTATATTTGAAGGTTTGAATATAATTAATATTTCATAGTACATCAGTGATATAATACTTCAGCAATAATTACTATTTGGGAATCTCGGCCTAGAGATAAATGTTTTCCTTATTCATCTATTTCTGAAATTACTGCGATTGAAGACCTGAAATTCAACTACATTAACTTTTTTTATTGTATTTCTATGCTGTATAATAAATGCTATTTTAGATTTCTAGAAAATCTATTAGAAAGACCGGGATTTTATACGATTTTCAAATACAAAATAAATTTAATTGCTTATTGGTGATAAATAATCCGTTGCTTTAGGCATAACTGTTCTATTAAATACATTTTATACTGTTCATACATTTTCGGTTTGTTATGCATTATATGTTTATGCATTGTGGGTTTGTTATACATTATATGTTTATACATTGTGGGTTTGTTATACATTATATGTTCATACATTGTGGGTTTGTTATGCATTATATGTTTATACATTTTGAGTTTGTTATACATTATATGTTTATACATTATGTGCATTGAAAGCTGCTTTTATATTCTGTGCAACACGGTACAAAATTCTCTATAGCCAGCCCACAAAAGATCTTGACAACCCTTCCACTGCATAGTTTCGGCACAACTCTGAACGAATAGATTGTACTGTAAATGAATGAAATTTAATAATTTATGGTACATAAGTGTTGTAATAATTCGTCACTAATTTACATTTTGGAATGTAATTATTTGGAATCGCGTTTTAAGGGGGTTTCAATGCACAAAAAAATTTCTTTTGTCTATTTTTGAATGGAAAAATGTTTGCTCTTGATTTCGAGTATTTGTCAAAATGTGATCCTCCAAAGAATTAGAGAATCACACCACATAGCTCTTTTAATGCCCTCTCCTTAAGCCTTAATAGTTCTCTTTTGATCTCCCTGTGATACCTGAAAGTCTCTCTGGAATTCCCAATGAATAAGCTGAAACTGGAAAAGGATTGTTTCTGGCTCTAGGACTGTACTATTTTCACGGACAACTTCGCCAAGCTAGTCGCGCCAAAAAGGGTCTGCGCCACACTCATCTGCGCAAGTCAGGATTTCGGAGACCAAAACCTTTAATCAGTTCCGGATCGGGAAGTAAAATAGAGGATGCTATTGATCGGCTCCTGCAAATATGGGATCGCACATTCCTGGTCCGAAATGATGTTTTGAAAATACAAAAACTGATTCGCAAAAAAACTTTTTCTGCACTTACAATTGATGTCATTGCAACTTTCCTCTATTGTAAAATTCAGTGAATGGTTTTGAACTCTGCTTTCAACTTAGAAAAATGATTGAGGGGATCGTCAATTTAAAAATTGTGCCCGATTTTACTTTCTTATCCAGATGCGAGAATCACAGATCGACTATTGGTATGTATGCTTCATAAGCTTAATAGTTCATTACGTATTTGCAAAATTAAGAGGTATTTTCCGATTGCAATAACTATTTAAATTAGTATGCATTCTAGTGATGTCCTGACTAAGTTGAAAATTCAGCACTGGGTGCTTTTCTATGAAATATTTATTTATAGGAGTAATTACTGAATTATGCAAGCTAAAAATTTTGTTGCATTTAGTATTCCATGATTATGCACTTGGAAATTACCTTTCAAAATTTTCTTTTTAATTTTCTTATGATTACTAAATCCTTATAGGCAAATAACTTTAATTTGTTTTGCATTAACACATGTGATAAGGTGTTTCAGAGTGAATATTTAAGTCCACTTATGCAACATTTTATATTCATGTCTAGCAAATTATGGTTTTATCCCTGCTTGAATTAAATTCAAAATAATAATAATTTCATTAATAAAATGATAACATTAATGAAACATTTCAGCCTATGCAATAATAATCGTTATATATATATTTCAATAATTATCTTTAATGAGTTGAAAATATATGTTTATAAATATATGTTATATAAATATATCATTGGGCTGGTTTATTTAAAAACCAGATATCTTTTTAATTTTATGTGTGTTTAATGAAGCAAAAATGAAGTTAAATATTTAAATGTTTGTCTAACTACCGCAATCTCAATTAGTGAAAATATTTACATATTTAACGAGTTCGTTTTGATAGATAAAATAATTTTCCATCAGAATAACTTTTATGACTCATGTTTTGCTAGACAAAGTATTCTCCACATTTATAATGGTGGGAATCTTTTTATATCGTAGATTGAGTGTTTATCACTGTTGATGTACTGCGATTTCATGGAAAAAAATCTTTATAAATTTGTGAAATCTTCATTTTTTTCCTTTTCTCTCTCTCCTCTCTCAAATTGAATTAAATCAAGAAAAAGGAAAGATGAATCACCCATCAGTTTTTAAATAAATTCTCAGATTTCAATAAATTTCTATTGCCAGTATAGAACAAAAAGGATAATTTTGATAATCCGTTTTTAATTCGTAGAATCTCAGATTTTAATTATCAACAATTTAGGTTATAATAACAAAGCCTTTAAATTAAGAATTTTTCAATTAGGAAATATTTATTTTTAGTTTTGAAGCTTTTGCTGAATATGATTTTGATGAAATAAAGCAAAACATAAAAATTAATTTTCAAATAAGTTCTAATATTAATATAATCGTCTGTTGTGATAATAGCATAAAGAATAAAGTTTCTAATATAATTCAGGTAAAATAAAAGAAAAGAACCATTGATGATCAAATAAGCTCTCATATCAAAGTCAAAATTGTTAATTCAAACTGTCGTAGATAGTTTGTGTCATCTCTGTAATTTACAAAATTAATGGAGGAAAAAAAAATCTATATCTCTCTCTGATTCTATCTATATCTATATCTCTCTATGATTAGAATAAAAATTGATGTGTTGCATTTTTTCTATGTATAAGTTATAATTCCTACAATTCCTTCCAACATTTTTTTTTTTTTTTTTTTTTTTTTTTGCAATCTACCATCTGAAGGATTTAGTTTTCTTCGGAGTCAGTAAACTCTGTTGAAGGCCTGTTGTTTTGATGTATCCGCAGCAGTTTTATTTTAATGAATTCTTTCTGGGAAGAATTACTCTTAAGCAGTGGCATTAGCTGTTGACTTGTACAGCTTTTTCCAAATCGAAGAAATTATGCAAGTCCAACAAGCCATTTGATATGTTTTCTTTCTAGTTATTTTCGGAGAACTCATCCCATGCATAAAATATTAAAGGAAATATATTATTCCATAATACATGAAAAATTTTGTGATTTTAATGATTCATTTACAAAAATAATTGCATTACTATAGCTCAATTACGTGAAAAATATAAAAAAAAAAAAATAAGAGAAATTTTTTCTAGAACGAATTCGATTTTAGCTACGATATTAACTGTGGACGATATTGCCTTGTGAATAGATTTTGGAGTGCTCGTCTTGTATATCGAAATTTTTTTAAAAAAATATGCATTTTGTTTCAAGTTATAAGATTTTGTATTTTTAATGCTCCTGTTGTTTTTTGTGTGAAGAATTAAAATTGATACGAAATTGAAATTCTACTTTTTTTTAAAATCGAATTTAATATTTTTGTGATATTAATTATTCCTTAATTTTAGTGACAAAGATGAGCCTGCGAAATTTTTTTCGAGTATATACCTTTTAATGCAAAATGTATGAAGTATTTTCTGATTTTCGTAAAGTAAAACATTTTTTCCTGTTCTTGAAAATCTGTTTTGTGTTTTAAGAAACGAATTTATAAATTTTATTTGCCTATCTAAATTTCACGGATAAAATGTAAGCCGATTTATCCATACAACTTGAACGATTTTAGCTTATCTTCACAAAAGCGAAATTTGAGCTGAAAATACCTAGTTCAATAATAAAAAAAAGCTTTTAGCCATGCTGAATGTATATGCTTTAATGAAAGTATATCAAACAATGCTTTTAAAAATTAGTCAATAAATGAAAACGAATGAAAAAATTTAGAGAATTACAAAGATGACAGTAAATAAAAGTAATGTAAATTCCTTAAAAAATTTTTACTAGAAATTTATAACTGCAATTTTTAAATTAAAGCGTTGAAGAATAATTCCAATATTTTGAGCTTTATATCTAAAAAAATGAGAAATACAACTGTTAATTAATATTTAAATTGTAATCAAACTCATCATTAAAAATATGGTATGGTGAATTGATTTTTTTTAGTTATTAATGAGATTTAATAATTTAATATCATCAAAGTTTTGGTTTGAATATAGTTCTATTATTACTAAATAAATTCTAAGGATTAAAATTTTTGAAATATGCAGCATTTAAAAATCAAACTAAAATAGATCATATCTATGTGAAATACTTAAAAAAAGTCCTTCTGTAATCTTTTAAATGCATGATAAAGCAAATAGCAAAAATAAATTGATATAAGCATGCATTATTTCTATTAATACTGAAAATTATTTTTTATTATGTAATTAGTAACATAAGAAATTTTATTTAACTATTGAAATTCTATGCAATGCAGTTCAATGGTGAAATTTTTAAAATTATGTCTAGTAATTATAATTTTTTTAGTTATTTATACTCCTTAATTTCTTCCCCTTCCTTTCTAGTAAAACTCATATGTGATATGTAATTCTTAAAAATTATTGTTAGTTTTTCTAAAGTGTTTTATTTAATAAAACGGATAATTTGTTTAGATGAACTAATATAAAGCTGTCTTTACTGAACTTCCTAAAATGCTATAAAATACAATTGCAGTTTGAACAATTTGAAAAAGAAATACAATTTGAACAAACAATATACAATTTGAAAAGAAATCGCAAATTAACAAAAAAAGTAATTAAGTATGGAAGAAGTAAACATCACTAATAAAATTTTGTCATCCAATTCTAAAATTTTATCTATATCAATGACAACTTAATTTGATTACTATCTAGAAATATTGGACTGACTGCACAACCGGTGAATAATGTAACTATATTTTAACTATTTGTAGAATTGTAAAAAAAAAAAAAAAAAAAAAAAAAAGATCGAAATTAAACAGCTGTTATTTTAAGCAAAAATTTTTATTGGAAAGCATATTGGCTATTAAAGCTCAAAATCAAATTTTATTGAGATTTATCAATTTATTTTCCCATAAATCAGAACGTATTCAAGGTTTGTAATGTCAACTTATATTATCACTTCTTATTATACTAAGAACTTTGTATTGTGGCTGAGATTCTATATTATAAAGACGCTTTTCCCCGTCTACATGGCAATTAGCTAACCATGAAATATTTTTTTCACGCCGTTCGTCAGAATCGTTTTGTGACGTCATTAAAAAAGCAACAGGAGATCATATTAACTCTGGCATATTATTAGAAAAACAACATAGAGCCACAATCATTCTAAAATATTATCAGAAAAGCTACAGAAAACCACAATAATTTTCAAATGTAATAAGAAAAGCAACAGACTGCTTTGGTAGCTATAAAATGTAATTAGAAAAACAACAAACTATAACAGTTATTACGACATATAATTAGGAAAGGAGTAAATAACCACAATAGTCTGAAATGTAATTAGGAAAGTAATAAAGGACCACAGTGGTTAAGAAATGTAATTAGAAAGGTAGTAGAGTACGTAAATATTAAACACAAAGTTATCTGCCTTAACGAAAAGATCTTCTCATGCTTTTTTTTTCAAAGTATGACATTAAACAAACCATACGCTCTTGTGCATCTTTGGTATCAGTTGTATACCTTATGTTGAAGTTTGGAATTTTAGCATTATGAAAAATGCTAGAAAGGATAATTATTAAGAAAGCTTTTATGATACCATAGTTATAAATGTTTTAGCATGCAAAAATATTCATGCCTTTACGAGAATCTATTGAAGCTACTTTCAAAAGCATCTCTTTATGTATTCATTCTCTAGAGTAATATTTTCCAGGTATGGTTTATTCAGATTTATCTAGAATTCCTTCTTTAACATAATATTTTCCAAGTATGGTCTATTCAGATTTATCTAGAGTATGCCACACCTTTTATTGTTGAATGATGTTTCAGATCTTGTATTTCCCTCATAACATTCTACTGTAGTTTTTTTGTTGTTTTCTAATTATATTACAAGGATCAGAGTTTATTAAATATATATTATGATGATTCTGCTTATGATTTTCTGCAGAACTGATCTTTTTTTTTTCAGATGATTTGTTAGATATTTTTAGCTCCCATTGTATTGCTAATCTTATAAAGTGATGTGTTATCAAAATCATTCACACTCAAAAAATATTATAAATTTAAAAAAAAGAAGGAAGATAAATGGATTTACAATTAAGTAAATAATGTGTAAATAAATTGTAGATAATTGAATTATTATAAGATCCAATTAGATATTAGATCTAATTTAACATATAGCTTACTTGAAATAAAATATAAACAATGATAACTACTTAAGCACTCAAATTATTTTATTGCTTTAATTTTAGACAATAAAGTATTTTTTAATTCACTTTGTGGTTAGAATGAAAGTATTCCTATTCAGAATAATGTACAATAAAAACCAGCAGTTACAAGAAAACTAAATTTTCACTGTATGGATTTTGGACCAAGGGAAAATGAATAACACAATAATGTTCCGAAAAATAAAGTGAGGTATTGAAAAGATTATGCGCGAGTTTTCTACTAATAATGGTAATTGAGTCATAGACGTATTAAATGCGAACTGTAAGTGATATAAGATAGAATTAAATATTAATAATTGTCATAAATTTTTAAATGCCAAATTTATCAATGCGTATATAGTATAAAGATAGGCAAAGACTTCGACGGGAAACCAGAGAAGGGGAGGTTCTTTTTTCTTCTTTCTCATATACTTATCTTACAATCTGGTGACTTCCGCGATTCTTAATATAATGAATGAAAGCAGATCGTTTGGAGCCGCTTCTACTATTTGACTGATGAAAAATATTTGAAATGATTTGATATTTGAAAAAATATTTGAGATGATTTGAAAATGACTGATTGAAATTAAAATTTCATGCATATCTAAGATTTGGGTAAACAGATTTAATTTATATTTTTTATTTCTTTTGCAAATGCGGTTACAATTAAACATAAATATAGACAAACAGCAGACCTATACAAAGTCTGATATGAATTAGCTAATTAAATGATAATCCTATGTGTTGAATTTCATTGGTCTAGTTAATTGAGTTTCTAAGTTATCATGTTGACATACGGATGGACTTTCCGTTGATGAGTATTCATCCAAAAAGATCCAATCCAATTTTATTTTGAGGAAAGAACTCATGCCATGTTTTCTTTTCCTATGTGGTTCTACTAGTGGATTTTTGAAATCATAGACCGAGAGACAAATGTTTCTAAAGGAATTTTCATGACTATATTGAGTGAAGATTCATCAACACCTTGAGATAAACTTTTTGACGGTTACGATATTTTTTCTTTGCATATGAGAAAGTAAAAATTCACGAATCATGAAATTTTACATGATGTTTCTTTCCTTTTTGGATTTATTTCGTTTCTTTTTTTCTGAGGGTGGGGCGTCCTTCGTTTCTTCTTGTTCTAAATCCATACTTTAGATTTGGAATACTTGTGACTGCTGAATAGTTCTCAATAATGCTTTGAATATGAATATTTTTATTTTAACTCCCCTACATTTGTGAGAAAACATGAAGCGTTTTTTTTGGAAGTAATTCCTATTAGATTTGTATAAAATGTTTTTAATTATTATTTTAATATTACATAACTTAAAAAACTGTATCAAACTGAGTATTTATCAAACCTGATTTTCTTGTTAAAATGATAATTTTCTACATTTTTGTACTTTTATCTTTTTTTCACATTCACCAGAAAACTTTTAAGGAGATCCTTAGATTTCAGATTTAAATTAAATTTGATATTCATTTTAATCTGTTTATTATTTCAGTATAACATAAAATGCCTTATATCATCATTTCAAAACTGTATGAATTACAATGCTTATGAAAAAGTAATACAGGAAGAATGTTCATTAGCATAATTTTATTTTAATAAAAAAAATATTATTCTGTATTTTTGTGCATAACGTTTTTTTAGCATTCACCCCAAAATCGTTATTAACTAAGTTGAGATTTAACGTTTAAATAAAATTTGTCATTCATGATTTGCAAAATAAAAATATTAATATTTTTAAAAAACTAGAATTTATTTTTACTGTCAAAATGTCGAGCTTAAATAAATAAAATGATATACTAGAAAGAAAATCAAAGATTTAACAGAAAAATTCAAGCTTAAGCGATCCACATAAAAAGCTTAATACAAATTTAATTTTAATCTTGTCGGGATATAAAAATTTATTTTTAAGTTCTGTTTTAAAGCTACTTTGGAAGATACCTCAAAATTCTAAACCTTTATCAAAACATAGGAAGAAATTTAAGTCGGCATTCTCTCTTCAAATGTCCACACTACATTCGGAAGAAGAAAATTGACCCCAACGGGTTTAACAGTCACCTAGCCCGCCTGCACGGCGGTAGCTTGGCATAATAGGAATTCGTACTGCAATGCTCCGCGGTGACCTGTCGGTAAGCCGAGACCTTACCGGTGACCTGTCGGTAAGCCGAGACCTTACCGACAGGTCACCGCGACCTCGCGGGATACTTGACGGCGCAGGGCAGCTTAAGGGGACAGTGGACTTTGTTAGGCATTGTCACTAATTATTCACTAAGGATTACGAAATTTTTTATGCATATGCATTAAAATATATATTCTTTAAAGATATTTTAAAACGAAATATATTATTTAAAAAAAAATTTAAAGATGTATAATTTTTAAAAATTTCAGAATATTCCATGCTTTTTAATTTTTAATATTTTATATTATTTTTTCCTTATTATCCAATATTAATTCATTTGGAACAAAACAGTGTATGATTTTATAATTCCAATTAAAAGTAAATTTTTTAGAAATATTTTTATGCGCACTTACTGAATTTTCATAGGAATTTTATGTTTTTCTGAATTAAAATTGACTTTTAACTGTCCAAAAAAACTCGAAATATAAAATGCATATCCTGTCTTCTTTTAATATTTAACCGTAATTTTTACTATCAATTCTAATTAATTTCTTCAAAAATCGAGACATCTGGAATATTTCAAAGATATTTAAATCTAATTACAGCATAATTTTGAGAAAAGTTATTAAGATGTAATTTTTTCCTCTCTAGGCCTTTCAAATATTTATTTTACTGAACAATACATTTTATAACACCATTTTAGTTGAATATAAATAGATATTTTGGTGATGAAACAATAAAAATAAAATCTCATGTTTTTGTCTATTTTTGCTTATTTCAAAATCCACTGTCCCCTTAAGGAAATGTATAGCTGCATGGCATGCTCGATTACGTTTATCACACGATTACTTCGTGAATTGATTTCATTATAATTATAACCGTGTCTTTGAAATGAGATATAAATGTTTTGAAATCAGAAGATTTTTCTTTAAAGGACTCTTTTGTTTTGTTTAGCTAAAATTTTAAAGGGCTCTTATTTGTTTTTGTTTAGCCAAAAATAATCTTGTTTGATTAGGAAGGTTTTCATAAATTCCCTAACAGAAAATTTTGCAACAAAATTTATCGAAGTTTTAACTTAGATATTTTAATTTAGAGCACTCGGTTAACCAGTTAACTGTTTTTGACGAGTATACTCTTCATAGATAAAGTGCAACATTTTGCGTTATGACGTGTTTATTCGCCAACATTAATAAGTAATTTAGAGTAATTAGAGTAATTTAGAGTAAATTAGAGTAATCAGAGTAATTTAGAGTAAATTAGAGTAATTAGTAGAAGTAATAATAATTTAGATACTCATTTTCCGAAGAGATTGAAACAGTTAACTGGTTAAAATAGATTAGAATTACTTTTAAACTCGGCGACATAAGAAAAAAAAAAAGATTTGTTCCAAGATTCTGTTCATAGCTTTATAAATTAAAATTAAAATTGTAAATAAAAAACACATGTAAAATAAGCTTGGGGAAAATCAGAAAAATTAAAATGTGAGGTTTTAAAGAAGCCTAAAAACTTCTTTTACATGATATGTATAGATCACAGCTTTAAAACATTTTTCATTAACGATCCGATTTCGGAGTAAAAAACGTTGAGTGACTTCGTTAGTGAATTACAGTTGAAATCGCGACCCCAAAAAGTAGGAAGAGACAGAAAAAATAAAATTGGAGTCCAATTAAGATTCGGGACGCATAGTTTAAAAATTCTTGGATATAATCTTCTTAAACTACTTTTTGGAATTCATAAACTTCGGCAAAACTGATTAGTTTCAGAGTTTTCAAGAATGAAGGTATAAAAGTGAATAAAAAAGGTATTTTTAAAAACATTTTATTAATACTCTTTGTATTAAGATACCGGTTTTTCTTTTTCACTTTCTCGTATATGAAATACATATAAGAGAAAGTATTTTAATCATCAAAAAATTCGAACTCGAAATTTTTGCAAAAATTTACTTTTCAGAACCCCTTAAGTTCGAAACCAGTTTTGGAATTACGTCTGTCTGTCACTCTATCCATGAACACGATAGTTCAAAAACGTGTTTAGCTAAACGCATGAAATTTGCTTCATGAACTTAACAAAAAATTTGCAGATTTCTACTGAATTTTGAACGTAGAATGTTTGAATGTATCATTCAGGGGAAATCTGTCTGTCCGTCTGCTCGAGAACAAAACGACATGCTAACTACAAAATGTAAAGAGCTAGATAGATGAAATTTGGTTGAAAAATTTCTTATCTAAAATATAGATTCTTATCAAATTCTGAACCAAATCTGCCAAAAGATTGACCGTCTATTGGTCTGCATACACGTAAATGCAATATTTCAGGTACACAATGTCTTAAATCAATGAAATTTGATATGCTATCTTGTGACTACATTTGTAGTTCGGTGTAAAATTTCGATTCAATCGGTCGAAAATGAATGCATCCAAAATAAATTTTCGATTTTCGGGTTTGTGTATTAATTGCATCTCAGGAACTTATCTCAGAAAAAAAAATCGCAAATTTATTCAGTATGAATGATTGATTCACGCCAAAGATCTGTATTTCGTATCTTGTTAAGCCCTGCAATTGATTTGCGGCGTTCTCCAAAATCTGTAGTTTCAAACAGGGGGAAGGGGAATAACACTTTTATAGAGAGTATACGAGAAACTTTTGAAAAAATTAATCCCGCTGGATTTTTTAACTGATGAATACTTTTCTTATTTTATCATTCTATTATCATGAATATTAGAAAATGTTTCGGATGAAGATACTATTTTTGTGACAGTTTTTAAGAAAACTTTGCTCAGTCACAAATGCAGCTAGCAAGAATGTTCTTCTGACATTTTCATTTGCACACGTGGTGAAGGGTACTTTATGTTAGATTTCTGGTACTGTGAAGAAAAACATGCTTATATTTTGGTCCTCTTTCCATCAATTAATTGTCCAAAAATTGATATAGATGTATAATTTTAGCGTCAAATTACACACCGAATTTCATCTATCCAACTTTTTAGGTTTTTGAGTTATTATATCAATATTCATACGAATAGATATAACATTTAGTTAAAAGATATGATATAAAATTTTATTTAGATCCAGTGACGAATTTTAACAACATGAGGTTATAGGTGGGAAGTTGTTCTGAGAACTCTCTCATTCAATCCATTAAATATTGTAAGCACAGCACTATGATGTAAGCACTCATATTATTCACTGAAAGCATACCACTGCGACTATGGAGTCCCTTATTGACTGGAGGCACGAGGCAAGTACCTCTAGCACCTATACGGAACACCATCTCTGCATAGGTTTACAGTTTCAGTAACAAAAGAAATAAGCCAATTTAATTCATCTACCTGTTGAATTTTTTGAGTTATCGCTTTCATATGTACACAGTCAAACAAGCAAATAGATTTGCCATCGATAAATTTCCCACAGAACTTGACAACAATCTGAAATTTAGGTGTAAATACCACATAGGTAATTTTTATCCGTTTTTCTAGTGGCGTTCTGAGAATTCGTTTTCATAGACAAGCCAACTTACTCTAAAGGCAGGTAGACATAATTACAAAAATGCCTTTTTTCTTACTGATAGAGATTTAAAATAGGAAGACTGATTAAAATTTGCTGACTGAATTTCATATTGATTACTTTTTAATGGTAGTTAATTCCTACTTCTTTAATGGAGACAATAATGACGTGAGACAAGTTACCCGGATTCTGATGATGGGCTGTGCATGCCGTTTCAGGTGTGTATGCATTAATCATGCAATAATATGGGCTGTAATGCATTAACCGCAGTGCATATTTTAAATTTCGCGGAAATTCGATAATTCAAATTCTCTAAATGTTAAGGAAGGGTGTGTGGGTGGGGGACACTTTATATACTTTATGAACAAGATAGTAAAAAAAACTATTATTTTTTATTTGTTTAAATATTGAATATCTTAGCACAGAGGGAAATTTTATACGCTGTTTAGATATCGCTTTTTTTCAACCAATAAACAGAAGTTTCTTTGAGAATAATAGGAATTTACGCTGAACATAGATTTCAAATTTTAGCAGCTACATTTTATTACAGGCTGGTAAAGCGAAAGCTTCCCTCAAGCTCTTTACTAGCTCATTAGTACCTTTTAATATCATTTTCAGAGGGAACTCGAGGATCCACATTTAATCGAAATTTGAGCCTAACTTCTACCTTATGAAGCATTAATTCTCATAAAGTCATTAGATCTCAAAGACCATTATGTTAATTGAACTATGAGTTTAATTTATGAGTCAACTTGCAAGGAGAAACAAGTAGTCTTAGAGAGCGCTACTCATTTTCCTTCATTATATTCCCAAAGGACCCATATTTTCACAAATTCATGGAATGCAAGTAAAGTAAAATTTCGCAAATGTAATTATTATTCGACAAATGGTTTAAAGCAGAGCTTAAATATTTTCCCTAGAGCCTTACTTCTATCTAAAGGGTCGTTAATTCTCGCCAATTTATTAGATTCCAAAGACTCTCACGTTAATTGATCCATAAGACCGTCATATTAATTGAATTGTAATTCAGGGCCTCATTTGTAAGGAGTAACAAATAGTCTTTGAAAGAACTTTACACTTCATTTGATTACATTAACAATATGTTTGCAATTTTAATAATTCTTAAAATGCTCTTAAAACAATAAATATAAAAATGGGATAGTATGGATTCCATTATTATCTGTTTACTACCCACCACCCCA
>JAPMOR010114520.1:120131-167403 GCA_026543865.1 Argiope aurantia
GACGAACCGGAAGATAAAAAATGAATAAATATGAAAATGTTGAATCACGAAAGTTGGATGATAGACGAACCGGAAGATAATAAATGAATAAATATGAAAATGTTGAATCACGAAAGTTAGATGATAAACGAACCGGAAGAATATGTTTTTAACATCTCTTTGATGTGATAAGACAGATCTCCATCTGAGAAGTTCATGTACAGGATAAATAGCACATGTGGAAGATTATTAACACGGTTATGATATGTCTGCGATAATTTGATACTTAAATATTGTTTGTTGAAAGAATCATGAGCATGAAATTATGTCTAATATATTTGACTGAAATTAAATTCAACCAATATCCTTTGCGTGCAAGTTAGTTGCCAAAGGCTGCTACTGACAATAAATAAGAAATTCAATGAATTATAGAAAAATGAATTTTGAGGTGATTTTTTTTTCTACCTACTTTTGCTACGACATCAACATTTTTCTATGCATTTTCACTTGAGATCGCAAACAAGAATTTAAAATCCATATTTAAAAATTATTTGGAATTTTTCTCATTCGCCTCAAATAGTTTTCGTTGTAACATTTTCAAACAGAAAATTATCAATCAAAGCAGTAAATTAGAAAATATGTATAATATTTAACTAAGAGATTTATTTATTAACTTAAATATGAGATTTTAATTATGTATTGTCCTCAAATTTCTACATAATCAATTCCTTAATTTTAGATTGTTACGTTATAATTCCCAGCGAAATATTTGCTTCTATGTTTTAAAAGTGCTATTTGCTTCATTAAAATCAGATTAATATAATTCATTTCCCAGATTCTGGAAGATTAAAGTTTGGAAAGAGCATATGTAACCTCATTATTGGTTTTCTCTATTTTTGGATTTCCTAAATGACCTTTTGGGACCCTATTGGCATACTTACATAATAGATTCATTATTATTCAGTAATTCTAATTTCTTCCAAGTTATTTTAAAATAATTTTCCCCGAACTATTTAGGTTAAATTCGCTTCAAAAACTCGTTGCGGTACTCTGTTTCTGCTATTTATCTTTCTTATATTCTGTTTTCATGTAACAACTTTATGACCAACATGCATATTAAATAATAAATATTAATTATTTAAAGTGTAACTTTGTAATACGTAGCATGTAACTATATACTTTACTAAATACATTTGTTTTGCTTTTATATTTCTATTCATGAACATTTCATATGCGAAATATGAAATATTAATTACTTGAAGAAACTAACTGCGATATTTAATTATGAATTTGCAAAATTTCCAAGAAGATTTGCAAAGTCATTATTTTACGAATTTCCTTTTTTTTTTGTAATGCCCTTGAATTCGTAAAAATGTGAGTTAATTTTACATATAAATTGATTGGTAGAACTTGAATAACTCGCATCCATTACTCCGCATAAAAAAAGTTGCCTTAAGTGTTGTTTTCGATGTGAAATAATGGTCATTTACCCGGGCGTTGATCATATTTTTGTCACGAAAACATATAAGGCATCTCCTTTCTGTACTGACGCTAAGCTAGATCGAAAGGACATTTTGAATCGAAACTTTTTTTGGATCTCAAATTGCGAAAGTATGATTTATTTGTGCTGCGGCTAGTTATTTGTAAAATTCGATCCAAAATTTGAGTGATGCTTGTTGAGAAGCTCCTCAGTTTTAGTATGGTCTCTTACGATCAATATGTCTGGTAGCCCTGCTATAATTTACCGTTTAGCTCTCACAGGTATAATAGAACTGTACATATCAATCATTTGTCACATCTGAATATTTATTTTTTTCTTCCTTTGTCTAACTGAAACTTGATGCATTCCTTTTCTTTAAAAACATTTGAAAAAAAATAATTTTATAAGAAGTCAAAGACAACAGGTTGAAGTAAACCTGGTTAAAAATAAAGTATATAAAAAGATCCATGGCAGTTTTAGATTTTAATACTGAGGTTGAATTTTTTAAATTATATATGTATGCAATGTATCTTTTGAGAAGTAGGCAGGTGATGAGTTCTTTAAATAGCAGTTTAATTTTTCTTTTAACATGGATACTGAAAAGGTTCAATTTTTTATAAATTTTTTTCAAATCCTTATTAGGGATCGACACAGTACCGTAAAGTAGAAAACAGGGAAAAGGAATTGCGAGAATGATTCAAACCTAACTTTAAAAAGAGAATTCTCCAAAAATCCTGTTGAGCAAGCATTTATTTTAGCCGCGGGGGTTTCATGTAATATTGAAGCTTTACGTGAAACAGTTTATGTCACAAAAGTTAGACTCTGAAAAGTCACGGCTCTTGTACTATAAATCCAAACATACCAAACCAGTCAATCAGAGAAGACGGATGCCCACCCAAAAAGTACAATTTTATATTTAGATTCAAGCGGTTAGAAAATAATCAATTTTAAAAATATTTGCATGCATGCAATTAGGCGTGTAACAAAGGAATGTATTAGATTTATATACAGAAAAAATAGATGTACAGGGCTATTCCATATATCAATGGTCATACTACTATCAATCTTAGTGGCATGCATTTCAAGACAAAGGAAAACTTAAATGACCTAAAAATAAGAAAAATTTAGAGAAGAACAAACATCTAATAAGAATAACTGTTTTTTCCTTCTTGCATGTGATAAATACCAAGGATTGTCATTGGCAAAAAATCCGAATTCTTGAAAACGAAACCGATGAATCTTGATATTTTAGATTGCTCTGAGCCCAAAAGGCGACATTATGTCTCTCAATAAACTCAAAAATGAAGTGCTATAATTTCAGAGAGTTAGATGAATGAAATTTGGTGTGAGTAATACGTCAAATTTCAAATACCCAGGTAATAGAAATAACATCCCTTTCAAATACCAAAGTAATAGTTTTATTTCCAGTTTTGAATGAAAAAGAAGTTTATTTGTCCGTTCATGCATACATAAACGCAATAATTCAAGAAATGCAGAAAGCTAAGTGTATGAAATTCGGAATATCGATTTGTCATCAGAATAGTAAATGTGTACCTATATTAAATTCGACCCAATTTATTCATATTTTGGTCTGTCCTCTCACAAGTAGGCGAACAGGGTGACTCGTAAACGTCACAAGCTTGATAAGTGAAACTTGGTAGGTGGCCTTGCTATTAAAATTACAATTTGAATAAAATTTCAGTCTACTATGTAAAAGAGAAGTATCTCTACTCTTTTCTATAACTAAGTTTTGAAGTTAAGCACAAAAAATGTCATAATGTGTAATCATACAAGAATGTCGAGAGTAAGACATTACCGCTGATTTATTTATGATTCCTTCCCTTTGATCACTGGACCTCTAATCTTTATGTGCTTTTATAGAACTTAAAATTAGTAATTAATATGTCTATCAACTATGAAAAGTCGATAGTTAATTACATTAAACAAAGATAATTGAAGATACTCGGAAATGTTGAACTGTCTTTTCTTATCTCTCATTTCTGAATTTTAAAAATTTATTCATTTTCTTCCATTGCTTGATATTATTTTATAATTGATCAACGTTGATCGATAATACTAGGAACCATGTTCAGCTATCGTTCCATGTCCCTCATATCTGGAATATTTTATTATCTTATTTGTTTTTGCCATCTTTTGATATTAATTTATTATTGAACAATGATGATTGAACATACTAGAAACTGTTTAGCTATATTCTCATATCGTTAATTTCTGGAATGTTTTTTACATCATTCGTTTCCTTCACCTTTTAGCATATTTATTATTATATTATACTGGATATTATTGAAAAAAGATGATTGAAGATACTAGAAGCAATTCGGATATCTTCCCATATCTTTCATTTCTGAAACATTTTTACCTCAATCGCTTGCCCTCTTTTTTAATATTATTATATTATTGATCAATCGATGATACTAGAAACCTTTTAGCCATCTTCTCATATCTTTCCTTTCTAGTTAACAGTTACAAAATTCTTATTTTAATAGTTACAAAATCCTTATCATATTCTTTGTCTTTTCTTGCACGTGAATACATCATGACCTGACTGAATGATTCAGTATTAATACCTTCTTAGACATTTATTATAGTAGATATCTAATATTGATTTGCAGCCTCCTAGATTTTCCTGCAAAGTTCGAATTAATTCGAAACTCTATAATTCGTAACTTCTAGTTGGATAATTCAGTTAATTGGTAATTTCATCATTGGATCTCTTCTTAAAATTTAAAGCGCATAGTCTTTAATAAATGATTATGTAGATATCGTAAAATTGATAGATAGTTGCACTTAAGTTGATTAAATTTATTCAATTTGATTAAACAAATTCATTGCGACTTTGAACTTCAATACGTTAATCTAATGGCTTTAATCCAGAGATTCAACTCTTGGCAAACTCTCTCTATCTTTATCAAAACCGTATGACTAAATTATTCAAATCATGGTGGAAATATATTTGAAACTGTTACATATATTTGATATTTCAATTAGATCAATTCGAGATCTCATCGAAATATATAGTGAATATAATAAGTATTTTACTCTTGAAAAAATTATTTTCATTATCTTGAAAAAGTTATTTTCAGCATGAAAAATCAAGTTATTTTCAGTGTTAATTCTGTATAGGAAAATGAGTAGCAATGCTTTTGAGTCCCAGGCTTCATAATAGAAATTTTCTTCATATTCTTCATATATTCCTATTATACAGGATAATTAAAAATTATTGCACATATTAACTTATGCCTGTAACTTTCACGTAAATAAATATAGAAAGAAAATTTTGACCTAAATATTGATTGCAGTTTAAAGTTTTGTAAGCGTACATAATAATTGCCATATTTGATTTCCCTTAGTCACACGGGCAACTACAATGCAATAGACCATTCACATCACATTCTGTGAAATATTTTCGCAGTTTACAGCTTTTTTGTATATGTTATAATTGTTCTATTCGACTTCCTTTGGTAACACGTGCAACTTCCATGGGGTAATCTATTTCACGCTGTATTTTGTGAAGTATATTGCAGCCATTGATAGCAATATGTATATTTTACACCTGGTTTCTAAATCTTCAGAAATTATTTTATGTCTCTTCATTTCATCGGGATATACAGTAGACTCAGTCATAATGCCTCCATTATGTACTATATATTCCATTATGTAAAATAGTGAACGAAGTGATGATATGCTTAAAGAATGTTTGGCATAATATTGAAATGGACTACTACATAGATGTTGTTTGTCCCTGTAATCAAGAATAGTCATATTTAGAAACAAATAAATAATGAAAAAAAAAAAAACTTTGTTTCCTTGTATTGCATTCATATTTTTTTTATTCATATTTCTTTGTTTACAAAGAAGCTATAATCGTTGTTATCGGTGAGAATGTTTTGAAGTATGTGAATTTATAAACACTATGCAAAAAAATACTTATTTTGTTCTTACATAGTAATTTAATTCCATTACAGCTTTTTGCATCGACTTACCATTGTGGTCAATAATAGTAAGAATAAGCAATTTTTTTTTTTTTTTTTGCTCACTCAAACAAAACTTTAATGTTCTTTCTGTATTGTATTCATATTTTTTTCCTTTTATTGCTTTTACAAGGAAGTAATAATAATTGGTTACTGACATAATTATTTAAAATTATCTTTTATAGTTATTTTCATATATTAGACATCAGAATATACATTTTAAATTTAAATTGTAACTCTCAGGAAAACGCCACATCTATATTAAAAAAATTAAAATATTGTGTGTACTCGAATATTATTTTCAATTGGTTACACCTAACAGATAGTATATTTTACAATATTAGCAATATTTAGTTGCTTTCTGAAGTTTTTGTTACACAAAATAATGAAATACTTTAATTTGCTGTAGATTCAATTTATCGAATCTTACCGTAATAATGAATAATGCTCAACATTTTTGATTATTTGTCTTGCAACTGTTGCTGCAAAAAAGTATATTTTCATTTCTGCAAAAACTTTTATCTTATTTCTAGTAATTTTTATTGCTATTAATACCTTTCGCTTAATTTCAAATCAGTGCAAATAGAAAATCTGATCAATATAATGTTTCCTTAAAAATGATACTAATTCAGAAATTTATGATACTAACAAACATTAATTCATAGAATTTAAATGGCCATATAAATTGTTCATAAATTATTCAATCTTAATATTTTGATTCCTTTGCACGTAATAAATCTACTAAACATTATTTTCTTTTGCGCAAGGGAATTCTATTAAATTTACTTTAGAAATATTAATCAACTTCCAAAATTTACAACTTTATCAACAGTTTATAAAGTTCATTCAAAGAATTATGCTCGCTTTCAAAGAGAAAACCTAGCTATTTGGTAAAATTTAAAAATATTTCAACTTGTCAAAAAATTTTCTTACTAATTATTTCCTTAAATTTCAGTTGCAAAATGTAATTAGGGACAAATTTCACAAATCTCTTGATAATTTACATGCCTTTTTTTTAAAAAAAATGTATTGAATTTTAGTAGAAAAATGCGAACAATATCTAAAATTTAAAAATATTGAAGTCAATTACATCTTTTTTTCAAAGAATTCTATTAAATTTCGTTAGAAAAATATAAATGAATTGAGATTTTTCAGTCTGCGAACAATTTTCCCTCACTTCATTTTTTAATTCTGTCTGTCACTTTAGAGAACTAATTGTTCTGGATATGGGAGAAATTCTAGTTATAGAGTTAGTTTAATATTTATTCGGCTTACACATGGTTATAATATATTTTAAAAATAATTATCCAAACAAAAAATGTAATAAAGTATCGATTTTCTTGACATTGTATTAACTGCAAACATTCTTGTTCATTGATATGCTTTGTTGATAATTTAGCTGCTTTAAACGACAAGGTAAAATTTGCTTGTCTTACTCACTGGAAGGAAAGACAGCGAGTATGTGGATGGGAAGCTCTGGGCATCTGGATAACGGGAAATTTGCGGTATTAGGCAAAGGCTGAAACTTAGAGAAAAGAATGGACCAGTTTTCCTAAAATATTGTAAATAGCAATTAAATTTTTAATTCTTAAGGTAGAGGCCAAATCAGAATAATAAATATAATTGAAGATTAAAAGTATTAAATGTTATATGTACCAAAAATAAAAATATTAGGAAAGCAGCAAAAGAAAAAAAAACTGTTTGATGAGCTCACAACAACATCAAATTAGCAACCTGATCACATATTTTTTTTAATTACTTAGAGAATAATCAGTTTCTTTTTCCCTTTACCGCATAATTAAACCGTGGAAAGTATCAAAGCTCACTTGGATACTTTAAAGCGGAAGACAGTTTTTGATTTTTTTTCTCGCATTTGAATGTTTTTTTTTTTTACCATTGCTAGTTTTTAATTGTGACAGGTACTTTTTTTTTAAAATAAAGAAGTTTACCATAAAAGATTAATTTGCATAGACTGGCAACATCTAATTAGGACTGAAAAAAAATTAAATAGTTCAAATAATTCTCATTCTACGTTTCAAAACACCGGTATTCAAATATATCTTGAAATATCTTTTAAACCAATTTAATATGTTTTCGTAGAAAAATTAACATTTTTTTGTGAGTTTCGAAATATTTCAAATATAATAACAAACAGATATGGTTACATATAATTTGCCGTTAATTGTTTTCGTGATGTGGTAGAAAAAAACTATTTTGAGCGTTTTACATAGATAACAAGTTATTTTTTTCTTAAATTACTTACAGTAATTCTTTAGTTGCAAATTTTGCGGGCTATGTAACTTGATCTTTTCTAATTAAAAAGCATTTCAATAACGAAAGAAATAAAAAGATAGCGCAGAAATTCTTCAATAATTCTGCAAAAATTCAGTTTTAATTAAAAGACATAAATTAAAATAACATTTTGCTTTTTTGTTTTTACCTGCATTATTATGTTACATTCATATTCGCTTTATAAAAATTAGCAATTATTTTTTTAGCAAATTATAAGTCTGACGAAAATAAATTCTGAATCTTTCCAAAAATGCAAATAATTAAAACATTGTAATTTCGTTTTAAAAATTTTATTATTGAAATGTAACTGAAAGCTGGAGATACCACATTTTAGTAAGAAATTGTGCATTGTCAGTATGTAAAATTTTTATTGTTGAGTATAGGCTTATTTCATTAGTTGGAGGAGGTTTAGTTGTTTTATTTGAAACTCTGTAAAAGATATTTTGCCAAAGACATCGCAGTTTTAGAATATGATCAGATTACGAGGATGACAACTGAGCTGGTAAGTTTTACTCTCTCAAAGAGAGACGGTTTAACTTTAAAATATCCGGCCAACATGTTAACAAATGGTGACAAAATTACTTAGTCTGTCATAGGCGGAATCATCTTCTAAATATCCAATCCTATCACTAGGTTTTGTATTGGAAAAATATTTTCCATAAAATACAATCCTTAGATATCTGTTTGATGTGTAAAATTTATCATGTCAGATTCATATGATATGTAAATAATTACATTTATTCGTATTGCATTTTTTTTCTCACTAAAACAATGAAATAGAATAAAAATGGAAATACTCGTATATATCAAAAGGAATGCATCATTTTCATGAAGCTAAAAATGCGTGTATTCATTGATTTTATTCTTGAATCGACTCTACAAGGTTAACAATTTTTCCCCCGATTTTCATCCCAAAGAATATTCTTGTGATAGTGGTAAAAAATAATTAATTTCTTACGTCAGGCAATCAAGAATTTGTTTATTTAATGTTCTCATACATTTCATTTCAAATATTTGTTATAATTTTACGTTGTAATAATTAAGGATATTAGTTTAACGAAAAGCGTGACACTCAGATAAGAAAGATGAGAAGTTAGTGGTATTTATTGTCTATGCACATCATGAGCGCTTAGAGTCGAATACTTTGTGTATCGTCTCAAATAACACATAAACTTGATAAAATGAATTTTGGGCCTGCTTATGAATGTAATAAACTGTCGTTTTAAATGGTTACATGAGAACAATTGGGGCAATTTCTCGATACTTACCTACTTCAATGAAATATGAGGCAAAGCACTGTTAAACTAATGCCTGAATTGAGTAAACAAGGTTAATCAAAATTGAGCTATCCCCACCATACCAAAACATCCAGGGAAAACTTGATCATGTCACTAAGACAGCATAGTTAAGTATTGAGGGCGAATGCAAATAGTAATTACGGTGTAGGGTGCGAACCGACATCGGTATGGATTCAACTCAGCTCCACACCCTTACTACACCCACAAGTGAAGCTAAAACCTGCTTACTTATATGAAAATAAATGTATATTACTTAAACGAATATAGTAAAATAAACAAGGTTAGATATTCTTTAAGTGAAGTTGCTAATAAATAATTTCTGTTTTCAAAATTTCACTTCTCATTAATATTAAAAATGTCACATGCATTTGAGATCAAAGTCGCATGTATTTAGGAATGAAGTACATTCTCCATTTGTTGTTTTCGGTTATTTTCTCCATTAGTTTTTTTTCCTTCTCGAAAAGCGCAAGCAAATAGTTGATTAAAAATAGCACTTGAAAAAAAATCGTTTGTTATCTTTCTGATTTGTGCTAAAAGTCAATTTGCATTGCTACTCGTTTTAGCTATTATTCTTTTTATTGTTACTTTTTTGTAGACGCTGTTATTGCTGATAAACCAAAATTTTTCATCTTAATTTATTCACATGAATAAATAATACTAGAATTAAATAGTCTGAAGTTAGAAAAATTAGGTGATACATATTAGCTCAAAAAATTGATTTATATCGGATATTAAGGCATTCTTTTTTTTCTTCTTTCTTGAATTTGAAATAAAATGTTATGTTCAATGAAACTTATATAAAGCTCAATGTGTGTGTGCGTGTGTGTGTGTGTGTTGGCGCTCTACAGGGCAGTCCGTTCGACCTACAGCTACCAAATTTGGCACATGCATACCTTGGAGATCGGGAATGTGCACCTGGGGTCCCCTTTTTTGAATTTTTAATTAGAATTTTAATTATTAATTAAAAACTAACTTTCCCGCCAAAAAAATCTTTTCATTTCCCCAATGCCAAATGAGTAAGGCTTCAGTTTTTTTTTTCCCACGCTAAAGAAAATAGGCTTAAGAAATTTTCGGCCGATTATTTCAAAGGATTCTGTTTATTTTCTTAATGTTTGATGCATTTAAAGTTAAAATTGTTAATTAATCGATCTTTCAGATTCATTCTGAAGTACTTTTGAATTAAAATAAAAAAGATTAAAGGAAATTAAAAATTTCTAATCTGCATAGCGTTACCCCAACTGGAGTAGAAAAGTCACGCATTTGCGTTACCATAATTGGCGTTGAAAATTTACGTATGCGTATTGTGTTCTGATTGTTGACAACTATTTTCAACGGATACGGATTTGATTTTAAAGGCTTTAATATGTTTTCGACAGAGTATTTCAAACGATTCTGTTTATTTTTTTTTAGAGTTTGATGCATTTGAAACGAAACATTATTAATTAATCGATCTGTTCATGATGAATCTGAGAAAATTTTGTTGAAAAGGTTTAAATACTCAGCGACTCTGTTTTCAGTACTCATATTTAAATAAAAATTCTTCGTTTCAGTAAAAAAAAATATTATTATATTTATTGCAGTTTAATCATTTCCACTTTAATTTAAAACATAAATTCTACGGGAGCTAACAGAAAATTAGAGAGATACATATTACGTTACGGCTGAAAGCCTTTATAATATTATGAGTGAATTATATGACTATTAAAATTTGAAGTTTTAAAATATTTTAATGAAGAAGCAATTAAAATGGGAGTTCCATAAAATATATAATTATTAAAATATTAACGTGCATTAATATTGGCGAACTAGCTAGTCGCCAAAGGCGGCTAGTAAGTAATAAATAAGCGGAAAGAATGAAATCTTACAGATTCCACGCTTTAATTTCACTGCTAAGCACTTAATGGCAATTCAAATACTTTTTTTTTATCATTTTACTTTTGCCAGAAATCTATATGAAATTATTCTCTCGTCATGATAATGACTAGAATGGGTATCAAAAATTATTATTAATCCGACAAATCAAATCAAATTCAAATGGATGCTAGCCGATTGAATAGTGTTACAAATATAACAAGATGAAAATAATAAGACATCAAAGATTCATTTGTTGTGCTGTATTTCTTTTCATTTATAATGCTTGTTCAGTTTGCTGCGTATTAGAGTTTCTTAATCATAATATGATTTTCTTTTCTTTTCATTGCAGGTCAAAGAAAACGGTCACATTTATGGATATTATATATCGTTTTACTGTCCTCATTCATTGACCAGTTCCGATCAGTGGTATCCTGCGAATTCAATTTTGGATACGAAACTGAAGACTACATGTCTGCAGTCATCAACTTAACCTACGTCGACCCAGTTTCTGGGCTGCTGGTTCAAGAAAATCTTGAAATGGGGAAGTTGTTACCCGGCAAAACAGAAGAAGTCACTGGCGTAGTTGTTCATGTCACGAGCAACAATCACACCAATCACTTGGCTTGTGAAAAGCTTGATCCAAACATCGTCCCGAAGGAGCCATTCATTGCTTTGATCAAACATGGAAGCTGCCGAGATCAAGTCAAGTTGCGAAATGTTGCCGATGAAAATGCTTCTGCTGCAGTTCTGTACAGTGATAATCACAGTACTCGATTTATTAAAGTCGAACGTAAAGGTAAGCATTTTTATGATGATATTAAAATTATGTTTAATTATATAGGTTAGGAAAAACAGTTCAGTGATTATTAAATTATACAGAAATAATAATAATAACAAATGAGAAATATTATTGTAAAATTATCTCTAATTTTACAATAATATTCTCATCAGAAACTATACAGTTATAATAAACTAAATTAACTTTCCTTAAGTGGAGAATAAAAGTATGCTTTTTTATATAATTGCTTCGAATTAATATTAGATAGGGGCAAATCCAATTCTAATCAAATTACAAAGTGTACTGTAATAATCACATCAGAAACTATACAGTGAGAATAATAGCAATCAACGCTTTTAAGGAAGAGGTTAACGGTATTCGTTGTGTAATTGTTTTAAATTAAAGTTAAATTAGGAAAATCAAAGCAATTTTAATCAATTTCACAAAGTATACTGCGATAATTACACCAAAAAATGCGCATTGAAAATAGTAACAAACTTTAGAAGGATAGTCACAGCCGTCGGCTTATCAGAGCAGAAATTTTTGGCAATTTTATTTATTTTAATTTCAAGCTTATATTAAAATATATTAATAAAAATAAATTATTCATTTATAATAACGCTAAAAGCACAATGATAATCATATCGCATAACCTACAATGTTATAAACATAACTCTGTAATAATAACCGGTTAAACAGAATTCAGTAATAATCACACTACAGTGTTTTAAACATAAAGTGGAGCATAAAGGCATGCATTATTGTGCTATTGTCTTTGCTTGATTTTAAAATGCATAATTAAGAATAATGTGTACAGAAATAATCTCTGACTAAACAATAGCACATGTATTAAAAAGAGAGCACTAACATGTATTAATATATGATGTTTGAATTTCCCCTAAAACTACTTTTACTCCTTTCCTTGCAAAATGCTGCAAGAACTTTTAAAACCCATAAAATAAAAAAATAATAATGGCATGGAAAAGAGAATAGCACTGAAAGCATAGTTGGGAAAAAGGAATCCTTTAACAGAAAAAAAAAAATGTTGTTCAGAAAGACTCCGACAGAGAGCGCTAGGAAGAATTCTTAAGAATAACTATTTGATCTTTTATTTCATTGAGCCATCAGTTTGGTGCATAATGCACAAGTTGCTGAAAAGATGTTATTTATGACATATCTAGCTTTGTTAACTAAGCCCACCTGACATACAAAAAGATGGAATAGCATTTATCATATACTAAAAAGGACTTACAATACGATTATTAATGCCAGCAACGAATTTAATGCATTTTCCGCTCCTAAGCATAACATATTATAAGGTCCCTCTTTTAATAAACTGATAATTTTACTTTTGCATTTCAACACATTTTTAATTTAATAAGTATTTTAATGGCTTATTTTTGGTTAATATTTTTATTTAAGCAACTTTGTGAAAACTTATGCTGTTATTTATTACGAATCATAATCCATGCTGTTATTTATTACGAATCATGATCCCACGACATCTACGTTAGTGCACAATATTATTTAAGTAGGCTCTCAGTGTTTGTAAAAGTTTAATGACTAAGCGATCGTAGGGAAACAAATAGGAACCTGACTATTAGAGTCTTCCTGCGACCTCCCTTAGTCCAGCAGCTCTCGACAGCTGCCTCGTTGGAAATCTCCCGACGATTGATACTAGTGTTACAGTAACATGTTCCAAATACCCTTCAGCAAAAGATTAAACAAATTGGAGGCGAGTAACAACGTATAAAACTAAAGGTAGAAACATAAACGGATGAATGGATACAGTTTCTTGTCAGATAATTTCTATCAATTTCACCAATAGAGATGGATATGACTGATACATTCGAAATTCACACCAATCACCCGAATGTTTATGTAGGTGGAATGTTTGCAAAGCATTCGCTGAACATTCACATTTCGCGAAATTCATTATGGACATTCGGTCACCATTCGAATAAAGATCAGCTGAACAGTCAATTTTTTCACAGTAATCCTTATTTGTAAAATTACAGATCTATTCTTGGCAATGCAATTTAACAGTTATTTTATTAAAAAAAATTCTGCTAAATAATCTCTTTTCCTAATAATCCCCATTCTCTTTTAGAACAAACCCCATATCCATATTTTTTTCGTTTTATGATTTTTTTGAAGTTATTAGGAATTTTTTATCCACCTGCATTTTAAATAGCATTTTTAATCATGTTACTATTGGATGTGAGCGTTTGAAAAACTCGCTTTTGAACTTAAATTAATGGTTCACAGCCTTTCTTATACGTTAAATAATGATGAAGTTCACATTTCTTTTAATGTCTTTCTTGAACAATAATTTCTTTCTAAAATAAATTTCCCGCCTACGATTATTTTATAATGAATAGTTATAAAGATAAGTATGTCTCTTTTCTCAAATTCTTAAAATTTTAAATGTGCTCTCAAATTATTTTCTAATTACTTTCAGGCGACGGAAATTTTTTTTTCGAAGGATCATAAAAATTCTATTAAAAATGTACAGTCAAGCTTCACTTCATTAAAATCTTAAATTTAAGAAGTAATTTCTATGCACTAAATTATTCTTTTGAGCAGTTAGTAATTTTAACTTATAATATGTGAATAATTAAAAGAAACATTTATTAAACATAACACTTCACAACGCTCAGTGCTTACTACTACAAAATTCTTTAATCCACCAGACATGTAACAGATAACGTTTTGTATTTTATTACTGTGAGAGATCCGTCCATTTTTGTTCACTGCAGGTTCTACGGTCTCTTCTACAGAATGCCAACAGACACATTTACGGCTTTATTATCATTAGAAATATGTAGAAAACTAGACTAGGAGAATTCTATGAAATCTTTTTTGAACTGCATGTTAGCTAACCATGTTTGCTGATTTGTCTTTCATTTAATTTGTTTTAATTTAAAAGGTAAAGGACACATAAAAAGTTTCCGGCTTATGGTCTTATTTTCAATATTAAACTTAACAGTAACTCAGCGTATTAAGACATGGCATGATTGAAGAACATAATCGGAAAAAGGCTATAGTTTTCTATCTTCTACCAGAGGTTATAATAAGCATTAATCAAAAACTGAATAACCGATGTGTTATTTAGAAACGAATCCTTCCTTGCAGCCTAAATAGCTGGCTAATTACTAGGGACCTTACTAATTTTTCTCTTAGCCATGTGCAAACGCAGTCCAGTTTCTCTTAAACTCCTCAAAGAAGTACCTTATCTGATGTATTAGAGCGGTCTGTTTCTCTTCAAATGATAACTGGGAGCTAACTTCGAGACTACTTTTTCCAATAGTAAAAGCCGCATTCTCCCATTATCATAAATCCTTGAATCATGAAAAATTCATGAAAGTAATAGGGATAGGTTTAATCCTATTTGCATTAACTAAACTAAATAGGATTAGAACCATTACAATTATTTTAACGAATTCTGTGAAATAATACATCCTGGCATTTCAAAAATATTACTTTTTTGGCTGCTTCTATACTGTTTTTTCTGCCTCTCGACAGTATTACTAATTGAGATCTCAAATGTAATTATAAGTGCATTAACTTCATTCCAAATTATGACTTAAAGAAGCAAAAATTTAGAAATTAAGAAGTGACTGCAGTGAACATTTTATTTGAATTAATGTTGAAACCGCGTAGTTGCTTGAAGCATCTCAAGAAATGAAGAATAAAGATTTCATCCTATAACACTGAAGAATAATTGCATAGCCTCCGGGATTCTAAACAGGAGAAAAACTATCCAGACATTGGTATAAATAATTTTAAAGTAATTTTAACGTTCTCAAGAACTAGTGGATGTAAGCAGAAGAAAAGTTTTCAACTTTGGATGGGATTACTTATACAAACAGAGTGATGCCTAAAGCCATTCAAATGAAATATTCCCTAATGCTTAAGATATACGCAAAAATAACGTTTGAAAATATCTAATGCATTTTCAAATGAATGAGTTGAACGATTTTTAACAATTTTTATAAGCTTTAATATATTAACAACAAATTCCTTTTAGCAATTTGGGATTATATGACAGAGTAATTTTGAATTCGAAAAAGTTATCGGAGATATACATTTATTTTCCAGTCATATAAAATAAGTATAAATGGAATATCCAATATGTGCTCTTCATTATGATTGCCTAGAAAAAATGGATGCATATATAATGGGTAATTATATTGCAAAGGCTTTCTATTTGCCTCGATGTGTGCACTTTTAATCCTATCCAATTCTCTTTCTCATGCTATTATTACCCATTCTTACTCAAAGCTCTATTTGCCTGTATAATCAGTCTTCAACGTATGTTTATTGCAAGAATAGAAAGATTAGTTTCTTATTGATGAAGATTAAAATAAGCTTGAAATGCAAAATGCTCGACTGTGCAGTTACCTCTATTTTTTAAGGTATTTTAACGGATGCGCGTGCCGATACAGTATTATTAAGAACAATTCAACTTCTGTTTGTGTTTGAATGTTATCAGAATTAACGATAATATTTTGTCCTCCAGACGAATCCACTTTAGTCTTCTCTTACCCTCACAGTGAGGATAGTTATTTAATATCCCTACTGTCCTCTATTTAAAATATTCTGCACTTTTATTTTTTTAATTATCGGCCATATAGACAGCAGAACTTATGTTGGTTTTAGTGACCAGTAAAAAAAGTTAAGACACTAGGGCGTAGAGTTTTCTCTAATTTATTCGGATAGTTCATTATTTCGGGTATTTCAATGCTGGAAGATATAAAATACATATCAATTCCTACAAAATCTGACGAAGGCAAAGAGATTGTATTGTGACGTAGATTTTTTTTTAATATTCTGCTATTTAACGTTGCATTAATGAAGCAGGGTATTTCAATACCCAATACATTTATCGTATTCACTGCTTGAAATTCACTACTTGAAATCTTTATTTATGTTTTGGAGAGTTCTGGTACCCCGCTATTCTAAAGTCGGATTAAAATTGAAGAAATTTCAATTTTAATGATTGCTAAATAAATTAATAATGAATGATTTATGCAAAGAGATCTACGCAAAATGGAATGAGGGGAGTTTAAGAGAAAATTGACGAGAGCAGAATTTATGCATATGTTTTGTTGAATGACAGACCATGTGATTAGATTTATAATGACTCAAAATATTACAAAACATTTCACAAAATTCAGGAAAAATGATCAAAGTTATATTTCACTTAACACTTCAGTAAACGTTAAGATCACATGGAATGTAACAGCTATTTCTTAAATATGAAGATTTGTTTCCCAACTTTTTCCTGTAGTTAAGCATTTTTCTAAAAAAAATTAGATTTTTTTAGAAACCCAATAGAAGCAAAACATCCCATAACAGAGGAATTTTGGGTTTCATACTAACAAAAAATATCAGATCGGATAGTAAGTAAAAAAGAATCTCTATCCCGATTACTTAATTTTAATTGAAAGATATCTTTAGATATTATATGAAAAGGAACATTAGCAGTAAAAATTTCTTATAACAACATATAGTATCGTGAAATATTTATAAGGTATTCATGAGGTATCCAAGCACTATGGCCAGAATCCAACCAGAATCCAGCATAAAATGATACGTGAATTTTGTCAGCATACAGAAGATAGCATTTACAAGAAAGTGAAAAATACGAAATAGAAAACATGTAGCATAAAAATAATAGGTTTAAAAAATACGAATTCATGAGTCTTCAGTGTTCTTTAAAATTGACTCGTCTAATATATCATTATATTTAACTTGCAGCCACCATCTGGTGACGGAAAAATTTTAAAGTATTAATAGGGTCGGAGAAAATTAAAGCAATTCGAATGAGAAAAAAAATTTGGAGTTATATGTCATTAAAAATTTTTTAAACATATTAATGGTGCATTCATAATACATTAGCCAATTAATTCCCAAATGTTGTAAACTGAGGAAAACTTTACATATATATATTACACAAAATAGAGGAACATTTCAGTGTAACATTTTTCCGTTTGGAAAATATAGAATTCAAAATTTTAAATTGACCCAACTCGTATTTTTTTACTGCACCCTTTGTTCTTAAACATCGAGAATGAAAACATAATCTATCAAAGTTGCTTTATTTTTAAGCATTTTAATCAATCTATTTACATCTAAATTCTATATAATTTACATTTTTCTAGAATCAATACTTCTCTATTCTTAGTTTTCTCTTTAAGATAATTTATAAAGCGTTATTTTAAAAGAATAGCTATTTGTCTAAGTTTCATTGACTTTTGTCAAAAATAAATTCCTTAACTTAAACTCAGTCTTTGGAATAATTGAGCTTGCAGCCCAAAATAGAATATCGATCTTTGGTCTCCATTTTCTTTGCTAACGTACAATAACCTTTGAGTAATAGAAATTCTCAGAATAAAACATTTTGTCTGGGGGTTCCATAAGAAGCCAAAGCAACACTAATAGTTAGCACCTGCTTTTCTATTAAGAAAGAACGCAAGGAACAAACTTCTTACTTTTGTCGCTTTATCGAAACTTCGTTAACGAGAGATACTTATAAGGATTCTTACTTAAAATGAAAACGCATTGTATTTTATTGTTAACTGAAATTTAATCTTATATATTATTGCTAATAAAAATTTTAATTTGAAGCTAATACAATTAAAAAAGAAATTCTTTATTTAAAAAAATTAATGAGAAATTCTAAAAAAATTGAAGAAAAATGGATTTTTATTGTTAAGAAAGGTTATTTATAAAAAAATATTTGTTGTTTCGAATATAATAATTACTATTCGAATGCACATTCTGTACGAATGTAGATATAAAATATGTGCTGAGCGTAAGCTTAAATTTAAATTTCTAAAAATGCTAATTTACGAGGGCTGATCCAAAAAAAGCTTACAAGCAGCAGGATTTGGAAAGTAGAAATTGTGGATAGGAATATTGTTACCCAGAGTGGAGATAGATGGTCCTAGTTGTCTTAGACCGGTCTATCGAGCAGATAGTGTTAGTACTGAGACTTGATACAGCTACAGTAATGGCAAGATGTCTAGAGAAGTGGTCTCGCACAGAGGTGCGAGCTGTGATACGATTTCTATGGGCCAAGAATGTATCCCCATCTAACATTCATAGACAAATCGCTGAAGTGTACGGGGGTGAAGCAATGAGTAGACAACAGGTGGTGAAATGGTTTCATTCTTTTGAAGCGTGCAGGATTGCTGGAAACATTTAAGTGGGATGTCTGGAGCCACCGCTATATAACCCCGATTTGGCTCCCAGTGACTATTTCCTTTTCCTGCATTGAATAAACACTTACCCGAAACAAAGTTCATATCAGACGGTGATGTTCAAAAAAGTGCCGAGAACTAGCTCAATAGCTAGGGACCTGATTATTACCAAGACGGGTTAAAGAAATTGGTTCAGCGGAGTGATAAATGCCTCAACAGGTTTGGTGATTATGTAGATAAGTGACCGCCACATATGTCTCTTAATCACCATTTGTATCAAGTGTCTATTGTTGATAAAGCATTTTTCCTTTGCCTTGTAAACATTTTTTTTTTGGATCACCCCTCGTATATTCAAAGTATTTTTCATTAATTTGTAAATGCAAGAAATTATTATGAAGAAGTATTTCCATAAAATATGTCCTTCTGATCGTAATACGTAAAAGGAAAGTAAAAATGAAAAACAACAGGAAAAAAAGGATTTCAAATCAAAGTTGACTTTTGTTCATACTCAATTATTGTTTTCTTTTACTCAACGAGCGATAAAAAAATAAAATAAATACAAGGAAAAAACAACTACTTTGTATAAATTTTGTAAATTATATCCTGTTTAATTAAAACGGACATTACACATTATTAGTTTATTTGAAATTATTTATTTATTTTATTCATTTATTTGTAAAGCTTACTGCAATTAATTAACGATTGTTGAAGCAAATGATATAAGAAACGTATGAAACAAATGATAAGAAAGAAAAAAAATGAACCGAAGTTTCAAAAACTAAGCGAACTAAAGAAAGAAAGAAAGAAATTAAAATTAAAAATCTTGAAAACTAATTTCTATTAGGAACATAAATTCAAAAAAAAAAATTAAAAATCATGTGAAATTTTCTATCTCATAAATCAACCGAAGTTCTTTTGTTTAACTAACACTCACATTTGAAGCTACACTAGGGTTATTTTGAGACAGCTGATTCAATTCAAAAATAGCACGAAAGTATTTAAAGGATGTAACTCTGAATTTCGAGCCGTGGTCAAAGAACGGGGCCGGTATCTGTATGGTATCCATTTTTGTAGACTTCGACATCGTATTAAGTTTACAACAGGTTCCTCAGATGAAAGGCCTCTAACGGAAGTCTAATGGAAGCGGATTTCAAACCTGAAGCTCTCAGGTTCGAGAGACGAGATCGTACATCTAGGTCACCGTGGCTTCATTGTAATGAAGAGAGTAGGAGAATGTTACGTCATATTGAATAATTTGTAAATTTTTCTTATCAGTTTTGATCTACTGGGAGTAAATATTCGACTTTTATAACTAAAAAAATTAAAAATTGTATTTAACTTTGCCTTATAATAAAGGCAAATAAAAATGAAATTTAGATTTTTTTTTTCATTTCCTGCTCATTGACAAAAAAGAAAAGAAAAAAAATGAGAAAAAAAAACATGTTAGGAAAAAAAATAAAACAAACATCGATCATTTTAGTGTAAAGTTTCATTTATCTAGCTTGTACTTCAAATTTCATTTTTGAGTTCGTGGATAGTTACAAAACATCAAAACATTGTGTGTGTTTTTAACTCAGAGAAGTATGAAACTTGAAGGTACTTCGAATTCCCTAGGCGGAATTGTTTTGAAAATCAATTTATCTTTGTCTGTTTCATATACAAAAAAGTTTTAAAAAATGTAAAAGTAATCTAAAAGTGATATTTAAAAGCTATTTAGTCCCTTGATCTAATATTCTTTGTATTTTGTCTACTTTCTCCCAATTTATGTCATATGTGCAAGTTGTCTACAAACTGGTGCCTTAAAAAAAGATTGATATTACTACATAAGATATACGATGTTAATCATGGAACCTAGATTCTCTATTTTCTCATACAATTACGTAGAAAACGGAAATGCTACTCCTCTTGTAATTCCTTACTAAGGGAAAAAAAAGACATATACAAGGCAAAATACTATTCATATACAAAATTCTTGAAGTTGCTCATCTTGGAGATTCGCTACATCGTATCTACAGTGATAAAGGTAAAGTTCTTGCCCCTTTTCGAAAATTTCATATGAAGTGTTGATCTTCGGCCAATTTCTCTGTACGAAAGGCAATTTTTTACACAAATAAAAATTCAAGGGACGTTTTATTCAGTTTCATATAAACTCTCAAAAGCTATGCAATACGTTTTATGTATCAAAATTTTTAAAAAGAGATACTTTTCAGTGAAAAGTCTCACGATATCATTTATTGAATAAAAAGGCTGCAGGACATTGGGTGATCCATCTAGAGAGATTTATTGGAGTGATCGATCTTTCGGGAAGGAAATTACTTTTAAAAAAATAGAAAATCCTTGAAGAATTCATTAGAACTTTGTTATATCAGAGATTTAACTTGCATGCAGCACTATTGTATTTTTTATTTCACATAAGAAATTTTAAAAAATTCTTTAAGCAAGTGATATGATATTTTTATATGATCAGGATATTTTTTTAATTGTACTATATAACATTAAAATTTTATAAGCTATCAATAAAGTTTGAAAATAACTATAAGGAGGCATAATTATGAAATTTTATTATCTCTTTTCTGGCTGGTGCTAGTTAATAACCAATAGATGCAGTCATATGGAACTTGCATTCATTTAGACGGGAACATGATTTGTATTAAATGAATAACAAATATTAATTTTAATTACTTAATAGGATTTATCAAATTAATAATTTTAAATATGAAATATTTGTAATTTTTATCACATAATATTTTTTTTTCTAACAAATAATAATTTAGTTTTAAAAGGTTAATTGCATTGTTTTACTCCAAAAAAGCTTATAAGCCATTAACAAAGTTTATTTTCTTCAGAACAAACCAAGTTTCAAGAGTCGATTATGTTTATAATATCTTTGAACTGTGGAATCCTCAGAAATGTATTATTTTGTAAGCTTAATGTTACATTTAGCACTGATACTTTATCGCTTTCGCATTAAAATATTAAAAATTAACAAATTTTCTGATTTAATTTCATTAATTTACTTTACAACATGTTTCTGAACTCCACATACAAACTTAGAGGGATATAGAAAACATTATTAGAAATCAGAATCACATAAGAAAGCAGGGTCCCAAATGAATAGATGTCTGTAAGCGAGAACTCGAGATCAGCGGGTTTCTCATTGAAACCAGTGCTTGATTGATGTGATCATGAATACGTTTCACTAACGCTGCGTTAGACAATATTTTGCTTTTTGAAAATGCTCACCAATCCATATAGCGTAGATATCAATAGTACATGAATGCCGATGGGCGGAATTTCGAACACTTCTTCTAATACTTCTTACGGCTGTACTATTTTGTTTGTTTGAATTAAAGCACTTAATGCTGCTTTCTCTATTGCTTCCTTGCTTTATGTCTCTTTATCAATTGAAGATGGCATTTGGGACCCTCCTTTCCTATGGGATTCTGCTTCCTACTGACGTTTTCTACCGACCCTCCAAGTTTGTACATGGCGTTTAGAAACAATTTGCATAACAGAAAAAATCTAATAATCTAGCAATAAAGTTTATTTTCTTTACATAAAACCAAATTTCAAATACGGATTAAAAATCTAAAATTGAGTGCGAAATCTTCGGAACTCTGTTATTTTAACCCTGCAGATGCATTTCCCGCGATTTCCGCGATTTGGCAGTTAGTCCATTTTCTGTTGCATTCCCGCGTTTTCCGCAGTTTAGAGTGTTTATTTTTTACGATTATAGATTTTTATTATATTTTATTACTATCGTGTAACAAACATATAGTGTTTCAGTTCACTTTCTTTGAAAAATATTTGAACTTATTTGCAAACATCGCATCTAGATAGTGATTTTAAAGAATTACGCAACCAGAGGGTTCAAATCTTACGCTAAATTCGCCACTGATACTTTCTTGAATTTTTCATAGGGTTATTAAAAGTTTCCTTAAACAAACAAACAAACAAACACATTGAGTGGCATTATGTTAACGGCATCTGTGTATAACAGCAAAAAAAGTGTATAAGCCATCAATAAACTTTATTTTCTTAATAACAAATCCCATTTCAAGAGCCGATTACAGCTCTGAAATCCCCTATGAGCTGTGGAATACTCAGAACTGTATTATTTTCAGAGCTTAACTCTGCACTCCGAACTGATACATTATTGATTTTGCCTAAGAAATAACGTGCCATCAAAGAGCAATGAGGTTCCTCATCGTGCGGATAAACCCCGATGTCCGACAATAATTTCTCCAGAAAGTGGGCGTGGACCCAACTGTCAGGATGTGTCTTATTTTATCCGCCACATAACACTTAGATCGATCCGATTCGGTCCGAATGCGGACTCGGAAAGCGGAAACCATCAAATTTCGATGGCAAACATTCGATGGAGTTGAATGTCTTCCCCGCAGAAATGATGTAGTTGATGCCACTGCGTCTCGGACTTTGATAGGATTCCTTGATCCCGTTAGGTATGTTATAGGATTTCGAAGCTGTCGGATTCTCAAAGGGGTGAGAGCAGAAACAAGATTCATCGGAAATGAAAAAGAAGACATCGTTATCTTTTCGCTTTTGTGGTTGTTGCATCGGGGGAAAGCAATTTCCCGAAAGTGAAATAACAAGGGGTGTTTGCTATTTACCATTCAAACGTGTTTTTGTATTTATCAATGAAAGAGTGAAGTTGTTAAAAGAATTAAAAGATGGGAATATATTTTTGTGTAGTTGTTTATCAAAGAATCTAGCATATAGTTTAACAATGAATATTCGTATTTAAGGAATAAGAATATTCTTTGAAGAAGGGAATTTCATTTCTTTCATTGGGAAGTTGAATGGAATCAAAATGGAAATATAGGTAGAAAATACTTACTCCATAAAAATATTTTTATTCTTTGAATAAATACTTTAACTTTGCACAGCGCATTAATGAATATTTGTATTGCTTATGTTTTTGACTTTTTAAGGCAATGATAAACAATATAACAGTTAATTAATAAAATAATTTGCTTATTATATTTACATGGTTATTTGAAAGCTTTTTAATAGATAAAACCTAATTAAAAATTCAAATTAACTAATTTGTTAGTTTTAGGTAAAAAGTCATATCAAAACCGAAAATCTGTTCTTTTTAAATAGAAATTTTAATTAAACAATTAGAAGATTTTTAATAAATTAATTTTAACCCAAAATGAATATTCAAAATAAATGCTTTAAATCATTTGTCTTAAGTTCATTTTACTTATTTATGGAGCGGCTGAGAAATAATAAAACAGTGCCATGTAGGGTTAACACATGCGAATCTAAGTAGTGTAGTAAATGTAGTTTGGGTATATTAACGTTCTGTTGTAAAACAACACTAGGGCTATTTTGGAGCTGACCTTGAAATTTTGAACCACGGTCAGATAACGAGGACAACACCTGAGCTGCTACCCCCTTTCCAAGCTTCCACATCACACCAGTGGGAAGACGTTTGGCCTCGACGGATTTAACGTGCACCAGATCCACTTACACAACGATTCTTCGGTGGAATCGGGTCTCGAACCTGAAACCCTCCAGTTCCGAAATCCCCTCACCAGGCCACCGCGGCCCCACGTGAATTTAAGTGTAATTAGATTTGAATTGATGATTTTCTTTGGAGCAATACGGAGGCTGTTTTGGGAAGGATGTTATAATCTGAGTCGTAGAAAGATGATTAGGATAAGACTTGAGGAACACGGCCTTCTCCAACTTTTACACCTCACTAATTTGAAGTGCATCGTGTCCGCGTGTATGGTAGATCTTAGTAGTAATTGAGTACTAACCCTACGACACTTCGATCCCTACGATGGATCCCTGAAACCAAATTACTGCGGCGCTCATACAATTTGGAAAGTAAAAGAAATTCATTTAATTAAATTTCTGACAATACGAAACTAGATTTGCAAAATTTTTTAGAGACATCTGCAATTCAAATTACACAACAAACAACGTATTTCTCTAAAAATCTATTTCGTATGCCTTAAATTATTCAAATAAATCTCTTTTATTATCTAAATGTTCTTAATGTTTCTAGAAACTCTTTCTGCATATTTGCATCATTTCATTAATTTATTAAATCATTTCCAAATATACAACAACCTGTAATGATGTTCTTATTTATGGCTGGATGATTTTCATATTAAATATGGATGTCATTGCATTCTAGTGTTAGAAATATTGGGATTAATATTTTCGCAATATTTTCAGCGTTGAAATTGATATTTAAAGTTCGATTCTTTAGTCACTAGAAATACATTTAGTAACTAGAAAAAGGAAAGTTAAAATATATGCCCTTATATCTTTATCTCTTAAGTTAAAAAAATGATCTACTAAAAACTTTTTTAAAAATTTCGTTTCGATTTGAAGTAAATTCCTTCTAAAGTAACAAAAAAAGATTTTAAAAAATTTTCTTGTTATAGAAAATTGTATCTAAAAAAATCGTTAATAATCTTCTCCTAGTGATTTTTTAAGGGATTGAATGATAAATTAATACCTTCCGCCAATAAATGTTAACATTTCCTATGATTTGATCTTTTCTAAATGCTACGCGCTGTTTTCTTCCTTATTAAATGGCTAACTTTTTTTATGCCTTTATGCATGCAACGTTTGCGGAAGAATCCAATTATTTTTTAAACGAATCGATATCTATAAAAAGCACCGCACACTTAATTGTTTTTACTAATGATGAAAGAGATCGTGGTTTCTCTGCTGGCGCCCCTATAAGTCAGAATATTTGATTTAGAGTTGCAAAATTTTGCAAAAACATCTTTAAAGGATGGAAATGTACAACTCCTTATGATTTTTATCTAAAATTTTAATTAGAATTTTAAGTAATTAAGAATTAAGCGGAACTTCGGTGTTTTCTTACAATAACCTCTGGAGATATTATTGGACAAAAAGGATTTTTATATTTTTTCAAGAAATAAAAAAAAATTATATACTGTTAATTTATTGTACATTAAATTGAGCATTAATATTGCAATATTAATATATCTTTATAATATATTTATGTATTTAATAATTATTTTTTTTAGCTCAACTAGTATCTATATTTTTTTTTCCTCTTCCAAATAATTTTATTCACACTGAAAAGAGATTTTGAACCAATAACCCATTTACTTTTTAAACAGCTCAATTTCTTTCATTAAATGTGTTTACATTTTTAGAGATTTAGAGAAATTTCAGTTCAGATTAAAGAGAGATTTTCAACAATTAATTTTTCAGTTTTGATACGATTCAATGTGAGTTTGAGTTGTATTTTGATAATTTAATAACAGAAGACAATAAATAAAACTGAAATTATTGGATAATTTTAATAGAGTTTTTTTTTTCCGATAGCGCAATCCTTGGAGACTGCTTATGGGAAAAAGAAAAGATTACCGGAGTAATAATTACCTATTACTGTAATTACATATTAAAATCATTTTTGGAAATAATAATAATTTTAGAAGAATTATAATTACTTATTTTCTTATATAATAAGTATTTATTCTTCTTCAATAATAATTCTTCTAAAATTATTATTATTTCCAAAAATAATTTTTAGAAAAATTATTACTATAAAGGAAGTTTTTTCGAAGATTCAGTAGTTTTTTTAAAAATAGTAGTTTCAGTAATTTTTTAAAGTTTTTTTTGGTCTGTTTTTAAATAAAACAATTTAAAAACCTAGTCATTTTAAAATAAATTTTCCGTCTAATTAGTCCATTTAGTCGAGAATTTTAAAATTCTGAGTGATGGTCAATTTTTGTTATTGTGACATTCTTGAAAAATCATAGTTTTGATTTCCCTATCCATTCTACATAAATACTATGTGAATAATGCTTCACTTCGGAATTTAATAGAGAAAGAATTAGTAAGAGTATCAAAGAGAATGAAATGTAAAACATCTCAATGAATTCTTGACAGATTTTCATAACATTAAAATAACCTGTTCATGTATTGTCCTCGTCATTTGAACCACGGTTGAAAATTAAGAGGTCCATTCTGAAAAGTTGATGTGTTGCTTTGAAACTGGATGAAAGCCTAACTAAACAACTCAGTTTACTTTGAAAAAAATCCTATGAGATTTAAATTTAAAGAAAAATTAAAACATCATGCGCAATTTGGCATCATAGATACGCAGCTTTCTCATAGTTTTTTTTCTTTCTATTTTATAGAATGCTGCATTTATTAATGGGCAACTCTATGCAGGCCTTTCAAGAGCCATTAACTATCAAATATCTTTGTATCAATTACTATTAATCATAAGCAGTAAAAAAAATCTCTAAAAAGAAACTTTTATTAAAAAGAGGAATCTTTTATATTAATTATGTTATACGCTTTAATATTCAATTTATAATCTTTTACCATAAATATTATTAAATCTTGATATCACCTTTTTCAGATTCATCATTAGATTGCGCTATTCGTTTGAAATGAAAATGTAATTAAATAGAGTGGTTGATGATTAAATTCGATAAATATTAAAATAGCATATTTTCATCGAGAATTCATAAGTGGGTAGAAAAACAAAACTATCTTATTTGGAACTAACCTCTAGCTCAACCATAATATAGATTTATTACATGTTTCATCCTTAGAAACATGAAATTGGTCATATTGATAATTGCGTATAATAAATAAGAAATTATGATTAAAATCTGTAATTGTAGTTGTAAATGCGTTAGTACTATCTTTGCTGTTTTATGTATATACTCCAATAAGATTTTATTTTAACAATTCAACAAAATATTGAATCATTTTTTGTTATACAGGAGACAGAATGCGTGAAATTAAATTATTTAATAATTTCTATTTCTGTCCTAGAATAACCAAGTTCTAGACCGTTTTAAAAATTTTCTTTCTTAAGCTAAGATATCTAGCAGAACTACTGTAAAGGACAATTCAAAAACCGACATTTCATAGAAAGGATCCGATCGGTCTAAACAATCAGTGAATGACTAGTACATTCTCCTATGGTTCTTACAGACATGGAAAGAGATCTACAAAATAAAAATTTAGAAAAAAAAATTTGATTGAAATATAAAATTCTGTAATAGAAAGTATCAATATTTGGTCTTTAGATAATATTCTGCTTAAACATTGCCTGCTTTTAAATAAGTTCAGGACTATTTAAGAGGGCGTAAAGATACAAGGTGAAAAGTTCCCAATATTATCATCTCAAGTTGTCACTGACAATAGACTATCCTTTGAGTTCATAAAGCTGAAGAAAATCAAAAGTCGTAAAAAGATTGACATGATATCTCATAAACAATATAAAATGAGCAGGGGATTTTGTTTAGTTTTAAACGTGACACGTATCTTAAAAACACTGAGGATAAACTCACAAGAAAAATTTACAAATCGATAGATATTATCGTCCATTAATTCGGATGCCAAATCTCCCTCAAGGATGAACAGGTGGAGGATTCCCCAGCTTATTGATCTTGACTCTTTTAAGAGAAGAAACCTACTCATATGATGAAGCTACCGTCCAACGTCTATAAATCGATTTTTAAGATTCCTCAGAATCTTCGATATATCAACATTTTAATACTTTGAAATTTCAATATATGGAAATACATACTGAAATTTTTTATTACTATCTTACTAAAAACAACTATACATATATACTTATTTTTTAGGATTAAAAAAGAAAAAATTAAAATATCAATGAAATTTATTTTTAAATTAATTACAATGATATTTTAAAGTTTTTGTTACTTTCCTTATCAAAATTTCATGGGTTTTACTGTATTTTATTCTTTATCCTGATTTCCATGTCTTTTATTAAGCTTGACTTCTTTTCTATACTTAGATATATCCATTTAAGGACCATACTCCCTATAACGAATCCAAATATAAACTGAATTTTAAAGTTAAAATATTGTTCCAATTTAAAGTAATGGCTTACGCTTTTTTTCTATATGATTCAAATCCATCTTATAAACAAAACAAAAAAATTGCATTTTTTTTTCTGGAATAGCTGCTGATATATTTTTCAGTACAAAAATTTTTGTTCTATTTATAGAAATTTTATTCGATATATAGATATATTATTTTTTTATTGAAATTCAAGAGTTAGTAGAAAAGATCGATGTATAGAGATTATCGATATATAGGGGCCCCATTGTGCTGTTTTAGATGCAAGCTCGATAGAAGCAGCCTTTGCTAATAATAAATTGGTAATTTGACCGTTCTTTAGAGGTGACTACTGGCACCTCTAAAGAAGCATAATCGCCAGCATAATCGATATTCACAATAGAGCGGTTTCTAAGATAAGCAAATTCATCATTTTTCGCAAACATATTTAGTATAAAAATATTATCTAAAATTTTTATATGGTTAGAAAACTCTAGATATCTAGCAAGTTTTCGTCAAAGTGTTTGAAAAATTGGTTTAATATTGGGTTGTTCGGAAAGTAATTTCGTTTTTTTTTGTGGAAATGAAAGACAGTTTTCGTATAATAAACAAATACTTTATTAAATTATATATTGGCCGTTCTGGTCCAACACCTTTTGCCATCTTTCTGGTAGTAGCATAATTCCACGCTCATAAAATTTTTGGTCTTTGCTGCCAAAAAACTGATCGAGGTGGTTTTTGACCTCCTCATTTGAGGTGAAGGTTTTACCGGATCGAAATTTAGCGAACCAGTTCTGGCACTGGCGTACTGTCAACACACCTTCTCCATACATATCGGTCCATTTCTTTCTGGCTTGAACAGCATTTTTACCCTTTCTGTAGTAAAACAGTAAGATATGTCGAAAATGCTGCTTATCGTTCTCCATATTTAAAAAGCCACCAACCAAAAATTACTGCGTAGAATTAATTGGAATTTTTCACACACAAGCCTTGCTATATGAGCTCTCAAAGCATATAAAAATTATAAGGCTTAAATGTGAAGTTGGGTGCAAAAAATACAATTAAATCCTCTGTCGGGAAAAACGAAATTACTTTCCGAACAACCCAATTGTAAATATGAAATCTAATACTTCAGTAGATTATAATCCATTATTTCTGTAAAAAAATTTAAATTATTTTCATGCAAGCAATGGAATTAATGAACAAAATAAACAGGACATTAAATGGTCAGTTACATCAATCGATTCCCTTTGAACTATATGTCAACATAAGTTACGAGGAGTGCTGCAAATTTATTTCTTATGACTACAACATTCGCTGTTAATATTCATTTAAAGCGAAGCTTTAAAAAAATGTGCATCAAATGAAACTCCTGAAACGAAAAAATGATAAAAATATGAATAATGTCAGATTAAAGTTAGTGATATCAAACTCACTCGAAGCATATTGCGTAGAATACTGAAATTGTCTAAAAATCAATGCTCGAAGCTGGGATGCATTGGACTCGTTCCAGTAAACCTTCTGTTGTGTCTGATCTCTTTTTTCAATGAACTGGCGGTAAGTATTAGTTACAAACCATTTGTTTTATGGAGAAACATTTCCTAAATATAAACCTTTTTCTGGCCTAGTGTGATAAAATAAAATACGAATAATAATAATAATAAAAATGTCGAAAGGAAAGAAAATTTTTATACTGTAGTGCTTTCCAAACAAAATATCTACTCTGAGCAAGAAAATTCTTTCATGATTTTTTTATTTTTCCTTGAAGCGTTTCTTTCTTTGTCAACACTTTTAAAACCAGCAAGCTTTCAAATAGTTGTAGCAAGATATTTTATCTACAATATTCAAAGTTACTTTTTTTCGATGTGTCAGCTTTTACGGTTTAGTGGAAATCTCATGGAACGGTTATTTGCACTTGACTGTTGAAAAGTAGTCTTAAATTTGAAATTTTGATTTGTAACAAGTGTTAGGAATTTTTAAAAATTTTCAGCGTCTTAATTGTTAAATGTTGGAAACCATACAACATTTTCATTAAATAAAATAAATATACTATGCTATTTTTTTAAAAGAGCCTTTAATATTTTAAAATTATTTCAAGGTCTAGAATATGAAAAATATATGATTTTAAGAAATACAATACTGCATCAATTGAAAAATTCAATAAATATTTTTTAGAAATTTCAGAATTTTATAATTTACATTATTTTACATTTCTAGAATATTGGCTCTGTCAATGTTACTTGCAATGAAAAATTTATCGAAATTTTTTTTGGTATAAGTTTGTCCCTATTCTTATTTCAAAGAAATTCGGAGCCAATACATTAACAGTTGCAGGTGATTATTCAAATAGTATAATGAAATGGAAAAAAATAAAACGCCTGATGATAATAAATCATAATAAGCAAAACTTCATAAAATGTATATAATTTCATTTTTGAACAGCATTTACAGTTACGGTGTATAAGGAGTAGTCTCACCGAAACTTTTTCGCATGGTCTCTTATAAAAGAGTAATACCCCTTCCTAGCCGTAAAATTGTGGACTTCGGACAAGTTCATGAACGTCACGCGTACTCATGTTTCTATTTTTTCTGTCCCTCACATGAGCATTTTGTGCTTCGTAGAAAAGCCGAATTAGAACTTCGTAAAGAAAACCGAAAGTCCTTTTTGGATATTTTTTCCAACCGATAGAAACCAAAATTTGAGAATGAATTACAATTTAGTAATAAGAGCCATACTGAATTTCATAGATTTAAGTAACTCCATTTTTGAGTTATTATTTTTTCATGTTTGAGAACAAACAGACCAACAGATGGTTAATTCTTTGACTTATTTTATTAAAAATTTAAAAGGATCAACACTTTAGGTGTTAAACTGAGCACCAAATATCATTTATTGAAGCCATTGAATTTTTGAATTATTGCAAAAATATGGACCGACCTACGGTTAAACTTCTTGATGAATTTGATACGAATGAACACTTTAAATGCTAAATTTGTTTATTAAAGATTATTCATCTAGTATTTCTATCTTTATATTTATTGTGATCACTTTTACTCGAACAGCCAGATAGACAAACTTCTTATGAATGGATTTCATTAAAAATGTGCAAGAAATCTTCATATTTGGAGTAAAGACCTCATACGAAATTTCATCTATCTAGCTTAAAGTGATTTTCAGTTATCGAGTTCGAATATTAATATACATAATTCCAAAAAATCTGTTTCCTGACTCAGGAAGATCTGGAACTTGGAGATAAGTCAAAATATTGAGTTTTTATGAACAATTTTTTTACGAACTCTTTGTATACAAGAAAGTAAAAATACATCCAAAATCAATTACATAAGATTAATTCAATAACATAATGTAGAAACTGAGCACTGATGTCACAGATGTCGCGATTCAAATTGACAGATATCAAAATACCACACACTAGGGCCTATGCATTAATTCATACCATATTGAAATGAATTCGAAGAATTAAATGACCCCAATAATGATGAATCATAACAAAAGTATAATTTAATAAAACTATCGTAATTTCATTACTTATTCACAGTTAAAATTACGGTTTACAAAATTTAACCCTAATTAATTAGATGATTGAAATAATAAATCCAGGCGTAGGAAAACATTTTCCGACAATAACCTTTGTTAAAGAAGCCATATGCGTTGTATTCTCTTTTCCCTGAGTCAAATAAATAAAAAGAAAACCGAAGGAGATCTCTCTAGCTGAAATACCCCAACACATCTGCATTCGTGAAATCCGTGTAGGTGCAGATAATCTTTTCTCCCTTTCACGTACCCAGGAGCGATTATCTTGTACTGTACTTCATTTTTATCTCTATATTATATCTCAACTAATCCAATAATTTCGTCATGAATTAGACAGACGGATTATCTGATTCATTCTATTAATAGAGTGAAATCTGATTATTTATTTTGAACTGACAATAGAAATCTAATCCTTTCATTAATATAAGAGAACTTACATAATTTTATAATTTAAAAAATATCAAAGGCAACTAACATTGTTGAAAGGATTATAGTATTCATAAGAATGAGCAAATGATATTAAGAATTTCCCCAAGATGGATTGACTAAAATAGAAGTCATTGAAAATGGTAATGGAAAATGTGAACTTAAAATAAATTTTAAAAGGGTCTAAGTGTATTGTAGTTTAAATGAAGTATAGGTGATTCAAAAGGCATGTAAGAATTGAATTTTAAATAAGTTATTCACTGTTCATATTTAAACGAATGAAAAATAAAAGAAATTGAATAGATGACACAACCTTTAATGTCAGAGACAAAATGATGATTGTTTTAATGAATTTTGCAGAATAATTAGGATAATTTTATACCAGGGTATATATTTGATTTTAGGTAGCTTTTCCAAGTGGTGTTGTGTAGAAGAAGACAAAGACCATAAAAATATTACGTCTCACTTCTCTTAATAATTCTTCAATATTTACAACCAATAATAACTATAAAGTTTTTTTACTAATGTATTTTAAAAACGTAAAATAAATTTTAATCAAAAATCGAGTGAACAAACTAAAAATCCGACAACCAAAAGGATAAGGCACAGATAAAATTGTTTTATATAAATAAAAGGGGTCATTGCACTTATAATATATTATAGTTTCTTATTTAAAGAATATTTAGAATTGTTTTCTTTTTATGATGCTCATTGTGATTTTATGTCCTTCTGCCACTGTTTTAGCCCTCTTGCTTTTACGATTTTTGTTTTGATCTTCCAATTTTTTATTTATTTATTGCTTTTTAATACATTAACAAACGAATTTTTACAAAAATCTTTTCATAGTTATTATTTTGCTAGTTTTCAATCAATTTGGAGGATAGACATAGATAAATCTTAATACAATATATTGCACAAACACCAAATGTAGTGTTGCTTCTTTTTTTGGAGCTAAATGAGGAAAGAAGACGGATTTGTTATCATATAAAATAGCCAAGCCTCAACCCAGAAAGCAAATTCAGTAGCTCTGGCGTCTTGCCCAAACCATTTTACCAAACCGGCTGTCATCCTATTAATTTGAAGTCATATTCCAAACAATTATATCAATTTTATCTTGAACAAAATCATTTTCAATTAATACTCATGATTTCTAAGAATAAATATTCTATTTTATACATTATCTATGTTTTTAATATTCTACTAGAATTATTCGACTTATTATAGAGAATAGTTCGTATTAGCAATATTCTTATTATGAGAATAAATGTGTTAATTCCTATATTCTTACTTAATTTCTTATCTTAAATAATTTTATTGACAAAAATATGGAGGTCGAAACAAAGCCTTGGTAGCTGAAGATTCTGATACAATTATTCTAAGTTGGAATTTTATTCACTTTTATAATTTATTTTAAGTTTTAATGAATGCCCAAACATTTTCTTCTGATATTTACTGCCTACTTTTTTCTTTTCACATTTCATTGTACAGTCATCCAAAACAAATATTTTAACACTTTATAATGCACATAATCTATAAAAGTTCATTTCTATGAAACTCTACCAACAACTTGGAAATACGTTTTTTTCAAATATTTCTAAATTGCATTTGCATAAGAAACACCTAGATATTTATATTTGTATTATTTTCATGTTTTCTATTTATATTGCGTCTTTTAAATGATTTTGTTTAATAAAAACTCTCTAGTATCAGGTAATGGACAAATTGATTGAAATTTAAAAAGAATAAAAAAATTTAACAAAATGATGGGCAAATCGATTAAGATAAGCAAGGAAAAAGATGATCTTGGATCTGTTTAAATATATAAAAAAAATGCGACAAATACTTTCCTGTGTTCAAGTTTTTAATTCAGTCGTTAATACTTTAATACCATTAATAGCAATTAAGTTTATTAAATAAGAATTCGCAATACATATTTAAATACAAAAATAAATAAATTGTAGTTAAATAGTATTCTCGAGCACATTACTTATAGTGACTTTAAAAAATCTGAACAAGTTCAAGAATTTTGAACAATATTATTGCAAGTTAAACAATATTAAATAAATAAGCGTAATCAAAAAAATTGGAGCAAGATGAAAATAAAAGATGTTTTTATTTTTTAAATATTTCTTGATAACTAAAGCAAAAAATGTTGTTAATTTGCATAATAAAATGATATTTTAAATCCTTTTTAATTATTTTTACTAAACTTATTTTCACCAGAAAGAGTATTAAAGGATAAAAATTAATTTATCGAAACATTTTTATGCTTTTGTTTCATTTTTTCCCCCAAAAATATTCTGTTGAAGTTTCGAGACATTGCTTAAACCACGCGTGAACAGCTTTATTCATTCGTTTGTTTAATAGTTTACAAATTCGTACTTTGGACATTTTCTGTGCATTTTTTATCTGATAAAGATGTCACAAAGCATTTCAACACGTGTTATCGTTTCGAATTTCGTCCTTTCAGCGACCCAAAAATAAATTCACTTGAAATGTAAGCAGAGTAGCTCCACGTGTGTATCGATTTTTTCCTCCCACCTTCAGGTTTGCTTTAAAAAGAATATATATATATATTTGTCGAAAGTAGCGTTAAAAGACATACTTTGTTTTCCGTTCCATTTTAGGGACATTTTTTCTTGCCGGCAAAACATTTAGAAAACTTGAAATGCTCCCCCCCCCCCTACCTCCCCAAAGAAAGTAAAAATTGCGCTGTCCTGACATCTTTTGTTTATTGCGACATGTCCTAAAAACCATTTGACGGAAACGGAAAAAAAATTAGAAAAGTGATATTTTTGGTCTTTTTATTGTTTATTTTAGTTATTTTATGTCTTTCGATTGGCATCAGTTTTTTTTGTGTGTGTTTCTATTCAAAAAAATTTTAATTTATGAATTTAAAATTCATAAAACATATACTTTGACCCTTTCTAGGGCCGTGGGAATTATGCTTCCCACCAAATTTATCAATCTTTGTATGAAATTATGTAGATTGGCATAAGTTCTGACAAACTTTTTTAGAAAGACAGAAACTTAGATGCTTGTTCTTTATCTCACACAACGTGATGTTTCTTGATTTGTTACTTAATTATTAATTAATCAAATTAAATTTATCTAATAAATTAAATGAATCCCTTTTCTTATTCTAATTTCAAGTCTAAAGATATTTTAACATATGACTAGAAAATAATATAATATGACTAGAAAAAAAATGGCCCTTTAAAGAGTTAATATTATTAAATATGTGAAACTTTTGTCTTGCATATAAACTAAATTTAATGTAGCGTTTTAATGTAAAATTTGAATTATTGTCAATGATTCATTGCAACTTGAAATATATTGAAAAAAAATGAAATTCTTACTTAGCATTAAGAATCCCAAATTTCAATTGTTTGTATCTCATCAAACATGTAATCAAAATTACAAAATGTTATAAATATTAGATCCATTTTAATTTGTAAAATGTGGTCAGATATTCGAAATTAGGTATTGATATATGGGAAAAACCGAGTTTGTATAAACTTAAATATGAAGACGGCCCTTTATGTGATAAAATATTTTATACAGTTATCGAGGACAAATTTATCTGGGGTCAAGACATTTATTGTTTACTTTTGCAGTCACTTATTTTTTAATAATGAGCAGCGTTTATAAACTTTTTTTTTAACAAACTGTATATTTGATCAATGAACATTTATTTCTTCTTATTCGTTTATAATACTGTTTGAATTTTGATTAAAAAATGTCACTTGAAATTTTTTGTGTACTTATAATAACGTGTATTAAAACATTTCATTTCTTATGTACTTATAATAGCGTGTATTAACATATTTAATTTTTATCATTTTCTACTTTACCTACTGTAATATATTTCATAATCCATGAATAAAAATATTGTGGAATCTAAAATTTGTAGTTTCGCAAACAGATTAATGGATGGCATCATTCATATAAAATAAATAATTAGTTAAATTAATATAATAATTCCAAAAATTAGTCAAATATTTTATTGTCATGAGAAACAAAACCAGTACATAATATTAGAACTCAAATACATCAAGAAATGAGTAAAAAAAATCGACCAAGAAATTCCATCATTAAACGAATTAGGTAAAAGTATTTCAAAGAAGTAATAAAAGTCATTACATGTCCTGAATACTCTAATCAAACTTTATTTCTCCACTTATTGTTAATTAAATTATCACTTTCTTATTTATTCTCTAAGCAAGGCCAAGTTTTTTTCCAAGCGAATTTGAGATCGCAAAATTTTTTCCCCTCTAAAAGTCCTTAGAAGCACTGTTTCATTTTCCAAGAATGTTTTTCAAAATGAGACTAAAGTTTCTTGAAGAAATAAAACAATTGCAGAGATTTCTCTAATTCTTCCTGGAATGCAATGATCGATTCGGCAAATTAAAGATAAAAGAAAATAAAGTAAAAAGGGGGATGGGATTTTATCAAGCTCCTTAATCGCAATTTCTGAGAAACTCCGATTCTCCTAATAAGAAAATCTTTTACGTTTCTAAGGCTCCAACCTTCTTCCTCGAATTTATTTGCTATAATTTATTTTTTTCTATGTTAGCAACTTCTCATATCAGTTGATGCCATTCTGAAACTCGCTTTCTTAGAATTTAACGAACCAATAAAGAAAAGTTTTTAAAAATATCCTTTTTTCTAAGAAACTTTTAAAAGGTGATGATCCTTTTAAAAGCTTTCTCGAAATAAGGAGGAAAAAAAAAGAGACTTGGAGAAATTTGTGGATTTTATGATTTAAGGAAAAATCCAACATACGTTCTCCTTTCCACTTTCCACTTCAAATAATGCTTTCATAAAATACCTTCCTCCTTTTCTTATAAGGCGCTTTGTGTATAACTTTGTCGTATAGCGATGAGAATAGAATATGCACAATGGACTTCTTTTTTTTTAATTGGTTCACAATTTGGCACAGGTCTAAAATTTTGATGGCAAAAGTTCAAACCAAATTTCACATCTTTGGCTTGTGTCTACACCAGTATGTTTTCAAATTTTTGTAGCGAAACAAAATTTCAACAAAAACCGAAATAAAAGTGCAAAAAATAAAATTGAAGAAATCAAATATGTTGCAGGTCGTTTTAAAATAAGAAGAATAAGTTAAGAAGATGGTTTTTTTAAGTACAAGGGCCAACCTTGGCTAAACTGAGCTTTAAACTACAAATAAATATTTTAAATTTATGATTGCCTTATCGCTCGATATTTTTGATAATATATTGACAACTTGATTAAGCTGTATAATGAAGTCAAATATTATGAAAAATATCAGACATTAGAAATCCGAATGCAATTCCGAAAACTGCACATTTTCTTTTTAATAATTCAGTTAAGAAATAAAGCAATAATTGTTTAAATTTAGGAATGAAGTCGAGGGGCAATGAAACAAAAACTATGAAAATAATAAATTTACGAAAAAAAGTTTTAAAAAAGGCACTTTTATTAGTGTATTAAATAACAGATTTTTTTTTTATTTTAAATATTTTCGTTTTCCCTATCTAAGATCTATTGTTCCTTAAATTTATCACCAGGTGGCATCCGTAGTATGGAACCAATACCTAATTTATTTAATGATTGACTAATATTTATTTTTCTGCTTTCACTTTATTATCTTGTATTAATATCTTAAGGTTTATAATTAATAGCTTAGAATTTTGAACATTCATATTCACATTTAAAAGAAATATGAAAAGGATTTTTTTAAATATAACAATTTGATTCATAATACCGTATCATATATGAGTTTATTATATAACACAACTGTCCTAAATGGTAATTTTTCCCAACGTAGTAATACTTTTGTAGTAGTACCAGAAATTAAAAATCTTACTATTTATCATAATTATGCTGAATTTCAAAAGAATTCTTGAAATTCAACAAAATTCAGATAAAACTAGAGAAAGTCTTCTCCCCGAAACTTTGTCCTCTAATAAATGTGTATTATTAACCGTATGCCACTGGTCAACAATAGTTACAAAAGCGCCAATGAGACGCTATCTTAGGGACGCTATTTATGCATAAATACCGAATACCGAATGCGTATTTTGGACACCTTTCTTTTTCCAACCGATTAAAATAAAAATTTGGAGAAGAACTACAATTGTAATTAGAAAAATCACATATAAGATTTCATATAATTGAACCATTGCAATTTTGAGTTATTCCATTTACATCTTCTGTAAGTATATAGGGGCCGCGGTGGCCTGGTAGTAAGGTCTCGGCTTCGGAACCGGAGGGTTTCAGGATCGAGACCCGATTCCACCGAAGAACCGTCGTGTAAGGGGGTCTGTTGCACGTTAAATCCGTCATGACCAAACGTCCTCCTGCTGGTGTGGAGTGGTGTGGAGAGGGGGGTGCCACCTCAGGTGTCGTCCTCGTCATCTGACCGCGGTTCAAAATTACGAGGTCCGTCCCAAAATAGCCCTAGTGTTGCTTTAAAACGGGACGTTAATATAACTAAACCAAACCAACCAATCTGTAAGTATATATAAAACAAAGCACTGTGGAGAGTCAGAAATGCTTTGGAAATCAGATTCAACAACACCTTAACGTATTTGGTTTCAAATTTGGTATATATCTATATTTTAGAGGTTAAATCTGAATACCAATTTTTGTTCATCTTGCAGTCTTTATTCTGCAGTTATTGGGTTTACTTATGTTCGCACAATCTGACAGACAGATTTTGACCTCAGTGAGGTCTAAAACATGGAGATTTATTAGAATCCAGAATTCAAATTTTTAAATTATTACAATATTTTCTCTTTCTGAGCTTCGAATACGACAAAGTAGAATTCTGATCGATTTACAGTTTACTTGGTTAACAGGTTAAACCTTAAATCTGTTTTTTTTAATATCATTTTAAAAACCGGAAGTTCAGTGCACCGGAGCAAAAAATGAAAATATTAGATTTAATGATTAAATATAATTAAAGAAAAAAATAATGAAAATATATTTGCTCCGTTTTAAAATATTCATTAAAAAATATATAAAAAAAAGGCATGGGACAAAAAAAAAGATTCAAGAAATAAAAAGATAAAAACGTTTCCAAACTTTTGGAAATAGAATTGATTTTAGGGATAAGAATTTGCATTCAAATATTACCAAAAGATGACAAGCTTATTTGAAAAATTATTAGCAAATTTAAAGATCTTAAGAATATAATATATAGTAGATTTTAAAAGCTTGTAAAGAAATTTAAAACGGATTCAATTGAGGAAAACGGAGAAAAATCCATGTAGCGATGCCAAATTTTTTTTGAAATGTAGTTGAAAGCGGAATTTAGAGGAGGAAAAGGTACTAGTTACGAGTTCCCAAAAAATAATCACGTCACGCACAACGTATATGAAGAGATTTTGTTTTAAACATTTTTTTAAATTTATTTTTTTGAAGACTGAACAATTTTGGAAAAGTTAGGTGTAAGCACGTTTTCTCGTATCCGCTAGAAACTTTTCGATTGAATGCTTTAAAATGATACAAAGCCTTTTACTGGATTGTAAGCAGAAAGTTATTGCTTGACGGAATTTAAAAAAAAAAAAGTTGAATATTTTTCATAAAGTGTAAAATTGGTTTAATTTGCATTCATGATGTAAAATATTACTTCTGTTATACAATTAAATATTCCCAATTCTCATTAATTGTTTATTTTGAAATACTTGCTATTTTCTTCAACTTGTAAAGATGGTATCTCGAGATAGAGGATCCATAGAATTAGCCCATTCTAATACTATAAGGCCAGCATAAGTAAACGAACGAATTTTAAAAATTTATATTTTCAAATAATAATAATACATACCATATATAAGACATAATAAATAATATAAAAGGTGATACATGAAAATAAAGAAAAGGTATCCCAAATTTTACTTTTAACATCATTCAAAAAGTGGTAATTATCTGGACTTGATGGTTTAATTTAGTTATAGTAACGTCCCTTTTTTAAAGTAACACTAGGGCTATTTTTGGACGGACCTCTTAATTTTGAGCCATGGTTAGATAACGAGAATGATAACGAGACCCCCCTCCAACCTTCCACACCACGGCAGGAGGAGGACATTTTATCCCTATAAGTTTAACGTGCACCAGACCTGCTTGCAAGACGCTTCTTCAGTGGAATCGGGTCTCGAACCTGAGGCCCTCAGGTTCCGAAGCCGAGACCTTACTACCAGGACACCGCGGCCCCTAGATTTGTTGGAAACTTCATATTCAAACTTCATATTCCATAAGGAAGAGGTCCATCCCATTGGGGTTTGAATGCTCATAGCTTACCTAAACAAAAACCTTCGACAATGCGGAGTTGGACATACAGTAACGCTAATTTACTCTTCTTCAGATGGCCATCAAGATCCCTGTATTTTACCCAATTGGACAATTCGCTAAAGAACTTGTTTATAAGCCCAACTGCAGAAAACGGTCAATGAACTTAAAGAATTCTCTATTGTTGCAAGAAATACCAATGACAATGTAAAACTTCAAAATACACAGAACGATTTTGAACGAAACGATCTTGGTCCTGTAACGAAAGTTTCACACATCGAACAATTGTAACTGAAAATGCAATGGTATAATTTTTCTTTATTTTCATTAATCACTGATTTTATTATATGTAATAGTTTTGAAAATATAAATGTTTAGTGTCCAAATATTCATTTACGCTAACACTGTATATTTTCTTATGCTTAATTCATAAGATACTCCAGAAAGAACTAAATGATTCGGTTAAATTTGGGTCATTTAAGCTTTGCTAAGGGTTCTTTGTTGAGGCCAAGCTGTAATTTCACTTCTCAAAAATTATTCATATTTATATAAATCGTGTAAAAACTTCATGATCCATTGAAAAATTTTAGATTATTGATAAATTTAAAACTGGAACACATAAAATGCATTTAGTACAATTATAAAGTTGAGATCCTAAAAAAGTCATTAAAATATATATGTAATCACTTTACTTCAAAAATAAAACTACTACATCAAAAAACAGCATTTCGACCAGTTAAAAATTTTAAGGCCATCAAAATTAAAACAATATAATGATCCCGGAACAAGTATTTAATTATGATAAACAATTATTTATAAGATCTAAAATACCCTCCCTTTCGCAGAAAATATTGATTTTCGACTCAGTTCAGGATTTTATGCTATCCATCTTCATTACTGGCGCGAAACCCTCCAGTTGTTGATAATTGTCTATCAATTTTCTAAAGTTTTCTTATTAGATCTCAGTAGAATTTCAGTGTTAGCAATCTCGAACTATAATTTTCTTCCAATACTTCTAAGGATATGAGTATTACTTGCAGATTCATATTTTATCTTCCAGGAAGTTTTTAACAGGCTAAATATGGTCAGATATGGTTTCTTTCTGTGCCTTTAACTTATTTATTTTTCCAGAAATCTTTGTCCACGAAATCTCCACACTACCAAATGTAAAACAGAACAATATTATAACAGACCCATCTCCAAATTATCATAGAGTTTGAGGAAACCATCATAGTGTAAATAATGCCAACTATCCAGATTTCGTTTAATTTCCTTTTCCTTTTCTTTTTTTAAAAGGTAATTTGCTACTGCTGATCGCCTATAATCTCTTACCTTGGAATATCAAATATATATAACACGGAGGTTATAATTTCCTATCTCCATGTATACCGTGAGGAAACTTGAGATAGCCAGAGTAATTAGTCAATATGCAAACTATCTTTTCTAAAAAGGAAGATTGAGGATTGTCAAGTGTATCTTCTCCTTCTTCAATGAGACATTATTTGAAAAAAAATATCTCTAAGTAAATTTATTTTAGACATCATATCTCTTTAACATAAAACTATTATTTATTTCGTTTTAGGAAACCTAGCTTGGATGATTTCCCAAGTTGTAAAATGTGCTGAGCTCTCCATAATTAATTGGAAGCATTTTAATTTTTTAAAATTTGAAGAATAAGAGTTTAAAAAAAAGCACTTTCGTGTTTTTTTTAACAACTTAATTTTTTTTAAACGTCCCCTGACAATGGCATCCAGGACACTTGGCCTAATTACCCCTCTATAGTTACGCCAGAACCTGGGATGGACCTCGTATTTTTAAACCGTAGTTAGATGACGACACTCTAACAATTGAGCCTGCAGATCGTCTCTCCTAGTTTCTACACCACATCAGCGGGAGAAAGTTTGCATCCCGATATTAGATTAACCCTTCTAAATCCTAATTTTTCAAATGATCATTTAGATGCAACGTTTATAATTAATTTCAAATACTTTTTAATTGAATCTAACTGTTATTTATATGATGATGATGTCGTGTCTGCGTTACCACGGAAAGGGGGCGCAGTAATATCTGAGGATAAAGACCTCTGAGCACCCGAGGGCAAAAGTCTGATTTCTAGCTCATATGAAGATGACACTCACCCACTCGCTTGCGCAACCCCTTTTTACAGACATATCACACATAGGACACAGGGTAGGAATAACCATGCCCGATCCAGAACGCCTAGATCACGGGGAAGACGCGCTACCCCTAGGAAAGGACGCCGGCTGTTATTTATATGCAACCCTATTATAGTTCAACATTGTTATAATAAAAGATAAATACATTAGTCCTAGAAAATCACGCGATGCAACAGAAAACTGTGGAATAAGCATTTATGGATTAACGTGCATATAAAATAAACTTATTAATAATGCATAAAACTTCAATTTTATATTATTACATAATAAGTAAATTGCATCCGTTTCTACAAATACCCAATATAGTTACAAAGATAAAGATGAGGTAAGTATAAAAGTAGGTTAATGTATAATTTATAAAATTATTATTTTGCATTTTAAAAATTAAGCAACATACAAAACTAAATTAAATTTCTTTTTCATACTGTTACAAAGAATTAGAATGATTTATTTCCTAGCTTCAAAACGTTAAATCACGAATTCTGCTAGAATTATCTACCACGCGACATTGGAAAAACTATTTCTATCTCGATTTATAATAACAAACCTATGAATTATGAAAGAAGGGAAAAGCTTTAACTATAAAATAATGAGATAGTTAATGCCTTCATGAATATATTGCAACCCACCCAACACAATTTTCTTTTATATTTTAACACAAAACCTCTAACTAATCATGCATGCGTTTGACGAAACCAACCCGAGAAAATGGTTTTGGTAATCTCTAGTCAGAAAATAAGTATAAAATTAGCTGACAACAATGAAATTCAAAATGAGACTAAAAGATTTTCACGGTGATTTGATTCTGGTTAAGTCAGTTCCAGTTTAAGTCAGTTATAGCCTTAGGCAATAAAACTCCAATTTTTAGACCTGAGATATAAAAAAAAGAAAATAAATTAATCTACAAAAGTGTTTTTATAATAGTCGGAATAATGAAAATAAAGCTAAGAGAGAAGAGCAAACAATAAAAATTAATTAACTAATTACCACACTAAGTTTAAAAAAATGATTACAGTTAATGAGTTGGCTTTCTCTCGCGCGTCATCGTTCTTGCGAATTCTTTTTTGTTGCCAAAAAGACCATTAACAATTTTGGGCGTTAACCCCAGTAGGCGCTTGACTACATTTACCTATAGAAGGTTTAAATAACAAGAAACGTATTTTTTTCAATCTGTCTTACGTAAAAATAATAGAATAAAAATGAATGCCATATATTTATTTCAAGGAGGAAAAAAAAAAAAGGTTTTCAAAAGCAAGCTTTTATTGATATATTAAAATTTAGAAAATATATTTTTATAAAACATCTAGAGGTCGAGGCAAAAATTGCAAAGTCATTCATAAGTAATTAAATTTCATTAAAGGGTCTTTTGTGGAAATTTTATTAGCGCGCTATTTAATACAGTACTTAATTTAATTAATCACCTTCCTTTTAATAAATACTTCTTTTCGGCATCTTACACTTGCACGAATTTTAGTCTTCAATAGGTTTCTTAATTCATAGTAGTAATAATAAGTATGGAATCGCGGTAAAAGATTTTTTTTTCTCAAGTTTTCTCAAGTGATGTCAAATGCATTGAATTAAAACTTAATGGAATTAATCACTTAACTCTTGATTAAGTTCCGAAAATATTAAAATGGTACATTGTTATCGAGAATAATCAGGGATACAAAATTTCGAAGATTTCGTATATCAGAATATGAGCGAAATAAAGATTACAATAGTCATATCACTGATTCTCCGACCCGCCCGAAGGTACACGGATAAAGAAAACTGAATGACCGGACCGCCTCAACAGCAATATTGGTGGAAACTGTAGTTGAGTCATTAGGGCCATCACCGGCCACGTTACAACCCTTCCCGAAGAAAGTACGTTCCGTCATTGACGGGAGGAGCCAGACCCCCCCCCCGCCTTTGTGTGTACCCTCCAGGGTGGCGAGATCCAACCACCATACCGGAAACATCTCATCATCTTTTCGAGATGCCCCCCGGGGGTTAGATTATAATAGTACATGTTTTCAAACATTAAGCCAGTCAAGTTCAATAAAATAGTGCTAAAGTCTAATACTTACTTTTTGAAACAAAGATATCGATGCATTTCACTACATTATTGTATATTTGCCTATTAGAAAAGCTGGTTTGTCTTGAAATTGCCAGGATTGTCTAATAACCCTTCAGATCAATCTGGTGTTATCATTTATTGATACACTTAAAAATGAACTTTTCGAAGCTGAATTGTGCGTTGATATTGCAGAAACAAATCAAAATTATTTGAGCTCTAACAGTTCATAACTCACATTGAAGATAGAATTCATTGAGATAGATGTGTTCAAGATTAGATGTATTCAGGGACAGATTCAACTTCAACCAACCTGTGTATATGGGCTTTGTACTCGTTAATCTGTTGGCTGCTGCGTGACGCGCCTGTGATTCACATTTTCTGTCAAATTAGTTGATACCTTCCATCCAGTTAGTTGACTTATTTAGTTGACAATAAATCTTGAACGAGCATATTAAACTCTTCGTCGTATGTCAAATGTTTTCCCGTTGAAGTGGCATTCAACTTGCACTGAGTTGTTATTGCATAAATAAATTCAATTACGTGAATTTCAGGTCACAAAACACATCGAAGTTCGATAGAGACAAGCTGTGATTCGGTTATAAACTTGGGGATCGGAAGATTAGATTAACTCCTTAACTGTTTCGTTTTTATAATCAAATATATATAAAAATAGTAGAGGAAGAAAACCCATTGTACTTTTCAATGTCGTTAAATTCTTATGTTATTGTATTTTAGAAATTGTCAACATCCCGAAGTTTTCCAAAAGATTGTTGCAAATATCTCTGCATAAAAATTTCAGAAAAGAATGCATCACATAGTGTCATTAGCAATAAAAGATGGCTAGATCAATTTTCATATAATTGATAATGTTTCGTTGCATCTCTCCTAGGACATTAGTACTTACAAATGTTACCTTTGTTTATAACTTACATTACTTAAATGTTTTTTTCTTAATAATAACAAAATAATTAAATGATTCTGCAAAAAAAAACAAAAAAACAGAGGTTCATCAATGAGACGATATTTTATAAATGATTATTCGATGGAATTCAACAAAAAATTAAGTCAAATGCCTGTGTTAAGTAATGTATTATAAATTTTTATAAAAATGTAATATAAAATGTACGTAATATAAATCCATTTTCTCAATCATTTAAATATATAAAAACTTATATAGGTTATGATTTTACAGAGTGCGATAGCAAAATCAAATAATGTTTAGGACGTTTTTAGGAAAAGTCTATTTCTTATTAAATATAAATATACAAATCAAAACGAATATACAATAGCAACAGAATAAAACAATATAAAATATCGAAAGTGAGTCGGAGTAAAAAAGAAAAATGCAAATATTTCCAAATGAGAAAGACAAAAAACATCGAATAAAAAAGGGACATGGCCTTAACATAAATGAGATGAATGCACATTACGCTGCAATTCTAGGAAAGCTGTGAAAATAAATAATAGATTAATAGCAAATAGAGATATAAAGGTATAAGAGTTAAGATTTTTAATTGCTACTTCAGGGGATATTGAAAATTGAACTTTAATTGAGTCTTAAAATTCTTCAACCTTTTGATTTCTAGTCTATTAAAACGCTTGGTGGAGTGAAAGCAATATTTTCTCTCTTCCTTTCGATAGTGTGGCAGGAAACGCTATTTTTATTTTATGGGTTTTGCTTTGATTTCATCCCGAGAACGTAAACGAAGCATTTTGCCTGCGTATACTTTTCATATCATTATTTGTTATTGATTTATGATATATAAATATATATACAATTTCCAGAAAAAGTCTGTGTATGAACATATAGCAAATATTGAAGAATGAACAAACGCACATTATAATGATAATATTGATTTTCTTTTTATTCATCATATTCCTTATACAATTCATGATACTTTAATAAAAATTTCAAATATGTAACGAACTTTGCTTTAAAAAAAACTAAGTGAACTCAAAAATTATAAAAATAGCTACCAGAAAAAGTCTGCGTATAAATATATAGCAAGCATTGAAGAATGAACAAACGCACATTATAATGATAATATTGATTTCC
>JAPMOR010114520.1:167413-256421 GCA_026543865.1 Argiope aurantia
TTTAATAACAATTTCAAATATGTAACGAACTTTGCTTTAAAAAAAACCGAGTAAACTCAAAAATTACAAAAGTTTGCGTATAAAAATGATAAAAGAATATTTGCAAGTTAAATAAAAGTTTTTTTGCAAACGCTTATTGAAAGCAGATCTGTAACCATAAAATATTGCATTTTTGGGATTTCTGAAGATAGATTAAAATTAAAATGGATTTGAAAGAAAAAGGAGATTTCTCCCGAGAAAAGGAAGATTATCTTAAAACTAAAGAATGGAGGCAAAACTCTTCGAGAAATTGGTAAAATTGTAGGAAGAACACCTCTATTCGAAGAATTATTAACATTTACTATTAATCGAAATCTGTCATCTGAAAGTCACGTAATTGACACCCATCTCAGTTAACTGCGCATGAAAAGAGATATATCTTTAGTATTACTGCATCTCTAATTTCAAATGGAATTAGAGAGACTCTTCATGAAAAACCCATATGGAAATTTTTGAAAAGGCCTCTAACTCGTAAAAAGCTACACAACTCGTAAAAAGCTGCACATATTACTTATCGATTAACAACAGCGTTCATATTTTGAAAATCAGTATGCTAATAAGTCTCCACAGTTTTGGAAAATATTTTCTCTGACAAGAACTTAAATTCTTTATTTTTGATATCAAAAGTCGTAAGCTGGTATGGAGAAAAGGTATGGCTTTTGAAAAGCATAATCTTGTGAGAAAGTTAAGCCCGATGAAGGAGGAATAAGGGTGTGGAGATGTATGGCAGCCAGTCTCTTAAAATGTAATCTTTATCAATATTAAAACTTATAGGGCATATAAACATTTTAAAAGAATATTCAAAGTAAACCTCACAGCATTTGAACTTCGGAGATGATTTTTGGTTTGGACAATGATCCTAAACACACTTCTCTCAATGTGTAGCTCTAGCTGCTATACAGCAACAAGACTCTTTGCATTTGCCTCCATAATCGACAGACTTAAACCTTATTGAACATTTATGGGAGTTATTGGAACGCAAGTTTAGCCAACATGGCATAATCTCGAAGTAGTTGTTATAACAAGTTATTATTACAAAGAGGAATAATATTTTATTCTAAAGAAACAACCCAACTGCTTTAATGTATGCCAAAACGAGTGACAGAGGTCCTTAGACATAACTTTTTTCCAACTAGCTATTAAAGTTTAATCTACAGTCCATGGTAAATAATTTTTGGAGGATTTTTTTAAAAATATACTTCTATTTCCGGTTGCTATTCTTGTAAGTTTTAAATTTAATTAATTTTTATAAAAACAACGGGAGTTATGCTTCTGAAATTGTTTTTAAACTATAATAAATTATGTAAGGAAAATAAAAAATGAGATTAATCTTATCGATATAACGTGTTTTTTTAATTCTTGAATATTTACTATGTGTTTGTACGCAGACTTTTTCTGGCAAGTGTATTATTATTTTTATATTAAGAGAAAATATTCTCACCGTCAAAAAATTCGATCTTGATATTTTGATGAACACAGTCGCATTTCACAGAAAGGTCAAAATGCATGTTCCTTTAATGAAATAATCTAAAATGAATTACTGCGATTGGTGATGTATCTTCAACTAGGGAAATCTATTTTATTAAATGTAGGGTGAACCAATGATGAAAGTGCACATTCAAAGCTTTAATCCTCAGAGATTAAAGCTCTGAGTGTTCAATTGCATCAGAGCAATGCTGAATCTTTTAATCCTTGTTATCAGTTCATAGCAGTTTTTCTTTTGAAAAACAGATGAATTGCTTTGAGGTTATGATATTTGAAAACTGAATTTATGGCCAGTTAACACTCAATCTGGATTATAAAAATAAATTTATTAGCCGTGTCTAATTAATGCTCCTCTTACGAATTAACTAATAATGATTGAAAAATGTTTTAAATGCTGTCTTAGTCATAAAAATAATAACAGTTTAGAGTCAAGCCTTTCAAATAATGTTAAATGATAAACAAAAGAAGATTATTTTTTAAATTTTGGATGAATTAAAATAAAATGTGTTTAGTGAACGTTAATTTTTACAAGTCAAATCGATGTTTCATACAGAAAGTTTTTAAACCCCCTTTACTCATATTTTCATTTAAGAACCAGTCTTATTTAGGATCAATTAAAATAAATGGGATCAAAATTTGCAAACACTATCATTTTAGTTGTCTTATTAGATGGGGAACATCTATATTTTTTGAAAATCCATAATCATGTTATGCAAGGCTCATTACACGATGCTTTTCTGCAAATTAATTTATTAATTAACCATCCTCATTTACAGAAAAGTCCCTAATTACTCCGGCATGTCCCAAATTACTCCAGAGATTATGAAACAATTAGAAATACATCTTCCGGCTTCTGATCATAGTAACGAATTGATTTGAAGATAAACTAGTGCAAATTACTACTGGATGCGTTTTATTTCCCTTATACATTATTACCAAGTTTTTTTAACTTTTTTTTCAGAAATATATATTCCACGGAATATCACCTTTAAGCTATCATAATTATTTAACATCTTAAATTTAGAGTTATTTACAATAATTTCCGTTTACAATTATGTTGAGAAATGAACCATTACAAAAATGACTGAATATTATGATATATGAGGAAGAATTATCTAAGATTTAGAAACACCCATTACAATTTATTGGTTCAATTTAGCATCAGAAATTAGAATTTCCACTGCATATATAACGTCAAATCTGCTATTCGATACACTGACATTTAAACTACATGGAAATAATTTGCTTTAATGATAAGATCTGGGAGTGTAGAATTTATCTGACTGTCCTAAGCCGCAATTTTCTCATGAACCTCCAAAACAAACCTTTCAAAACACCAAACAATAGCTTTCACATCCAACTCAATTACATCAACTACATTAATTCTAGAGATGTGCGAATTATGGGTCTTTCTTCTGGGATCAATCTGGGATCAGTATCAATCAAAGTATACATATTGAAAATTCAGATATAGATGATTCCATCTCCGCAGTCTCTATTTCTTGTTGAAAATAGTCAAAAACGTCACTTTCATATTCCTCCATTAGCATCGCATTTTCTTCTTCCTTGTCATCAATATTCTCGTTTTCATTCATACTTGAGGATGCTTCAAGTCATTATTAGCAACAAAATTTCATATATTTAAGTAATATGTATGTAGATCACATAGTATATTTTTTAAATAATTATTTTTATAAAATTTGACATGAAATAAAATGCATGACTGGCGAGATTGAAAGCTATCACTTTATTGGATTTGATATTACTTTCTAACACATTATAAATTATTTCAAATACATGAAAAATATAAGTTTTCATTACATTAAAAGACCCTTCCTTATTACTCAAAACAGAAATTCTTAGGAGTAAGCGAAAACATTAATTTGTGTCTGAACAGAAATCTGGAAACAAAATTTGAAGTTTACTCTCGACCGTTATATTCTACAAATTCAAGAAATACACAACTCAGAAACTTATCTGGCATTCAAATGTGTGGAGAACGAATAATGAAACTTGAGAAATTTTTGGTTTCATTTTTTAAATATGATTACAACTGAAGTAAACAAAAGTTAGAAAATAATACTGCAAAATACATGTAAGTGTTAATGCTCTTTCTCTTGAATGTCTTATACAAGGCACAAAACTCCCAGTGTACTAAAATATACCCAAAGCATACTTAGTTATTTCTCCCAATTACTTTGTCTGATTCTGCATTTTAATTTTCTTCGAAGATTTAAATTGCCATAGGAGGAACCACATAATTTTAAAACATTAATAAAAGTATATTTTTCTCAAAAATCATCTGCCCTACCATCAGAAATAGTGATAAATATTGAAAAAGAAAATGTGATCCCTGAAATCCTCTTTGAAGAATTGCACATTTAAGGGTTATACTCAAGTCTGTGTCTTATTTGAAGAAGAGCCTCCCTATGGCAACTATAGAACCACCTGGTACTTTATATTGTTAATTATGTTACCAATAAATTCTGATTTCATGATAAAAATATCTGTTTTCATTTCCATTCTTTTCGTGCAAACGGTATATTTCTATCTACGTTCCTTTTCCACTTATTTTTAAAATTACTTGTAATTTCTGATTGATCCCATTCCCCAATGAACCATTTCTCTGAGCTATCTATAAGAAACTTGTTTTACCTGAAATTATTAAAGTTTTTTAATGTTGATATTGTTGTTGATTTAACTCATTGATTTGAATTGGTGATAAATTGATAATTTAACTCGTTTTTTTTTCTTCTTTTCAGCCAATCGCATTACATTTGTTGTAATCAGTGAGAAAAAAGGCGAGCAAATTGCAGCCCTGGTCGATAATGGAACTCGTGTGATGATGCGCATTGGTATTGGATCCAGAGGTGTTTTCAGATTTGGAACAATCAACAAGACATCCGTGCTGTTTGTTTCAATTTCTTTCATTCTTCTGATGATCATCTCATTCGCATGGCTCGTCTTCTACTACGTTCAACGATTCCGATACATTCATGCGAAAGAAATATTGTCGGTAAGCTTATCTTCTTTAAAAATCATTATTTATATCTAAAAATCATTAAATGATGCAAAAGTATTCGTCACTATCAAAGCAACTAGAATACATCTTTAAATATACCCAGCAATATAAAAGTCGATCGAAGCAAAATTTATGAAATCAATGAAAATACACTAAAGTGCATTGTAGTGTATCCGTGTCTGATTTTGTGATAGATTCACATTTATGAGTTTGACTGTTTTCATGGCAATTTTATACCTATGGGTTTGGTATAGGCACATCCGCAGGTGTAATCCTAGAATGGAAACCCATACTCCCATAAGTGTCTCTTTGAAGTAGGTGCTCCCCGAAATTCTAATTTTAAATTCTTTTTCTAAATTCCTCCCCATATCCTTGGGACTTTTACAAATATAGATTAGTTTAGTTACATTAACGTCCCGTTTTAAAGAAACACTACGGTTATTTTGTTACTGTCATTGTAATTTCGAACCGTGGTCAAATGACGAGGACGATACCTGAGCTTCATCCTCTCTCCAAACTTCCACACCAGCTGAATGACTTTGGCCCCGTCGAATTTAATGTGCACCATACCCACTTACACGACGGTTCTTTGGGTTTTGAACCTGAAACACTCTGGTTCCGAAGCCGAGACTTTACCACCAGGCCCTGTTACATCTAAAATAGAAGCATTCAAACCTATTAGTAGTTACTAACCATCTTACCATTTTAATACATCTCTTATACATTATCACATAGAGATGCTACTGAATCAGGAATGTATGTTTATGCATTTTATTCAGTGATAATTCTGACTGAGATGAAGAAATCTATGTGATCTATCTTTATGCCAATCACATAGTCCCGAATAGAGCTTTAATGTATATAAAAGTAATTTCTACATCTTAATTAGCTTGATATTTTTATGTAATATTATTCAATGTATAGGGCAAAAGGCTTTTTGAATAGCACGGAGATGTAGTAGAGCCTACCTACAGATTTGCTTTTTCTTATGATATATGTACATTTGTGGGTGTACCTGTTCCTGCGGTAAACGCACATCTGCAGGGGTACCTACCATAATCCCCCCCCCCCCCCCCGACTTGCCTTAGCTTTCCAGATAATCTGAATAACCATGTCACCATAATAAATAAAATGTACGCTATTGTGAATATATTATAAATCCCATTACGAGTGACTTCTACTCCTATTTCTCATATAAACGTACGACCCATGATTAGATAATGATGTGTCACACATCATTATTGTAACCGCCAGGGTAAAGAGAACCAACCATCATACTGGTGGTTTCTCATCTCGATTCCTGAGGCAAACTTTGATGAGATAAATATGAAAGGGCGCGCTTATTCGGAATCAACTTCCCTCAAACAGTTGTGAGAAAACAGAATTTTAAGGGTTTTTATAATATTATCCAAGGAGTCATTGCTGAGTTGCTGAATTTTTTTTTATAGTCAATAATAACCAAATTGACAATACGTAGAAAATTAGCCTTTCAGAATCAGACAGAATAAGTATTGCCGTGAGTCTGAGATTGATATTAAGGAAGTTTCAATTTAAACACGGAATTTGAGCACACAGAATATCAATTACTGGTGTTTAAAACTAATTTTTGTTAATATATCTCAATTTCTTACAAACGCATTAGAAGTTACTCAGTATTATTTAGGTGGACATAATGATACACAGAGATGATTTTCCTGCGCTTCAACATGATTTGCCTCTGGCAATAGAACAGAAAATTGTAACAAGCCAGTATAAATTTTGAATCGATTATTCAATATTAATTCATTTAAAAAAAAGAAATTTTAAGACGCGTTGCATATGGGGGGAGGGAGCGTACTCTGTATGAATGTGGAAGGACGTATTATGTATGGATGTGAGGGTGGGTGGGTCATACTCTGTACAACATGACAATACTTTTCTCTATACCTGATTCGACTCTTGGCTGCCCTGTCATGAACTGGCCAATAGAAGAAGCTATTCGTGATGTAAAAACATCTCTTTAAGCTTCTGTATTAAAATATAGGAAATAATTTTTACAATCGTTTCATAATTTAAAAAAAATTATTTCAAAATATATAAAATTACTTGCTTTTAAAATTATCATTTCTTTCTACTGATATAATACCACCTCATAACTTGAGCCATAAGGGTAATTTTATTATCATTTTTTGCTGGAAATGATTTCAAAAAAAAAGTCGCATTCTTTTTATTCTATTTAGAGACAACTTTGCAGTGCTGCTAAAAAGGCCCTGGATAGAATACCTGTGAAAACTGTCAAAAGCGATGATTCGGTAAGTATATTCAATAACTACTTTAATTGCACTTAAAACTTTAAAACCTTCTGAGCAAATGTGAGCATAACTTTATAATACAAATTTTTCGTCTCGAAAGTTGTCCATCTTAGTTTTTGCAGAAATTTTCCTTTCTTTCAGCTCTTTTTTGCAACTTATTGTCAGATATAATTGTTAAAAATCATATTTTCTAAGGAAAAAAAATCTTTAGAAAACATTTTTTTAAAGTTTAATATCATGGTAATATTTTAGACGTACTTAAAATCTTTCGGCTAACTTTTAACTAATTAGTAGTGAATAATGCACATTTAAATATAAAGTCAATCAATTAGCATTTGAAAGAATTAGTTATTCTTACCGGAAAAGGCAGCAGGCAGTTGCATTTCTCAATCAATTACCACAAAACAATAAAACGCAACAAGTTATTATAAAACACTATACTATTTCAAAACTGGTCTGCAGTTAATAACGATAAACTGCATGACCTGAATGTACTAAAAAGAAACTATAATAACTGAAGTTTAGTCATCATTTCTTCACTTGCAAGCGAATTTCGTATCAAGAATTCGCCAAGAATGTAGCTTTCTTATAGAAAAATTGAAATGGATTTTTTTCTTTCTAATATTTTAAAGAATTTCCAGAACAGAGTAGTTATGTTCACTTTCATTTTCTGCACATAATATATACATCAAGATTACAAGATGTGCATTCGGCAGATTTGATTATTCCTTCTGGAACAACAAAATTCCCATAATGATTGTTAATCAGGCAAAATGTCAATCCTCAAGTTGTTCGAAACAAAGGTATTCGAGAAGGGCAAAGCCGTACTGAACATAAACAGAGACTCTATTAACCCTTTGCATTCCTATGTCAAATCTGGCTGCCATTGTGCAGGATGGATCGTTTTCATAAGATAGTTAACTAATGATTATTCTAAAAACTGTATAGTAGTAAAAACTTTCAGATGAATTTTTAGGAATTATAACAAACATACAATTGTGGTGAAAGCTTATAAGCCAATTAACAGCTACGCTACCAGAAATTGCTTTTGTATTGTGGTCGTGTTACTGGGCTGCGAACCACAAGATCCCATGTTCTCTCCCCGCTCATACCAATTCGCCAAACAATTATTTCTGCGGTTTCTAAACACTGAAGAGTATCCTCATAAACATATATAATGATACATTTCATTACTTTTCGGAATGCAATTAGTTAAAATACATACCCGACCTTTCCGATGTTTCAAATACTGTGTTTCCTGGCGTTAAAAAGAAGATAGCTACCCTTTGATAGCGATGTGCATTTTCTGAACTGGATGGGGAGGGAATGAAAACTAGAAGTCGCCGAGAAATAACAGAGTTTTAGTGAAATCCACTGTGCTGGCGTCTCCTAATTTATAAAAATAAACTCGTTCGATATCTCACGTTGCTTATTTTTCAAACGCCTTCTATTGTCTGAGAGAGAATATTTATTGTTGCTCTGTAGTATTTACAACAACGCAGACAAGCGTATTATAGTCCCATTAACGGAAACTAGTTAAGAGTGTAATTTAGACACAATGTGATATAAAATAAGATTGTGAAGCCTATCATTTAGTACTTATGAAATTATAATTTCCTGAAGCTATCAAATTATTTCACTAAAATTGGGTTAAATCATTATTGCATTAATGATAACTAGTAAAAATGCAGTCTAAAAAATAATGTGTTTCAGGATAAGATTTTAAAGTCAACTATTATTGATGTCAACAAGTTTAAAGTCAGCAAACTATTATTAAAGTCAATAAGATTAAAATCAACAAGAATAAATAGATTATTAAAATAAACAATCTTTAGATGAAATTTAAATTTTCTGAAACGCTTTACGCTAGTAACATATTAGTAAAATACGAAAAAAAATATGGCTATTTTTTTTTTTTAAGAATATAAAACTTAACACTAAAGCTACCACGAGCGGGTCATTTGACCTGCTTCCAATGGCAATTCCAATGTATCGGTGAAATGCCGGTAGGTTTAGTGTTAATTTGCTACATAGAAGCGGGATGGTGTACTTCAAATTTCATGGCTACAAAGCTCATGAAAATTCTCAGTTTTTATTTATTTTATTTTATTTATTTATTTTTTACTCCGCCTGAAATTCAAGCTTTAAGACAAAATTACCACATCTGAATCAGCTGTTTTGGATTATCTGTTCTGAGCAAAAATGGTTAACAAGAATCATCTAGGTCTAGCAGACACGCCCAGCTAAATGCATTGGACTACCAGATACTATTTATAAACCATTGTTTCATTTGTAAATTTGACAAAGAAATCTTTAATCACTTCAGAAGTCATTATTAAGAATATTACGGAAACTTGTAACCCACTTTTTCTGAAATTTCCCACCAGAAGACATATTTTATGTGGTATCCAAATTTAATTCAAATTAATCAATAATAAAATTCCAAAAATTCAAAGATATTGTATTGTCATCGGAAAATACAAAAGTACAGAATATCTGAACTCTAGTACATCAAAGAGTGAGTGAATTTCGGAATAGTAAAAATCACAAAATGAGTGATCGATTATAAAACTATACTTTTATAATCATGAAGAAAACAATACTTTAGAAATAATTTGCTATATTTTCATTTTCTGGTATACGATATCTATCCAAGTCACAAAGAAATAATATTGTTATCATCAGTTATTCGAACTCGAGATTTTGCTGAATCCTCATGATTCAGAACCTTCTTAGGTCTGAAAAATACATTTTTGAAATTATTTCTGTCCATCTATCTGTCTGTGAACACGATCACTTAAAAACACTTTGAGCTAGATAGATGAGATTTGGTATATGGATTCAACACCAAATTTGTAGATATCTATGAAATTTTGAATGAAATCCATTTAGAGAAAGTCTGTGTGTGTGGCTCTTCAAGTACAAATGAACATGATATCTAAAAGCGTAAGGAGATAGATAGATAAAATTTGTCACATAGATTTAATTACAGATTGCATAGATTTAAGTATAGATTCGCAACAAATTTTGAACAAAATCCTTCAAGGGGTTGACATGTGATTGCATTTTTACATAATTTTAAACGCTATAACTAAAAAAAAGCTAACAAAATAGACAAATGAAATTTAGTTTAGATTTTTAACATCTACAGTATAAATTATGAAATTTCGAAACAAATTGGACTCTAGATTCAGTAAAAATGTTCCATTTACGCCATAGATCAATATTTAATAACTATTGTTTTCCATTATCCTGCAGAGGCATCCACGGCCTCTTCCAAGGGCCTCCTTTTGTTTGAGAGTATGCGAGAAAGTTTTAGAGAAACCACACTCACTGGTTTATATTTTTGTGTATTAGATAAAATTTTCTGCCACTGCAAACAATCTCAAAAATTTATTAGTTATGCAATACTTGTCGTAGGTCAGTACTAGTATCTAAACTCTTCAATTAAATATAAGTCCTTTTGTCATTTTAATGCGTTTAGAACCCCAGTCATGATCATTTATTAAGGTAAGTGCATAATATTTGTTCATTTCACAAAGTATTGCAAAAGAAAATTAGTTGAAAAATTTAGAGAATTTTATGCTTGTTTTTCGACATTCAAAATTTATATTTTATCGATATATAATGATATCGAATGATGAAATAAGGAAAAATCTTTATTTTTCTTAAAAGCAATAAACATCCAACCTACGTCATTAATAATTCAGCTTGAATAGCGTACTTAAAAGTTCATTAAAATTTTTCTCTGCAATTGTTGCTTAAAAAATTACTAATTGTGTGAAATTGCATATCTTTGTTTTTTCTATCTAAAAAAAATATTTTTCCATTAACTTACTATGTTTTATCTTTTCGTTGCAAGTTCAGTATTCATTAAAATATTATTTTGTTATCTCACTTAATTCTTTTCTTTCCGTTTTCTGAAGAAAAAAAATATATTGGATATAAATGAAAGTAGAAATTTTTGGCGACGACATCGAATAAAACCCCTATGTGACATTCCTTTAATTGCTCTGTGGTAACTTAATTAATCCAATAAATCACTCGATATTCTTCTATTATCAGCATTAATTGCATCGCTAATGAATATCTCCCGTTATGTGAAAAGCTTTATTCATTAAAATATTTCAGACCAGACAATTTTTTTTTAATTTTTCAAATAGCTTTTCTATTAAACCTTATTATTCTCTTAATATTTTTATGAATACATTTATGGCAATTAAAAAATTAAGCTATTGCTTCTGAATAAGATTTATGGCGAAATTTTGCTTTTTTTTTATTTTCTTGTTCATGGACTGTAAAAAACTCTAGCAATCAGAAAATCTGGCTTTGAAATTTAAATGAATCTTTATGTTATAGATCTTACCGATTTCGAAACAATTATTTTCTTATCAATTTCGAAACAAATATTTTTGAACCTTTATTTTTGTATTTATATGTCTGTAAATGTGATGACTTAAAAACAGAACTCGCAAATGAATGAAATTCGATATGTGAACATATGCTCTAAACGTTTAGATCTCTGTTAAATTTGAACGAAATCCGGTAAATGAAATACTGCCTATCTATTTGTATGCACGTACACATAAAAATTCAAAACCGCACAGAAACAGAAGAAATAAATTTTGTATATGGTTTATCAGTCTGTCCATCCGACTTTGTGAAAATGAGCATAACTCAGTAGACGCAACAAACTGGATAAATGAAAACAGAACATGTTATCAATACACTTGTATTATAGATCTCTATCCCATTTAGAACAAGATCTGACAAAAGTCAATCTGTCTATTTCTGTGTCTATTTATTGACACCAACGTAACTTAAAAATAGAATGAGCGAGATAGTTGAATAGACATGTGGTTCTTAGGCAAAAAATTTAAATTTTCATCTATTTTTGCTATCAATAAACCGTTCATTATTCAGTTTCTTAAATGAAACGTTTATTAATATTGATAAAGAGAACCTGAATCGTATTTGTTCTGTTACTGTTTTTAGGAACATGAAGATGATTTTGAATGTTGCGCAATCTGCATTGAGCCCTTTCAACATGGTGAGCTTATCCGATCCTTGCCATGCAAGTAGGTATCACTTAATATGAAAATTTACATTAAAATTATGCAATTGCCTTATTTTTCTTCTACATCCAATAACGGTGAACTCTTCATTGAATTATTCATGTCACACATTTCAGAGTTTCTGAAAAAAAAATTTCTCAGTAAAATGTTTCATAAGGAGCTTTCAACGAATCCGGTACTTTAAATTCTTCATTAGACGCAATATTTTACAGATACTATAGGTCGCCAAAATAATGAATTTTTAAAGCGATTGTTATTTTCCAAATGTGACAATCCAAAAGAATTTTATTTGCAACCCTTCAGAACATAAATTGCATGTTTCTCAAGTGAAACATGCCTTTTTAACGGTTGGCGAGCATTTCGCGGGTTTGGCGAAGAAGCGACCCCGAAGCTTAAATCTAACCAATAAATGCGGCAAAATGAAAGTTAACAATGAACTCAAAGGTACTTGATGTCTGTTTTATTTCATAATTACCTGTTTACAATATACAATTTTTTTTCATGCCATGTTAATTTTTTCTGCTACGTCGTTTTAAAGTTTTGTATGGACAATTATATGCCTAATGTAAATATATTTGAGGAATAATTTAAAGTATATTTACAAAGAGCACTTTAAAATTTTTCTATGTATAAGCCTCGAAACTGAAAATATATATCTTTTCATACAATACGATAATTGGCAAATGGCTCTTATTCACTGCCAACCAATTCATTCTGAGATATGCTCTTCATATCTATGCTATTGCTTTAAAAATTCTTTTCAGCAGTTTGTCTTGCCAAAAATGAAAATCACTACTGCTGTAAGCATAATCTCCTCCAATTGTCGGTGCTCTACAAAGCTAATCCTTGAACATTTTGACACTACTAGATATAATAATAAAATAAAGAAATTCTTCTTTGGCGTACAACTAATTAGAAGTGATTGTTACATCAAAATAATACTAATGATAAAAAATGTGCATATTTTTTTGATATGAAACATTAAAGTTTTGTACAAAATGCATTTTAACCTTACTTCTTACAGACATTGCTTTCATAAAATTTGCATTGATCCTTGGTTGTTAGAACAGAGATCATGCCCAATGTGCAAACTGGATATTCTTCTTCATTTTGGATTAGTCGTAAGTATACTTTTTTGATTTGCAATTGGCCTAATTCTTTATTACGTTTGAACTTTACAATCTTAACTATCCACTGTGCTTTTTCTAAAGAAAGCTTGGTGGCATTTTTCCCTTTTTTTTTTTTTTTTTTTGCATGTTTAAAAGTATGTTTTCTTATTCTGTTTCTTAAATGAGAATTTTCATTTTTGTGGAATATTAACTATTAAAATCCTTTCAAAAATATTTCTTACAAAAGTGTAAAATATATAAATTTTTATTTGTGATTAGAAATATATGGAGTCAATTCACGTGATATCATTATTAATCATAAAGTCAATTAATTTCGTATCTCATCAAACAAATGCATGTTTTCTTAATCTCAGATGCGATATCATCTTATCCCTTTTTTCTTATCCAAGATTCCTACTAGGAACCAATTCGGGGGCCCACGCTACATTGTGAACATGAATTGACTCCAGAGCACCTAGAAAAGTGAGAATGAAAAATGACTTTATTCAAACCACTTTTAATGATATGCTTTCCAGTACACAGGAAGTCAAGAAAGTGTGCTAGAAATCGATGATGACGACTTTTTCAGACCACGCCACAGTTTAGCGGAACATGACATCGTCTTAGTTCAAAACCAAAGACGCCACTCTAGTGTCCGAGTGGCCATCTCCAGACGAGAAGACCGAGCCACTTCTCCTTGTAGTTTATCGTCCCTCAATCCCGATGCTGTGGTAGAGCAGTCATTTGTCTGTACTACCGTCGATATGTCAGATGTTGCTGTTAACACCAGCGATCCACCATCAGAGGCTGATTACGAAAGCAGTGAAGACAGATGGACTTCACCGTTCCCTAAAAAATTTCAGCCACTGACCAAGAGAGAAAGCATGGAGGCACTGGCCTTGCAATGTACCACCACAGTCACCACCACAGAAGAAGAGAACTATGAAATCTGTGATTTAACTTTCGAAGATTAACAACCGAGTCAAAGCAAAGTATTCAATGTGATAATCCTTTTTTGAAAATGCTTGTTCTTAGAAGAATTCGTTGTAGCTACTGAACATGGTATTTAATCGAAGAGTCTTTGCTCGGTTCTTTACGTTTTATCGATGTATTCTTATCAATGTTGAATTTGTGTACAGTAAATATCCATGTTGACTGCATATCTTAGTGTATTCATTTATTTTGCAGTGTGGCCACAAAATTTGTCAGAAACTATTGTTTAATATTTTGCATAATATTGTTTGATAATATTTTTTATTTTCAATTAAAACTAAAGCAATATGAAATGTTTAATATAACTCTGGTTCAAAAATTAATTTCCCATTATAATTGAAAGTATAGATATGTTGAGCCTCTTTCAAATTAAGGTAAGTAGGTTTTTCCCCTTTTATTTTCAGCAGTTCAGAATAGCTATTTGTCCAGAGAAGTATTAAATTCAATTATATAAAAAAGGAGCTGCTCATAAAAGTTTCTGAATGTGGTATAAATACTTTTATGTCATTATATTTTAAGTTTTTTGCAAGTAATTATTTTAATTTTAAGCTCTTTGGCCATGTTTGTGTCAACTGCTATGTCACAAAAAAGTCAGTTCTGTAATACCTATTTATTCCACTTATGAATAAATTAGATGTTCATTTAGAGAGTGAGCCTTAATTTTGTAACATTTCTTTATGCAATTCAAAATAAAACCCATATTAAAAATTACAGAAAAATTTTCATATTTTCTGAATACTGTATGACTTTCGGAATATCGTGCTATCTCATGGAAATATCGTACAATATTTTGGGCTCATAGAGAATAAACTCATTTTAAATTTAATAACGTTTAAAGCCTTTTAGATTCATTTATAAGGCTTTACTTATTTGTTATAGCATACAGAAATATACAGTTTTGTTTCTAGTTTTTACTTCTTCGTAAATATAGAGAAATTATTCTATTCTTCAAAAGAATTCAAAATTGAGACTTTGAGGACTCTACACATTTCAGACTTCCTTGAGCTCGAAGAAGACGTTTCTTTCCCTGAAAGACAGACAAACATAATGGCAAAGGTAAGTTATAATCTCTCTGAGAAAGACAGTTGAAATTTGGTTTGTGGTCTCTCCATAAAATTTGTAGATTTCTATCAAATTTTGAACGAAATCTATTGAGAGAAACTCTGTCAGTCCGGCTATCAGTCAATAGGATAACTATAAAACTAAAAGAACTAGATGAATAAAATTTAGTAAGCAAATTTACTATTTAAAGTGCAGATACCCGTCAAGTTAAATTTAATCTGTCAAGAGATTGACTTTCTGTTGATATGTGCATTCACAACCCCATTAATGCGGTAACTCAAAAGTGCAGTGGCCTAAATATATCAAATTTGGCATGTGATTTTGTGAGTACAGTTTTAGATCTGTGCTAAATTTCGGTCTCAATCGGTTCGGGAAAACTAAACACAAAATTGAATTACGGGAACTATTAGCCACAAGCCCAGGAAAAGAATGAATTAACCGCCAAAAAACTCGCCAAGGATTGCACGATATACTACGTAAAAATGCTAAATTTAAGCCAAGGATCGTAACTATTGTTCCCAATGCAGGGCAAGGTATTCGCTGCCATATACAAGGTTTAAACCTTTATGCGGGATGAAGGGGAGGGACAACAATTTTGTGAGTAAGAATAAGAGAAAAATTCGGGGAAAACCCCTTCCGCTGGTTTACTTTTGTTGAGTACTTCGCAATAGTAGTGAAAGAATTTAAAACAGACACATTTGTATGAATCACACACAAAACTAACATATACTTTATTTTACAAATATGTATCTTATTGTTTTTAAGAATACTTAATTACTGGATATAATTACTCCAAATCTCAATGCTACATGAATATTCTGAAAATAAAGGTAAGATAAAATCGCTAATTTTTTGCATTTCTTTTGATTTCAAAACAAGTTCTCAAACATGTTTTGTCATCAGGAGAGTTTTTTTTCTCGTGTTACTGAAATAATATGAATTATGTCAGTGATTTGGAGCATGTTCTGAAGGACTGGACAGCATCACAACGTACCTAATCTAGTGAAGATCGACTGACTTATTTACACATATTTTGATGTAAAATTTTCTCAAAAGTTTCTTTTTGATGTGTTTTGAATTTAAATTTCTAAATTCAAAAATTTATAATCATGCAAAATCACATTAGTTATCCATCTCTTTCTATTTAGTACTTAATAAGTATGACATAACTTCTCCGATGAAGATTAATTCTTTCCAGGATTTCAAAATGCTGGTTGTTGAAGCTAAAATTTTTCAAAGCTAATTTCAAAGAACATCTTTAAGTTATTAATTATTAATGGATTAAATTTAATCCTTAGATGCATCATTTTTAACATTTTCATTTAAAAATAATTTCACTTAATTTATGCTTTGTGGATTATCGTAAAAATAATTTATCATCCTAAGTTGCAGTTTAAAAATTAATTAATTATATTTTTTTTTAAAAATGTGACTTATAAAGAAATAATGAAAGACAACTTTAAAAAATAACGCCTTAATTAGAGATACGGCAAAGAGAACATTCTGTAGATTTGTTTGCAACAGTATGCACATTGGTATGAATGCCTTATACATGTGAAAATTCGTAATTAATACCATAAAATTTTCCAAATGTTAAAATTCTTAGGCACTATTCGAGAATCTAAAATGTGTCTTGGATTATATTTTTGATTTAAATTTTTGAGGATTAGGCAAAATCTAGACAAAAATATCTTATCTTGCATTCTAGACTTTTTTTCAGCCATGCGTTCTAAACTTAATTTATTAATGTTTGAATATTTAGTGGGGCAAAAACTACTTATACTCACTGAATCCATTACAGACTTATGTTTCCTTCTTTCCTGCATTTGGACTTGGAACTTTGTTACATTTATTGCCCAAAACAAAAGCATATAGGCATTTTTCTTCAATGACTTAATAATAATTCCGCTTAAAATAAAACCCTTTTTAGAACTGAAAATACCAGATATTTACCTGGAAACAGTCACCCACAATTTTGAAGAAATAGAAGCAATGAAAATGTTCATTAATTGAGAAGCCTCTCTTCAACAATTTACTAAAATCATTACCAATGTAGAATATGCTTTTATTAGGAAATTGGGGCTGGTAAATGTATATCAATAATTGATAAAAAAATATTGGAGGCAATATGGGTGAACTCTCAATAATACAGTTTCAAGGCAAATACTGAAAAAATAATTCATAAAGAAAACCCAATGATGACTTTGCAATCACCACAAACTTATACGTGTGAAATAAATTGTGAAACTTTTAGTTCCTTTAAATACAATAAGAATTTTAAATTACTAGAATTTCGTGAATTCATATATTTTATGCTTCTTTTGCACATATCACAGAAAATTTTGATTTGATGAAAATTTTCTGAACATCTCTGCCACTTTTCACATAATGTTACATACCGTTTAGATGAAAAAATTATATAGATTTTATGTAGATTGCTCATCCATTTGGCCTTATATATCTTTTATGATGTTTGGCTTTTCTGTACGTGCTATATCTTTGACTTTCACGATCACAGTAACTTTTAAATCACTCTTAATTTGTTAACTTTTGAATCAAGACAATCAAACTTTAGTACCGATTTCTTGATTTTGTTCTCTTCCAAATAAAATATAAACTGTGAATAAAACAGCAAACAATGACAATGTAAGAAAAATGGAATTTAAAAGCCAAAATGAATATAAATAAAGAGTCTTATGGCAATAGAACTGGCTGGATTCGTCGAAGTAATTTGGCGCATATGCTCCATACACCCAGTAACAACCTAAAAAATAAGAAAAAGTTTTCTAAATAACTAAAAGTCATGTAATTTAGACATATATAAACCTGATTAACCCACAACAGAACATTTCGTGGTAGTAAAACATATTTTTAGAACACGAAGCGGGTCAGAAAATTTAGTTTCCGAGACTTTTTCCGATATGAGTTCCAAGTAAATTTTCTTGTAATGCAATTGTGTTAGAGCTTTAACTGGGGAATTAATAGCTCGTTACCGGTCTTACCGGTACTCAAAGGAGGGCATCAACTAAAGTAGTTTGAAGAATCATTTGTAAAACTAAAAATATTTACAAAAATTAGTCATAGAAAGGCATTTGTTTTAACCTTTTCACTACTAACTCGGCCAACGTCCTGGCATAGGGGTAGCGGGTCTTCCCCTTGATCTGGACGTCCCGGGTTCAAGTCCCGGTTCGGGCATGGTTGTTGTTTATCTATTCTATCTGTGAGATGTGAAAATGCGCCCCCCCTGTAAAAAGGGGTCGTGCAAGCGAATGTGATGCGTGAGTAGCAAAATCGTACTCTTGGCCCTAGTTGGCGCTACTAAGAACACAAGAGACGCTCTCTCTCTCGGCTTAAAATCGCTGACTTCGATTAGCTGGCTTGTCCATGCAAATGTCATCAGAAACAACAACTACTAACTCGACTGCGAATGTTCTAAACTAGTAAACCCTTTTTGGATCGGTTTCTGTTTCAAACGGTAGGGAGGGGTGCAAGATGTAAATTATGGCTTACGATACTCTAATTTTACATCCTAAATTCCTCGTTTGAAAAAAAAAAATTCAGAAATGGTCCATTGGTGTACAAATTGCATATTCGGGTTAGTAGGAAGAGAGTTACAATTATGGTGCCGAGTTGCAATTTACGCGCGTTTTTCATATTTATTTTAACTTTTCAGGTCAATTGTTAAAAAAATTTCCTTTAGTTGTTTGAAGAAGAAATTTAATCAATCGTTCTTCATATTTCTTTTTTTGAAGAGTGGAAAATATTGGCTGGTAATACATAGAAACATTTTTTCCTCATACGCAACACAAATCGAAGAGCAGCGACGGCTGTTTTTTAACATCTCGATTAAAAAAAATACTATCGAAAAATGTAAAGTTTTCTCTACTTGATTTTGCATTTTAAAGATAAGAAAATACACTAAAAATAATATAATTAAGGAAAAAAATCACAGCCTTCTATAAATAGATATAGAGATATATATAGAGAGATAATTAAATTGTTTTTCAAATAATATAAAACACTTTGCTAATGCATTTTATTTCTACATGCATCTTTGAATTTGGAGAAAACTCTTATTAATTAATACTCAACCTTATACGTAGATAATAAATAAATAAAATTAGATTAGATTAGATAATAGAGATATTTTTTATATATCTAGCTAATTAATTTCGTGTATATACACTTCTGTAAACATTGTACTATGTGTTTCAAAACTTATCTTGTTCTAGAAATGACTGTAATTAAATAAATACTTTTACAGGGAAATGACATGAGATATCGGTGACTTCACATTTTGGGAGAAAAATTGTTAAAAATACTATTACAATTCCGTATAATATACCATTTCTAAAAAAGCAAAATCGATTTATGAGAAAGCTTGATTTCCCTCTCCAGAAACTACAAAATAGAAACAGAGTATCTACCAAAATTATATTAGAACTGGAATAGAATTTATGCAAAAACTGCTACAGAATTGAAACAGAATATCTGCAGAAACTAAAATACCAGCAAATAATAATAATAATAATAATAAAATAGAACACTTGGTTTTTAGTTATTATTATTACTTTTTTTGTATTCTATAGATTCATTTTATAAAGGTCATTATTTTAATATTGAGGATAAAAAAATGGATAAATAATTAAGAATGTTTTTAATTTAAAGAAATTTATTTAGAAAATTTAACTTAATTTTAAAGCAAATCTCACCTACCGGCAATGAACCATCCTATGTGAAAAAGCACAACAAGTAAAAAGATTTTCTTGTAGCACTCTTCATCCTCATCACTTTTCTTCGACATCATATTTAGTTTCCTTAATACCACAATAGACGATAAAAATCCAGCTCCTCCGACAACTAGAAAGACAGGTATCATCGATTGAGTTGGGCAACTGTACATGTAAGCACTACCTGCAAAGTACAACAACATTTTTAAAAGAACAATTTAATTAATATATTTTATCAGATAAATTAATACCATAAAATAATCAAACCGCTTTTAAAAACACAGTTTATAAGGGTACTAAAATGCAACAATTACTTTTGTAACAAGTTTAGTGAAATTTTGCAATTTTGGAGCAAAAAATACGAAATGAATTAGAATTTTAATCAAATTAAAAAAATATTAAAATTTTTGGTGGATATTAAGCAATTTTCTTTCATTAAATTTTCACTGTGTCATCATTTCTTAACAAATTGTTTTTAAAACCCGACACTTTTACTCTTCAGTTTTTCATCCCCCCCCTCCCGATATCTTTGATTTAAAAAATTCTACTTTATAGTAAGGTGGTAATAGAAGCGTGTTTTTAAAATTATATTTTATTTTTCATATTTTTTATTATTTTTCCTTTCCTTATTTAATACTCAATATTATACAATTATTTTGGAATCACGTTCTTCTCAAATGTATCATCAAAGAACGTCTCTCGCATGAAGTCGAAACTGAATAAATTGAGGAGATCAATTGATGATTCAGTTCTGAAAATAATAGAATATTATACTGTCCTCGGCAATTCACAGCTGCACCACATTTCAAAATTTTATGGCATAAGAAAATGAGTTAAAATTCGGTTACGAAATTCCATCTTAATTAGGAACAAACAAGAAGAATGAATTAAATTGTGTAAAAAGATATTCTGCAAAAATAGGTATGCATATTTTAATTTTAATGACGAATTAAATGTAAAAATTCGAAACAACATCAATAGAAAATGATACAAATAAAATTAGGTAACTTTAATGTTGATCTTTTTCTCTATTTTGTCATACAGCATCCGCAGCTTCTCATTTTTATGAGGAAAAAATATTGCGCAGTTTCTTTTAAAAAATATCTATCAAAGCTAGAGCCTTGAAAGGTCTAGTCTTTCTCAGAAGAAAAACTATTATTTGCATATGACCATTTAAATCCATTGTAACAATGTCCTTGAAATGAATCCAGAATTTATTCAAAAAGCACTGATTAGAATCCTAATCTTCTAAGAAGTTGTGTTTGAAATCTTTTCAATTGGGAAAGGAGGAAAATTCCTCTACTTCAAGAAACCAATGATAAAATCGAACAATGCAATAATCATAACAGTTATCTTATCCACTGTGATTTATTTCCATGGAAAGGTTAATGCTCATAGATGGTACGTTTATTTTCATTTTTTTATACTATTTTCGTTGATATTTTTTATTGTAACTTCCAATTAAACCATTTTAATAAAAAATATTTTATTCCAAGGTTCTTGCGACTCCATTTGAAAAATTCGAGTACCTACCCAAGCGAAAATAATTGATAATTTCAGAATATGCATGCACTGCATGTATACATGTGCATATTTTATGTCTAGACATATCAATGCGATAGAAATTGGTGCAGTAATACGTATATATTTTCAAATAACTTACTCAGCGAGATAAAATATACAATTTATAAAATTCTTCGAAAATGTTTATTAAACGCTTCAGTAATTAATTTCACAAAGTTACGTGGGCTATTGGTTTTTCAAAAATATTCAATAAGTTTAATTAAAAAGCGGCATTTACAAAAGTATATTGCTTTGTTTTTTCAATGTTACCAGCGGATCAATGAAATTGGGCATCGCATGCTAAACAGATAAGGATGTTAAAACAAGCTTTTGCTAAAACATATTGAAAGATAATTGCTAAATTTCATTTGTTTCGTACTTTTATTTATTAATTTGAGAAAAAGTCTCAATACTGTGAATTGCTGAATTTATACTTTTCTGTGTGAATTAATAAATGTTTAATGCAAACTACAAAACATTTTGATACAGAAAATAGCCTTTTATAAAGTCTTTCAAGTATTTAAGTATGAAGTTAGAGTTTATGATCTAATATCTGCTTACATGTGTACTAAACAGATATTGAGATAAAAAGTGAAACAAAAAATGCTGATAAGCTTTTAATTTATTCATTAAAATTTTTATCAAATCTTTACTACTAGAATCTCGAAGAAAAAAATCCTTACTTGAAAATTTTATAAGGATTTTTTAGGAATAATATTTCAGATTCTGCACGGCATCTGAAATGTTAATGCTGAAATTCTATTCCGAAATTAACATCAACCGCGTTTTGCTCAGATAGAATATAAATATTTTTTTTTTCTGAAACAGAATTTGAGAATAATAATCACTCTACAGTCGTCATTTTCTGAAATTCAGAATTCGGAATAATTAAAGATCCGGAATTCTGTTTCTCTCAAGGTCACATTAACTTCTGAACTTCATTATAACATCGAGAATTACACATTCTTCTCAGCCATTCATCCAATTAATTTAGTTATATAGACAATTCAACCAAGAAAACACAATGACAACCACTGTGTTTGTTTTCGAATTAAAAAAAAAAAGGTGAGTAAAAGATATGAAAATCAGTTTTGGGTAATGACTGAAAAGTAAGTAAGTTTTTTGAAAATTGTATCAAATTATGTTTCACAAAAATGAATTTTAGTAGTTTGCATGGTAACAATTTCTTCAACATAATTTTCAGATCAGAAACAAACATAAAAAAGATAACCATTAACTAATAATGAAAGAAGTTATTATAATGGCTTATGATGTTTTTTTATCACATACTGTCAGAAGTTACAAAATATTTAAAAACTTCAGTCACAAATAAAAGAAAAGATATTTTAACCTCTTTACCACTAAATAAAATTGATCGAAATTTTGTAAAAAAGTAAATCAACAAACGTTTAAACATAGATACTTACTGATTATTAAGTGATAATTATATTTTTATAGACGCATTGTTATACCACAAACGGCAACGGCAACGTCGTGATGTTTCGGAGTTCCGCGATGTGACAAAGTGGTCACGAGCACCTCCACATCATAATTTGGAATATTTAATTTGTTAGTTTAGGGAAAAGTTAAATTTATTTGAACTAGTTTGGACGAGCGCAATAAGCTCTAACGTCATGAAATTTGGTATTTAATTTATATTATTATTATTTATGATAGAATTAATTGATTACAATAATATAACATTATTTATGGGATAAACTATAGGGAAATTTAATGGAATTACGTTGCACGTGCCTTAACTATGGGGACTGTTTTTTAAAAATAAATTTTCTGAAGAAAAAAATTTCAAGAAATTTCACGCGTGTAGCTCATCGTAGCTATCTTAGGCCAAAACAAATAATTTTGATAAGTTTAATCCACCAGATTGGTAACAGAGTTAATTAGTTCTCAGCTTTTTAACTGAGGGAAAGTTAATGTAAACATTGTCTATCGCAGCTCTCGGTCTTTTCCTCGAGCTGGATACTGCTGGATCATATGCAGGTAGATTAAGTAACTTGTTACGAATCTGGGGCAGTTTTTCGAAGAACTTAATTGATGTTCTTCTAATAAATTCCGAAACAGGTTCAATTTTGAGATCGTCATGCAATATTTTCCTCCTGATATACCAGGGGGCGTCTACAATCTTCATCAGGTGCCTATTTTGAAAAACTTGCAACCTCTTAATGTTAGTGGCAGAAGTGGCCCCCCAGATTTGGGAACCATACATTAAAATTGGTCTTAAAACAGCTTTGAAGAGCAGAAGCTTGAGCCTAATCGATAGCTTGCTCCTAGGAGAAATTAAGCTGTTGAGTTTAACACTCGTTCTTGTAGCTTTGGTGAGGGCTGCTTTAATATGACTATTAAAGCTTAATTTTGCGTCTAAAATTAACCCTAAGTATTTATACTCATTTACAAAGGGGACGGGTTGGCCAAAAATTTGGATTGGGGCTAAGTCAGGCATTACCAGTTTTTTAGTGAACAGGAGGCACGCGCATTTACTTGGGTTGACTTTTATTTTCCAGCCGATGAGCCAACACTGTAAAATGATCATAGAAAAGCTGTCTCCTAATAATTCAATACGGGATTGGTGAACAAGACACCAATAATAGCCCGACCATGCATCCACCCCTCGGTTATAACGTATCTTTGACGTAACTCGAACCCACACAATTATTTTCCCCATTAGGGAAGCGAGGCCTGCCTATTTATATGGCAATTTTTCATTGCTATATTTAAGTTGCCTTCCTGTTGGAGTAAAACCTTTTGTGATTACCTTGTACACCACATCATTATAGTTTTCTTTATAGATAATATTATTTATGCTATTTTTATTTCTTTTAATTGCCTATTATTTGATTCTATTGATTTTCCTTCTGAAGGACCTCATTGTAAATGTGGTTAGTGTTGGTCGTCGATATGGTCTTCAGATCATTTGCGATTTTCTTTGGTGCTTACCAAAATGGATGGAATGATTCTTTGCGGCCCATCTTTCACCATTTGATTTGGGCTGAGTTTGGGAGTCTGGATGTCGAATTACACCGAACACTAAAACATGGCAGCTGTAGATTCATTGAGGTTATATCTTCTTTTTTTTTTTTTTTTGCATGCATATATACACTAAAAAGTTATTTCAAATTAGAGAATAAATCGTGTCATCAGAATTCCTTATTGGGAGCGACACCTATCAATTTTCAATCATGAAATTGTAAAGTCTATAATTGATTGTACTTTTGTTCCTTACGTGTGAAAATTGTTTGAATCTACTCAAATTCTAAAGACAATGAATAAATGAAAGAACAATTATACCAACTTACTACTATGTTATGATGTTAAAAATAAATTTTGAATGGAAATTTATAATTTTATGTATATATTCTAAAATTTTGAATTTCAATAATGTTAGTGATTTTGATTTCTCGAAAATGAAAACTATACACATCGAGAATAAAATTATTTTATAGCAAAACTAGAGAAGAGAAATAATAATCATTTCCAATTATATTTTTATGTTAAATATTAACATTTCTCATTTGGAGTCGTATATTTTATTATAGTCATATAAATAACAACATATTATTGTTTCATTCATCGTTTTCTTCATATAAATTTGTAAGAAAACGGCGTATAAAACTTTTAAAAATTTTTAAATATAAAAATTTTATTAAAAATAAATTTATATTATGAAAATAAAAATAAAATAAAATTGAATAATCGTAATTAATAAAATTAAAACTTAATAGCCATAGCAGAGATGAAAATTTTTCTATTCTTAATGAAATGTAAGCTCTTTTATTTGTCTGGCATTTACCGCAATCAGCAGTCTAAAATGTGATTTCCCATACTTTCCTGACAGAAGCAATCGACCAGAAAAATCAAGTAACATAAATATTTTGCAATCAATTACTTTTTACTTATCAGTAGGCTGAATTAATTAAGTAAAGCTGTAGGCAGACATTTGTTTTAATGCTCTTGGAGAATTGTCACATCGCGGTGAAACATGAAATGGGCGTTTTAATCAAATATTAGCTGTTGTTATAATAAATTAAAAAGATTGGATGAACATATGCATTCTCTATTCCTTATTCTGATAAAATCAAGACACGAGAATTTCTGACAAGGAAATTTCATTGTACTGAATTTAATATGAATCTTCAATTAATGTGTAGAGCCACCATTAAATATTTTGATATTAAGTTTGTGGTTGTCTGATAGTGAATTACAACAGAATTTAATACAGGATAATTTAGTTTTGTGGATTTAACTTATATGCTTAACGTTCGGTAGATATTATGATCTTAAAAATGAAATCATAATATTTACCATCCATCAGATTTTTCAAACTGTTGATCCAAATCATTGAACTGGATTTTTTTAGAGAATTTTTAAGACTATTATAGTAACGTTTAGTCCGGAATGGGAGATAATTGGATCGAGACTCGATTCCTTGGACGAAGGACAGAAAATGTTAAATTCGTCTTTCATTAATTAGTTTTTTTAATAGATTAAAGTATCGTTTCAAAGCGACAAAAGGATTATTTTAAGATGAGCCTCGTAGTTTCAAAGCGTAACCAACGAGGGCAACATCTGAGCTTGCACTGGCTCTGAAAATTTTCACACCGTACCAACATAAAGTCGCCTCATTTTTTGATTGAATAAATATGCTGCAGATTCATTTATATGGTGGATTCATCCACTGGATATTACATGAGATATACGTAGAAAACACTTAAAGTATAGTGGTTGGTTCTCGCTTCTGCGATGTGTATATAAAATAGTATGGGATAGAGTTACCTCCACTCCGATGGTGGTAGAATCGTTGTTCGAATGTAAACGCATGTATCGTGCCGTAATGGAAACTATTATAATGTGATTGCAGTGCCCATTTTCCTTTTTGTGGCGACCTTGGTTATTCAGATAACAGCAGAAGCTGATAAATAGCAAGCGTAACTCCTTTATCGTTTTGTATACATGATATATATATTTAGTGGAAGCCGCAACGAGGCCATTGCTGATCACTTGGGTTTGATTAAACACCTCCCGTTGGTACGGCGTAAAAATTTAACAAACGTGAAACCTGATTAAATATTGTCCTTGGAACAATGGTCAAACTTATGAGTTCCGTTCTAATACATTATCCTACTAATGTATTTGTTACTCAACAAACTAGTGTAGACAATTTAAACAGAAAAAAGTAAAAATTATTTTGATAGATTCGTTAGTTTTCGTGCATATTATTATACTTAAAACCTATAGGGATTTTTAAACATGTATCTTATAAGTTTAAAAGGAAGAAGTTGTGTTCTAAAATTTATTATGAAGAAATTTATGAATTATTAAGCATGAAAAATTATTATTAGAAATATTTTATTATAGAGATTCAAAGTATCTCAGGATTCTGAAATATCTCATAAATATTTGTTTCCAACATGGCGGGAATTATTCTAATACATATTTGATTAAACTTAACATCTTTCAGATCAAATACATATTTGGAATAGTTTTTCTTCAAAAGAGTTTATTTCAGGAAATAACAATTAATAAATGACTATTATTTCTGGAAAGAAGAATATAGAGTTGAATATTTCATAAATTCTTTAGGGAAATATATCGATTGAAATTGGTTTCTGAATATATACACAAAAGTTTTGCTTGCATTTAGTTAGTTAACAATGTGGAATTAGAGACTTATATGCTAGCATATTTTCATAATTCACTAATTTATCTTCTGACATCAGGGTCACTATGGGTTACAAATAGTTTCGGAATCGGAGGGTCGCGAATTCGAGACCTAATTTCTTCCAATATTCCCTGTAAAACCGGGCTGGTACACAATTAACTCCGTCGAGATCGAATTTCCTTCTGTTAATATGTTATGGAGATTAGGAGAAGGGGGATACCTATCCAAATGTCGTCTCAGTTCTCTGAATATGGTTCAAAATTCGAAAGTCCTTGACAAAATAACCTTAGCGAAGCTCGACTCGAAAAGTTAAGTCAATAAGCAAAAACGTTAATTTAAAAGGCATAAAGCACAGTGATGCTCAGAGTGTTTCGGTATGCATTGTGAGGCCTCAATTTGCGTGTTTTTCCAATGCTCATAGCCAATCATTGGCTTTAGGACTGGTAGTAGAAGGGATATGCTTCTTCCATCCATATCAGAATGATGTAATAAATAATAAATGGAAAATAAACACATTAACATGTGCCTCTCATTACTATAAATGAGTAAGTTTTGCTGCTTCCCAGTCCAAAATTAGCCTTTTCCTTTTTTTAAACCTCTACTAGGACATGTCAGCCTATGGTACTGATTTTTTTATTACTCTTTGAAGGGATTAGTCATTTTCTGATCCTAAGAGCTAAACATCATGCTGAAGCAGGGTGAGGTTTTCTTAGTCGGATTCAGAAGTTTGGGTCCTTTTTCAATAAATTGGCGAGCGCTCGGCTATCAGCTCTGTAGCGACGAGAAGGATTTTAGAATTTCAAGGATTGGCCTCGTTATTTGAACACTGTTTATAATTATGAGATCGATCTAGAAAAATATATACCTAACTGTTTAATATTAATGAAATTAATAAAAATAGGCCACCGAATAACTCATACAAAAGTATGAGTGTACAATTTGAAATTCAGAAATCATAAATCTAATTTACAGGAAAGCACCATAAAAAAGAACGAATAAAGAAATTCAAGCCATGCATTAACATTCAATAAACTGGTTATTCAGTCCTATTTTATTTTGAAAATGTTATTTATATTAATTTCTAAAATCAAATACTTAGTTTTGATCTTAGGAGTAGTTTGTAAAATCCCTGCCTTATTTGGGTAGTTCTTTTCATTTGTCATATTTGTACACGAAAACTTTCCAATGAATTACAATGAAGACTGAGTAACTAAAGACGTTCTGTGCCTAAAATCAAAAAAAAAAAAAAAAACCCTCTATTAAATTGAATTTGTATGACGTCACAGTCTTGTATTAAACGTAACTGTGTATATTATCTAACATGGAAATGTTTGTTTTTTGACATTTATACTGTGAAGTCACATCCTCTGAAACAAGAAAAATTAAATATAACTTAAATTGATGTGACTCACATGAGCATAAATTTACTCCATTAATTTTTTTTTGTACTGTAAAGACAAATTTGAAACATCTAATTAAAACTATAATACGAAATTTCTAATATTCATAAATGTAAAATAAGCATTTTAAGTTTTTCGTTCAACTTCAAATTTTAATTATTAAAATAAAACTTATCTTATGAGACTGATTAGAAATTATAGAAATAGAGAATCTAATTACCTAAAAGTTTTGTATATTATATTCTTTTGACAAAAAATATCAAATAGGATTTTCATATTTTTATGCTTAATTTATTTATTTGTTGTTGTTGTTTTCATTGCTCAATTTTTCTTCTTCATTTTATTTTCTTCAATCTTTTAGACGGCCGAAAAGAAAAAAGATTACATTTTACAAAGCACAGTCGTATAAAAAAAGTCAAACTTTTATACTTACCAAGAATGATCATAGACAATGGAATGACGACTATAATGAAGAAACATACTGAAAACGTAAGAAATAAACAATTTTTTTAGTTTAAAATAAATCAACGGAAGCAATATTTTTATTTAAAAGAAAATAGAATTATAAGATGTTTTAAACAATTAAATATGCATTGTGATCACTTAATCCACACACCCTCTCTCTACCTTATTTTCAGAATAGCAAAAACTATAGACATAAAAGGGGGTCTAAGTAAAGCAAAGAGGCTATAAACTACGGGATGAAACCATCTATAAGACAATGTAGTAGCAAAAATTGGAGTTGGCATTTCTAACTGATGAACGAAGCAAGATAAAATATTATGTAGTTCAGCATCTTCCACCGCGATCTTCTAACTACACTGTCTCTTTTTAGTGCTCCAGGAAGCCATCAAATATGTGATTCATAAAAAAATTGAGAAACTCCCATTACAGTTGCTCATCGTTCACAAATTCCTTACTAACCAGAGCATGCAATCGCCTCAACACCTACCCAATTTTCCAGATTTATTTCCAGTGCATTTCTTTCTTTCTAAAAAACTGAATATGCAAACTAAAAGTCACCAATGTCGATTTCCGAAGTGAACAACAGAAGGTTGTGGATTTGCTAACCCTAAACAACATCCAAACCACATTCCAGTTGTATCAAAAATGCCAAAACTAGTATAAAACTACTCAAAGTCACTGTTTTAAAGTTAATTATATTAACTTAGACGATTAATGAATTTTTCATCAGCAAAACAAAATCTGTAAATCTGTAAACATCATGCCATAGTTAAATTAAAAATATTAAAAACATTGAAGCATTTAATCTGCATTATACAAATACGGACTATTTTTAACTTGACAATTTCAAAAAAATGCTTTTAAAAATGTTTCATTCTTTTAATTAAAGTAAAATTAACAATGCATTTTGCAAACCGTCAAAGTCATAATTATAATTAATGAAGCGAATTATATAGGGAAGGATGTAATTTAAGAGCAATCTTAATTTAATCAAATAAATTAAGGTTGTAATTTAATCAAGAATTTTAAGAGCAACCTTCTTGAAAAACGGTTGCTAAAACATTGGTTGAAAAATTAGATATTAAGTACAGTTCCAGTACAACTAGTTAATTTTTAATGCTATTGGATTTGTAACAGAAAACGATGGACCAAAAAAAATGCATGCCTTTAATGTAAAATGTACTGCTTAACTCTTTTGCATCAGATACAGTAAAAAGCAGGTTTTTAATTATTGCATGTGTATAATCATTCTATATTATTATAAATTGATTTTGAAGATTTATATGCTACTGTTATAAAGTTTCATTGCAAATAAATAGCAATTAAATAAGTTGCAAAAATACTTGGTTCTATTTGTTTCTAAATAACAATTAAAAATATTCTGGATTTGAAGGATTAATATTCAATAGATTATTAATTAATTACTGCTTTTTTTTAAAAAAAATTCATTTTGATATTTCATCTGAAAGGAAATATTAAGATGAAGGATCATTGAAGATCATTGAAGTGGAATTTCAAAATTCTCAAGGAAAAAAAAATGAGTAACTATACTTACAAAACACAAAGGCTGTAAATTGCAGTTCTAAGCGAACACTATAATAATAAGATCCTTTTTCCTCCTTTTCATCGTCGGAATTTTTTTCTAAAACGAATAACTATAATTTAAATCAGGCAGCATTAAAAAAAATCTCGAAGAAATAACAGGACAATTCATCATACTGGCTTTTGATTTAAGAGACAGTAAAAGAAGACTGTCCATGCATCTTACCTTGCACCGGTTCCTCTTTTGGTTTGACAAGAATGCTTTTCGGTGGTGTTCCGCCAGTGAGATTAAGTTTGTGCTGGGACACTTCTAGTGCTTTTCTTTGTGGGCTGTAGATTCCCGGAGTTGATCGAGACAGTTGGGACAAATTGTGGTTTCTCAAGTTGAAAACGTCCTGGTGCGAAAAGCTTAATCTGGGAGCCGAAGATATTCGTTCCAATCCCGATTGCCCCGTCATACTGTCCAAGAGAATGCAACAGTTAGACACAGAATGAATCAAAATTCAGAAACAGTTTGGAAATGTGTTTTGAGAATTGATGATGAATCATTTCAATGAATATTATGCATGGAACTCAAGAAGAGACGAGTTTGTGCTTGAAATACATGGCCGTGTTAAACAGAATCGTATTCTAAAATTCCTTGATATGATCTTTTCACGAAATATCGCGCACGAAATTCCAAGTGGTACGAGTTAACGCGTGAAACAAACAAACGTGTTAAATGGAATCGTATTCTAAGACTCATTGATGTACAACTTCAACAAATATTATGCATGAAACTCGGTGAGAAAGAGAGTATGTGTGTCAGACTGATAACTAAAAATACTCTTATCAGATTTGACCTGTAAAGATAACTGAAATTGCTCTGAGCAGCTTTGAAGAGGTTTTGAACCAGTTTCTTACCAGTATGAAAATTCATGGTGATTGTCATTGCTAAACATATGCGTTACGAATTAAGAAACCATTCTAATGTATACAAACAACTTACTGAACGAAAGTAACTTATTTGAAAAGTAACTAAGACGGATTTATTTTATTTTCTCAACCATTTCCCATCTTGAAAAGCATAAGGATATTTTTTTTTCTTTATTGTGAAAATTAAATGTTCATTTTCCTTAGCGATCACTTTAACGATCAATTTAATTTTTGTTGTTCAAATAGGTGAATATAGATTGTTTGGCTGTTTCACTGATCCCTTTTTGATCTTTCTATTTATAAAATATTTATATTTTGTTCGTCATTCAAGAAGTTTGATCTCATAATAAAATAGATACACAGGGTGTTTCAAAACGCATAGGCAAAAGTTTAAGGGGTAATAGGAAACATCTAAACAAGCAATTTTCACCATACAATGAATGAGCGGAGAGCGCACAGTGAAGAACAAGGAGGTATCTGTTGCAGTCACATGAAATAACGAAACACCAAACGGATAGAGAAGGTACTAAATAATTTTATTTACAACTTGACAAATCACAGGCAAGTTCTGAAACATAAAACAATCTTGATGAGAGCAGATAAAACTCACTTGTCTTTGCTGAAGAAACGTATCAGCTAAAATTAAGTCTAGTGTGGCTCCATAGTTGGTTTCTTTTTCATATGTCCGTCTTTCTTTGAAGAAATTGCAGAATCTTCTGAGAAAATAGTCTCTATCACTGGTTTAGTATTATGCAACGCTGCTGTAGAACCGCATTAATCTTTTATAGTATTTGCAAAGGTAATATATATAATCATCTACTTTAAGTGGATATTGAGCGTTACGTCACTCAACACGTGAGGAAACTGCCTACAAATTATATTTTTGATACCGTATTTCCCGATTTCTCATCAAAACGTGCCATCTAATTAGACAGTAGATTTAAAAAAAACTGAAATGAGGAAAACTAGAAGTGGGTTACAAAGAATCCTAATGCAGCTTCCGATTTGGGGACAAATCTCACCACCAAAAAAAGCTCTGACAGTCAATTCTTTCTAGTTTTCTAAAACTCTAAGTGCTAACTATATCCTTTTAGAAATTTGCAATATTGAAAGCAAGACATAATTTGTTCTCTACATTTGTACACCCATTGCTGTAAACTGAGCATGCAGATAAAAATAACATTTGAATTATGGAAAACTACTTGTTAAGTATGAAAACATATATATATATATATATATATATATATATCACATTTCTATTGTTCAAAATATATTTTCTTCAAAAAGAAAAAAAAGTGTTTTAATAATACAAGATTCTTTGTACTTAAAGTCAACAACTTTAACTTCCCATTCAGCTACGCTTGTAATTGCGATAAAGTTATAAGAAATTCTAAAAAATTCTTGAAAAGCGTTATTGAATTTTGGTCATTTTTCGACCTACAAGATGATTCTCACCTCTATTATTACCTGGAAAAGACAGTTTCAATTCTCAGCGTTTTTTCTCTTGATGACGCCATAAACACATCTATATCTATACTTATAATAAAGCTCAATGTGTGTGTGTGTGTGTGTGTGTTGGCGCTCTACAGGCCAGACCATTCAACCCACAGCTACCAAATGTGGCACGTGTATACCTTGGAGGCCGGGAATGTGCACCTGGGGGTTATTTTTTCGAATTTTTATTTAGAATTTTATTTATTTAAAAATTAAGCGAAATTTTGGCGTGCTTCTGCTATAACTTCCGAAAATATTACCACACAAAAAAGATTTTTACATGAAGTTAAAGATCAAAAATTTATCTTTTAAATGATACCAATGTTTTAACCTTAAAATCAAATTTCTATTTTTAATGAATTTTTAAATAAATATTTTAACTATATTTTTCAACCATTTTTTTCGCACAAAATAAAAATAAAATTTAAGCTGCACGAGCACGTTTCGCATTCCTGGGAGAAAATTAGCTTTTTTCAAAGTGTTGCCATCACATTGATTAAAGCTCCAATTACAAATAAATTAAATCTTTTTAGAAATGAAATCTTCAAAAATATAATTTTCGGCAGGTGCCTGTAGGAAATGAAACAAATACGAAATATTATTTTTTCTAAAAAATAAATTCAAGAAAAATTATTTTATGATCTTTCACACTCTCTATATTATTAATCCAATAAATCAGTTTTATATTAAGGCAAGTTTTTTTAAATATGAACAGGATATCCATTCAAATTAGAGCCACACCGCTAATTTGTAAACCTTTAGTTAGACACAGATCTGCTAAAATGGTATAAATGGAAAATGATTATATTGTATGTAACTCGATTCAATAAATGCTTTAATAAATAACGAATTTTTGATTTTACATAAAGCTTCTGTTGTGGAAATCACGATTAACAAAATGTTCTTGAAACACTAATATTTTAAATAAAAAGAGTTAATTTCCAATCAACTAAATCAATCACTTAAACTGACTGATTTATGAAAATTTGAATATCACTATTCAATAAAAAAAAGGATAATTTTAGATTTTCCATCGATCGTTTCATAGAAAATCAGCAAGCAGGTTTCTCAAGATTAATTGTTGAATTTTGAAATGTTGAGTTTTTCTAAATTTTTAACATTCAAAACTTCATAAATAAGTCTTAGTTGATCGTGGAAAATAGAACCATTCATTCATTTATTTAAAATTCGGTGTGTCCAGAATATTTCTCAGAATATGATACCTTACTGCATTAAATTTAGACTTCATAATTTTTGAAATATATTTATAGGCCGAAACAAAATATTATTATTGATTTCATTTCAATCCTTTTGAAAGCAAAACTAAAAACTGAATTTTATGGATCTGAGAAATTTTTGAATTATTCTTTGAGATATTACATAAATTATGAAAAATATTTTGTAGTTCACATAAGACTTAAATACCTAGCGATTCTGTTTGCTATACTCATATTCAATAATAATAATAGTAAATAAATAACAATAAAGATGATAAATAAAATAAAACGCTTGGTTTTATTAAAAAAATATCTTTATATTAATTGCAATTTCATCATTTCCACTTTAAATTAAAGTTGAAGTTTTACCGGAAATGACAACAAATTAGCAAAATATATATACTAAATTGAACGAAACGATCTAAACAACAGTATAAGTTTGATATGACTATCAAAATTTGAAGATTAAAAATGTTTTGTTTGAGAATCTATTAAGAGACCAGTTACTTAAAATATTTAATTGAAAATTGTAGCGAGCGGTAATACTGGCGAACCGGCTTGTCGCCAAAGGCGGCTAGTATTAAATACAGAACGAAAAAAAATTAGTTTTCTTTTACTCGATAAAAATAGAAGGTTTTGAAAAAGATAAAATTAGATTAGATTTTATGTTTTAGCCGATGAAATTTATTGTGGCTGGTAACGATACCTATAAAACATTATACCTAAATAAAGGTGTTTCTGCATTAACAGTACAAGGTTAATAAGATTAATGCCAATTTTGAAATTATTCTGGAAGTTCTTTGAGATACACCTCACAAGTTTGAATCATGGTCAGATTGGTAGGCACCTGCCTGGGCATCCCTCTCTCCAAGCATTCAAACCACTCTACCTTGCGATGTAAAGAACATCATATTAACATACACTGTACATCTTCGGTGTAAATAAGTCTCGAACTTTCAATTCTTTTGCATGAAAATCGAAATTCTATTATCAAACCATCACTGTCCTTATTTATGACACTGTTTACACAGTTCCGAAAAAGATTCCTTTAATGTGTGCTAAGTTCTACTCTATTGAGGTGAGACGTAGAAGTTTAAATCAGGTTCATGTACTCAGCTTTCCATTTATCAAATTTCAAAATTATGAGATTGATCCCCAAATGATATTCTTGTAAATGCAAGAGGAAAGAAACAATTGCTTCTTTTCAAGGATTCTGAAATGAAACAATATAAGCAAAATATTTTCAGTACACCGAAGTGCTATAGCAAAACTAGCAGGTTTAGAAGTCTTTTTGTCTGTATGAATGAGAGAGTTAAGTAAGAATTTCGGGCTTCATACTTATTAATAACTCAAACTCATCAGAGTGCAGTCTGATTGGCTTTAAAAAAATATACATTAAAAATTATGAATATACGTTAATGAATTATTCCATTTCCAATGTAACAAGCGAAGAGTATCAAATGATCGATTTGTCGTAATAGATTCCATCCTGTTGCGCTTGCGCGTAGCTTTTGATTACGGATATTCGAAACTTCCTGTCGCCGGGGAAAGTGTAAGCATAAGTGTTCCATCACTATAAGAGTCAGTTCAAATGTCTCTTCTAGTGTAAAATTATCTATCAAAATATCATCTTCTGACAGTGCTTAAAAATCAAAGATTCTTGATTTCCGAGGAAATGCAGCGACGAAAGCACTGAAGAAGATTTGTAATCTGCTTTTACATTTTTGTATAAACACTAGTAAAAATGCACGATTGTATAGGTTAGTTACTTCGAAATAAACATAATAATATAAATAAACATATTGACTCTGTATTCCTGCTTCCCTAATAAAATGAATCCCAAAATCTTTTTTAATTCTAGTAGTATTTTGTAAGATACAATCCAATTACATCAGATTTTTTATAATCTTTTAAAAAATGCTGATTAAAATTTCAGATTTTGTATTTTTGCCTTAACATATCGTGCATCATTAAGACCCTAGAATATTCTTTTTTTTTTTTCGAAAAAGTTATATATACACTTATTACTAGGGACCAGCAAACATTGTATGAGTAATTTTGTAACAAAAGTCAAAATATATATTCTACATTTAAGCAAATAACAGCCGTAAAATCCTGTAGTAAATTAGGCTTGCATTTTTACAGATTTAAACAATAAACTAAAAGATTTCATAAATATTAATGATATAACAGAATAAAATATTAAATTTTTTGTCGTCAAATCATTTGATATAAATAAATTTCTGAAGAAGTTGTAGAGCATAAATACAGTAAATAAACAAATATTTAATCAATTTATCATTTCTCAGACTTTTTCCTGCGTAAATGCCTAGTAAGGAATAAAACTTCAAAAGTAAATTTGACGATAGACTCCTAGAGTAACTAAAAAAATGACTATACTAGTCATGTTTTACCCTTTTTCATGTTTAATACTACATTAAGAAGGATAAGAGAAAACACTAACACCAGAAAAAAAATGGAAATTACGCAGGTTTTTTTTAATTTAGAAATTTTGAAAGAAGGTTCGTTTTTTAGATAAGTCTTAAAACTAACTGTGGCAAAAATATGAATCAGACCTTTTTAAGAGTTTTGAATTCTAGAAACAAAAGCTGTTCAGTGTACCAACCCGTTTGAATGGTTAATTTTGTATTTGAACTGCGGGTGGGTGCTATATGAAGATTTCGCTTTATTCATTGAATTTCAGGTGGAGGGGCGAAAATTATTCAAAACTTCACCCCCTCTATGAATAATTTTGTTGCCAAATAGGCTTCATTAAAAAATTTATTACTTTAGCTAAAAAAAACTGCCTATGGCATATAATAATATTCATTGATAACAGACTTCTAGGTCTCTCAACCTAGAAGTTACGTCCACTACATTTGATTAAAAATGTTAATGATCATTTTACCTTATATGAGCACTTTAGCGCTTACAGATAACCTGAAATTCATTAAGACTAAATAATATTATCTTATCTCTACAGAAATTTAGGCGAGTGTCTAAGAACTCCCATGAGGGATGTAAACTCTCCGGAAGTACCCAGCTTTGGGGGTCATTTCTTACGAAAAATTTATATAGTAAGGGCTATCATATTTTTAGCTGAGGTTCCCACTTTATATTTATAGAAAAAAGAATACTTGAAAAGTTTTCTTTTTTGATTTAATTCTCAACTGTGTTGTATCATTATTTCTTATCATAATTGAGAAAGTCTAGTGTTTTATCTAAATTTTGATGATAATTTATCGAAAATATAAAATATTTTTAACCATTTGACAAAAATTAAATAAAGTTAGTTTAAACATACTGAAATCAGTCAGATTTCGATTCTTCTGAAAAAATTGCTATGAAATTATTTCCACATTTTGAAGTATGCTTCAATAAAAGAGAGATGAACCACCCTCAAATGAAATCATCGTCTACTTTGCGCATGGCGTTTGACTGGGAAAAATTCTGTAAATATATTCCATTAATACACACGAAGGTAAAAATAGATAAGACCATTTTTATGAATAACAAAATATACACTTTTAAATCATGGAATAGATTGAAAATTAACACATTCATCGCTAAGGATGAATTAGATAAGATCTCCATGAAGAGACAAATATCAATTCTTCCGAATGTGGATACTTTTTATAGAAAAAAATGAATGAAAAAAAGTAAAGGTATTCTTCAGATATGTATTAGAAAGTTCAACCTATCTAAACTGGCATAGGAGACCAATTTTCGCAGTCAGAAACCTAAAATTGCTAATACCTGAAATTCGAGATATCTCGTCTGTAGCGTTAAACATTAATATTCACTGTCTAACCACACTATACTTGATTGGCAAAGATATATGAGCAGTAAAATTGGAAATTTATTAAATCTCCAATCAATTATATTAAAATATTCAACACTTGCTCTTCCACGGTACATCAAGCCAGTTCATCATCAAAGCAACGTAAAAAAAATAAAATGGCTATTAATATAAACGAGTTTAAGATAGATCGACCTGCCTGGACGAAGCGCAAATACTGGATTCAGAAATTTCCCATAAAAGCAATATAAAGAAATTATATTGCTTTTAAAATATGCCCAAGTATTGCATTGCTACTAATAAATGATAGCATTTAAAAGGAGAAATTTTTGGTAAATCCTTATAATTTTGAGGAAACCGAAATTTAATATGGAAATGAGCTCCATTTTAAAAATGACCAGCTGAATAATTACAGAGGAAAATCAACAGATGTCTCACTTTTTACATACTTATCAGTGACTTCAGCACTTTCTCGGTCAAAAGTGTGTCTAGTTTTGCTGATAAGTTCGAGCTTAGAATGCAAAGATACAATAGATTAAAAAAAAGTATTTGCAATTTTCTAGGTAGTATTACAAAAAATCATTTTTTTCAAGGTCACATCTTTGATAGAGAAACAGTTACATTTTTTAAAGAGTATAAACGTATAGTGAAAAGCCGAAAGACATTATATATGTGTATAACAATCACTGTCATTCTAACTTAATGTTTAACTTATTACAAATTTTCAAGTACTGAGCGTTTAATAGAGATTATTTTTATGTACAAACCTTTGTACAGTCGAAGTTCATAAAAAAAATCTCATACAGTTTTCATTAATAAAGTCAATGTTTCCTTCAAAATCCAAAAGTGATGGGTACTTCGTTTTGATAGGCCTTCTACAAAATTCCTGAATTTCATGTATTTTGAACAACATGGAATATCTTTGATATTATTAAATTCTTCTAAAATAGGGTTGCAACAACTAATTTAGAGTTTTATTTCAATTGCAGTAAATGATAAAGGCAATGCAATATAAGAAAATTACTGAATATTTGTCATTCAACATGGAAAAGTGGTGTCAGATTACACTATTACACTACTGCCAGAGCACTATTAAAGCAGCGTTTTACTGTTTTCAATATTTTGGTACTAGTTACTCTAGAGGTGAATGTCGAATACATAAGCATGACTGATAACTTCCAAGAAAATAATGGAAGTTGATCTATTTTTTACGTGATAATGCAAATATGTACAATACGATAGTTCGTTGTTTATTTTTTAACAAATAGTCTTGATATATTTTTCATGGACATTACTCGCTTGCTGTGAAATAGGGTATTTGGCTCATGATGCGAATAACAGAACTTTTTATACATAAATCTGTTAAAAAATGGTTAAATAATGCGTGTTAATCTTAACAAATATATGTTAAAATAACAAATCGCCGAATAATTGTCATACATTTTTTCACCTAATCTAATAGCAGGGAAATGAACGCTTTTCCCCTCTTTTTTTAATACTCTTCATACTCATCCAAAAATTATGTAGCAAATTTTTAAAAAAAGCTATAGAATAATTTAAAAACTGGTCTAAATTCTTGAAATATCCAAAAGAAATATGCAAAAGAGTGATTCTTCCATCACTTTACGTAAATATAATAAAGCTAAATTCAGCGGTTTAGGAGAAACAATTCTTTTTGAGTCATCAGCTTTTAACTTGTTATTTAACTTTTGGAAACCCATGTAGATGGAAATATCAAGGAATGTCCAAAATACAATGTAATATCTAATAAGGAATTTAAATAAATTTGCAGTTCAAAGGATTAAAAACGACACTTTCTGAAAAAAATTTGATTTTTATGAAATTGGTTGCTTGACAGGACCAGCTCAAACAAAGGCAGCTCCCGGTGTTAAGTTCACATGCGGGGCCTTCAAATAAATTTCGAACATCAAAGCAATGATTTATTACATTTTACACTCATGTTTACATTCATTCAGAGTCACGAGGAAATCGAATTCTAAATTATATATATCACCCGTAAAATGACCACACACAACTGAAAAAATCATATGCAAATTGCAGGAAACGACCAGATAACACCGGAAGTATGTCAAAATTACGAGAGGGTAAGAGAGTGATATATAAGGAATACATGCAAAGAAGTAAAATTGTTCACAACCGCTTTATAAGCCTTTCAGTGCAATAATCGCATAGTTATGACACAAAGGACGCATTTGGATAATTTTTTCACGTGGTAGATTTATCGGCCGTCTGGAATGTGGGCATACCCAGCTGGAAGTATCCGAGGAACTTGGAATCGCTTAGAGTGTCATATCCAGGCTTTGGCAATGATTCCAATATGATGGTAATGTGAGTAGACGTTACAGCACAGGTCGCCCCCGAATTACAACGTCGAATGAGGACCGGTATTTGGCAGTCACTGCCAGAAGAAATAGACGACATCAGACCTGTCTCGTCTGCTCTCTTCATCCACTGGTACGACAGCTTCAAGGCAGACCGTGTGCAGACGCTTAGGACAGATTGGTCTATATGCTCGTAGGCCAGTCATATGTCTTCCACTTACTGCAACTCACTGTCCCTGCAGTTAGCCTGGAGTAGAGAGGATGCATTGTGGACACCGCAACAGTGGGCTTGTGTGATGTCTTCCGACGAGTGCAGGTTTAGCTTGTAGTCCGATTCTCACAGAATTTCATATGGAGAGCTCCAGGTACTCGTTACCACCAAGAGAGCATCATTGAGCAACACCGTTACGGTGGTGCTGGGTTGCTCGTTTTGGGAGGAATTATTCTGGGTTCCAGAACTGATCTGCATGTTCAAATTGGAACCATGGCAGGCCAAATCTATCGGGACGTCATTCTGGAACAACATGTACGTTTGTTTCGGGGCGCCAAGGGCACAGAATTTGCGTTTATGGAAAACAACGCCTGTCCTCACCGTGCAAACATCGTAAACGAATGCCTTCGATCGAAGGATATCACCAGTATAGACTGGCCAGCATTCTAACCGGACTTCAATCCAGTAGAGCATGTGTGGGACATGTTTGGCCGACGAGTTGCAGCCCTTCAACCACCTCCTACATGTCTACTGGAACTTCGGGGAGCATTGCTTGATGAGTGGTGTAATATTCCCCAAGATCAGATCGATAATTTGATGATCTGCATAATTAGGTATTGTACGGACTGTATTGCATCGTCTGCGAGACATACTATGCATTTACCATTATATCAACCATGTAATATTGATATTTGTTAATAGGTGGGTTTTTTTTGTAATTTACTCCAGGAAGCAAAAAATCGCGATTTTTATTAATGATATCAAACATATAGCATCTCTTTTACTCTTTATCTTTTGTTTAATAAATAGACTTTACAAATAAGTCACATTTGTTTTGCTTCTAACTCTTTCTTCTCCTGAACTTGCATTATCCTTAATTTATGGACATTACTGTATCTATTTATTCCATTTTTACTATAAAGAATACATGAAAGTCATAAATAATTAAATTATTTTTATAAAATTAAATGTATAAAAGTAAATGCTTCATAAATTTATAACATACAGTTTATATGAGAGTTACTAAAATAAAATTGAAATGTGGGAGTTTTATTTTCTCGCTTGTTTCAATGCAAATTCAAATATATCTTCATAATTTAACTTTTTGGCTAATATGGATCCGTTAGATAAGACAGCTAAAGAGATAGAGAGTTCGTTACCATTGCAAGATCTCAAGTATTTTTTTTTTTAACTTGAGAATGATCTGTCTGAAGAAACGACAGAATATTGAATTCAGAAATATTCTTCTCCAAATGAAATCAACTGAATGTTTTCGCTAAATCAAAACTGTTTTATTTTTCATCTAGTTCTTTAAATTTTAAATTTAAATATCTTTTTCAACTCTTTAGATATTTTCTTTGCACATATTAGAAATACACATCCCAATTCATGATAATTTTCAAAAATATTAAAAGGCTTTTAAAATTGGAATTTTCTATACAGATATCTTGACTGGAATTTTGTAATATCTTTCTCACAGTATTTACTTCATTCATTTATGCCATACCGAACTTAATGAAACCAAATACCAAATTTACCAAAAAATACATCAAACTTAATAAAGATTCAAATGAAGTAAGTATATTTTTCTATTGATTTGATTCCGGATTTCTTTTTTTATGTTACTGGTATATTCATAAAAAATATTTGAAATCTGAAAAAAACTATAGTACTTGAGATCTCATAGATCTGAAATTTAAAAATCAATATCCTCACGTCATTTCCGACAGCGATTTTAGTTTTTAATGTAAATGCTCCTTTAATGTCATAGAACTTGCAAAAATATTACATCCGCTTTACTAAATATAAAAAAAGATTAATTTGAAAGGAAAGATTATTTTGAAGTATCTCCAAGAAATAAATAGGAATTACGTCGTCCGCATGACATATTATATATATATATATATATTGCAAGACTTGAATGTCTCTTGAATCTTGAATTGCGCATCAGCTGCTCGTATTAACTCCAATAACATATTCTTATTCTCGTCAGTTCTCATTTCTAATACTTCGTTTTCCAATATGCTTTTAATTGAGAAGCTTTTTACTGTTTCAATACAAATAAGTCACCCTTGCATTATTTGTATCATTCAGATCATCTACATAAATGTATCTTAAAAGAACAAATAACTGCTCTTTATGGCTCCCATCAGAACTGCAATGAATTGTGAAATATTTAAGTATCTTAACTAATTCACTATTTCTTTTTTAACTTTTCAGCCAAAGAAGAAATCAACCACATCGTATTTTGTGAGAAAAATTTGAAAGAGATGCTAATTTTACACAATGATCCAAATGCCTTATAATTGAGTCAAATCTTGCAAAGAATTCTATGAGACCTAAAGCCAAACAATTATGAAATACATTATTTAATGAAGTATTATAATATATTTCATTACATACTTATTTTTCTCTTAAAAATGAATCTCTTATTAATTTTCATACGTTACTGTCAAAACGCGAGATGTACGATCAGCCATTACAACGCAAGCGCATTGAAACATTTTTTTTTCATTTCTCACTATGTAGTTGCCATTAGCTACCTGCATGTGCACTGAGGCTAAAATTGCCAAACCTTTCCTTGGATTGGTCGACGAGAAATGTAGACAGATCATGTGATTATGAAAATTGTCTGTATATTTGGATTCAAACAAAAAAAGCAGGAAATGAAAATGTTACGTTTTCCTTTTGCAAGATCAGCTGGATGCGGGGCGGGCTTCTGAAACGAGATGCGCTTGATTTCTTCGTATTCTCTGTCAGGCCAGATCTAGTGCTTGATTGTCCTCCGAGATCTCCAATCTTAATTTTGAGTTGAAGAGCGAATGAATGTAAGAGATATTTTGAAAGAGATGAAGATTTATATGAAGTTTCAAGTTACGACTAGTCCAGCTTTAAAGCGGCTCGAGGATTATTACAGAGCTAAACAGTAGTCGAATGACAAGCAGAACACCAGAGAAGGCAGTTCTGATTATAGTCTCTGTAATGCACTCATGTACAGGCATTTGACACAGAACAGTATGCTCATCGTGCAGCAGGCCCACATACATAGTTGCCTTTTGGAGGAATCAATTCTTAAACTTACAGTCCTCAGATCTAAGACGCCAGGTACCACCATATATTCAGAACGAAAATAGTTAAATTTCATCATGCTTAAATGTCTGGATTTTTTTTAATGGTGGTAGGAGCTAGTAGTTTCAAAAAAATACAGCTGAAAACAAGGAAGATAATTCAGTATTTAATTTAATTTTCACCAGAATATTCGATATTAATCGTCTTTAGCCATGTTAGAATAATTCTCTGTAGCAAGTTCTCTCTTATAGTCAAACGCACAGTAAGAAATTAATTGCAATCCAAAATACATGAAACATCTCTGTCGTGATATTAGGCAGCAAAAATTTAGGCTTCTTTGAATGTTTCTATTCTATTCTATGAATTGTCATTACTTTTTATTATCTCATTTCAATTTGCCATAAATAAAATAAAACAGATTTTTACAAACAATTTCGTTCAGAAACATCGCATTTAAGGGCACGATAATTAAAAACTACTGAAACTTTCTAAAATTCCATCGAAGCCGCCAAATATTAATGAAAATAATTTCGAAGCTTCGAAATCACCTCTTCGACAGAAAATATTCTCAACAGCATTTTGGATGTGGCATGCCTTTGAATCAAACTTCACTGTTATTCAGAGAAATCACAACTCTTCATTGATGCTTCGATTGTTTTTGTTATGTTAGGAAACAAGTTTCTAATCTTCTAGAAGTTATCTTAGAGAGCAGAAAATGATATAATACCTGCGATAAAAGAACACGATCCGTCCCAGTTGATTTACTCCACTTCAACGAGAAATAACACATGCTGTATGGTGTTTGCAAGGTGCAACAAATATTTTGAAAGAATCTTTTTTGTCCTATTTTTCTTTTTATGAGAGTTTATTTTTAAACGTCAATAACATGGAGAAAATTGCCATAATTTAATTTCGATTTTTATTTTAGTCTATTACTTCTTGTCCTTATTTTTCTATAAAATGCATCAAACGTTTGAAGTTGTACTTTAACATTTCAGAAATTATTTAGTTCTTATAATTTTTGTTATATTAATTCATTCGCAAAGAACAATTTTAAATTTCTCTTTCTCCTAGTCAGGTGCTTCTTCACTTTCACGTTGCCAACCATTTTTTTTTCTTATGTGCGGCAGATTTTTTTTTTTTTTGCATATGTTTATCACTTTGTATGTATTAAAATATCTAGGCATAGTATTCAGCTGTTAGTTTTCTTTTTTTGTCAAAATAAAATATAAAATGAGCATTCTACGTTTTTTCATCATACAGAAGAGTAAAAATGTTACTAAATTTATTTTTAGTTGTATCTTAAAATCTGAGCACATGTTTAAGAAATATATTCCAACAAATCTAAAAATAAAATTCCATATAAAAATATTCATCCTTGAAAAAGTAGTAAGGAATTTAAACGATTTCATATTTTTTATTTAAAAAAAAACGAATTTAAATTTCAGCAAAGAGATGAACCAAAATGATTTTGTCAATGTGATTTTATTTGAATGTTAAATTATAATCCTATCAAATGCTTTCCAAAACTACTTTTAAGAAATGCTTGTTCATTTTATGAAATGGTAGTAAAACCACCAATGCAAACATTTATATGAAATATTAGATAGTTTAGTTTTGTTATATTAAATCTCCGTTTAAAAGCAACACTAAGGCTATTTTGGTACGGACCTCGTAGTTTTGAACCGCGGTCAGATGACGAGGATGACACCTGAACTGGCATCCCCTTCTCCACACCAGAGGGAGAACGTTGGCCCGGACAGTTTTAACGTGTACCAGACCCGCTTACTTCGGTGGAATCGGGTCATGAACCTGAAACCCTCCGGTTCCAAGGTTCCTTACCACCAAGCCACCGCGGTCCATGTATTAGAATAAACTAGCCGCGACAATTCCGATTTTGTCCGAATTCTTTAAGAAATCACATCCCAGATTATTATCCATTCGGAAACTGCTATGATGACCGACTGCCACGAACCGAAATTTGTACCCTCTACAAAACTGATCTCATTACGACGGGTGAAATAAAATTATCCATTCTCGGGTTTAACCACCCAAAAGATTACTCATACTCTTTGGTGGGTTGACCAAAACTCTGGTCTTTGAATATTTTGACTTCTCACAGATACTCCCTTTATAGTAAACACACAGGATCATTTATATGTTAGTAAAAAATATATTCGCAATTTTTCTTGCATCAAAATAGCGAAAAAAAATTTATATATTATATAATTACAAATCGTTTAATTTTATATAGAGCGAATAATTTAATTTGCGCAGATATGATTTAATTTGAAGAGATTTGAGGTTTCATTTTCATACATTCATAAAATTGTGTGAAGAATATCATAAATCTCATGGAGCATTTTCAAACTATGAAGAATATTTGTAAAATAAAACTAACATATTTTTATTTAGTTAAAAATAATATTTCACTGTCCTTTGCATAACAGAAATGTGAAAGCTATCGTAATAAAATTTCAAAAATGTAGCAAGCATATGAGTTAACTACATAATTTCAAAATCCTAAATATGTTTTTAAATGTATTTTCATAAGAAATTTTTTCATCCTTTTTGCAATTAAGTTTTAAAGTCATAATCGCTTCATACAACACATACTCCTTTATTACTTACACATTAAAAGAAAGAAGTGCAAGTAAATACGCTACAAAATAGAAATTTTGCTTGTTAAAAGAATGAGTTCTCAATTAATCAGTATTTTAATTTATGAAATAAAAGATAATATTAATTAATTTCGTATGTAAGCAAAAATATTTTGGTAGAAAAGTCATTTCATAATTGTTATTTTAACAAACCAATAAAAGAAAGATAATTTATTTATCATTTTCCCTATTTATCATATTCCCTATTCCCTATTCTAAATTATTTCAATGCGCTTTTTATTCGAACCAATGAATAAAGCTTGTATCAATAAATATATAACTATATATTTCAACACTGAAAGTGTATTTCAATAGCTTATACAAAATAAACAGTACAAACTGAACGTTTACTTATTACCTTTGAAATTTTAAATATAGTCAAATTAAACTGAAATACACCTCTTTTGAATTAGAAAATAAATGTCTATACACAACCCTTTAAGCTGCATAAACTTGTAGGAGTTTTGATTCATCCCTGAAATCAGTGATGTAATTGTATAGTGACAGGACGAATAAAATACTAGAAACATACCCCCCCCCCCTCCATATTATTTCATAATAAACATAGATATTGTTATTAGATATAGCACATATTGTTATAGATATAGCACATAAACATAGATATTGTTATTATCTTACCACTCAGGACGGAAAAACCTAAAACTGAAAATTTTAGGGATCCCGATATACTTTTATCATGCCATTACCAATAATTCTGATAAATTATATTTATGTCAGTGCTAAATTATATAATTCAATTATTTCATGTAATATATAAACGTTTAATTTAAAAAATAATGAGATTTGTTGAACATAAGAAAAACTTTGCCCATTCTGAAGAAAATTATCAGAAGAAAAAAAATCTTTCTTGGATTTTTATTATTAGACTGTACTATTTTTATTAGGAATTTCATGCAATATATAAGCGTTTAAGGGAAAAAGGAATGAGGTTTGTTGAACATAAAAACTTCGTCCATTTTGAAGAAAAATATCAAAAAACAAGATTTTCCATTTTTTTTTTCTTTCATTTTTATTATCAGACTGTATCATTTTTATTATAAGATTTCCTAATTTCTATTATTTTCTACAGGACAGCAGAAGAATAGCTGGTTAAATAAACCAATGCAACAAACTTCTAATGCTTCCCTTGAATTATACCAGTTTTTCATATTTTGGCAATCTTTTGAGTAAACGACCTCTGCCTTTAATTAATTATTTCATGGAATAACGATTCACGACCTTTTAAAGCATAAAATAAATAAGAGGAGGGAAGGGAAATATTAATCTAGCTTATTACGTGAAGCTAATTAGGCATCCTCATTAACTTAATTAAGTTCTTCGCTGAATTACAGAATAATTAAAATATAAAGTTAATTTGAAAGATTAATTCTTTTAATGAAGTAAACGAAAAATTTTTAAAATTACCGATAAGTATGACTGATGTGAAATGAAAAAGAACCCTACTTATCCGTAAAAGTATTCTGTTTTTATTTGATAAGCTAACTACCTATTATTATTCTATTTATAGAACTGATTATTTTCCATAATGATTGATATATGGGATTATTAATTCTTTACTCACTTTACTCGTTTCAGTCCTTATTTTTTAAGAAACCAGATATTTTATGAAATATCTAAATAATAAGTTTTAGCGAGAACATATATAAGCAGCAATAATAATTTTACAAATAATTTCAAACAATTTTAAAGAGTCAAATATCTCATTGACTTACTCTTATGTCTTCTTAAACTGCTAAAAACCTGATGAAGCAACTAGAAATAAAAGCAAGACGCACTGATATCTTGACTGAAAAGTCTTAAATCAAGAGTATTGTCTCAAGGTGTTTCATGCCCCGACCTCACGTGCGGTATCAAGATACGATTTTAATAAAACAACCCATTTACACTTATCTAATATCAAGATTTTTTTTTCTTATGGTGAGTTGATAAATTTTGAGGAAAACATTTTGGAGATAAAACCTCTTTTCTTAACACCTTTCTTCGTCGGTTTCTCTGGAAACTTTCCAGGGTTTATTTTTTGTGTAAAAAAAAAGCTGCTTTGTACCCACGTATTTATCACTAATGAAAAAGCTATTATCAAATATTATGAAGGATTTTTCTGGAAATTCGTGATAACAGTAAGTCTTTGTTAATCTGAATTTAAAAAAGAACTTATTCATAATGAAATGATGAATCAAGAATTCGGCAAAGATGTAGCAATATTCTTAACATGCTCTTGAAATCCTTTATTTAGTCACGAATTTCAGAGAGAAATTGAAAAGATTGGAATCAAATTCTCAATACGTAAAATAAAATGTATTCGATTCGTTTATCTTTCTCTCTTTTAGGAGGAGGAATGAAAAGATGCAAGGAATGTAAGGAATTAAATTTCGAGTGGTGTAGAATAAAATCTATTTGAAAAATAATTTATTCTATTGTGGATTTTGAAAAAAAAAATGGAAAATGGTGAAATTGAATTTTCAATTATATTAAAAAATAAATATTTATAGACAAAAAGTCAAGATGGTAATTCTAGTCAAATTCAATTTATTTTTTGAAAAAGATAAAAATATTTGAAATAAAATTATTCGAAAATTGAATATGCGAAAAACTAATTCCAGCATTTGCATAAATATTTCAAAAGAGTTTTGGTCATTTTTTTTTGTTTACTAGGTTATTTTTAAGTAGTCTATATTGTTAAAAATAATTATACATTAATTAAAATTATTGCTTAATTTCACGGAAATACATTTATAATTGCTTTATACTGAATTTTTTATTTAAATAAAGAATATTTTACGCTCTTTTTCAATGTGCTATTTGAAAACTCATCAAATCTGTTTTAATGCTAATTCATTTTTGGACTGATTAGTGTCTAAATGGGAGTGTTGTACATTTGATTGATTTTCAATATCAATTTTATATCATATTCTTATGTAAGTTTGTAATTATTTTGCAAATTCTCATCTTAAATATGTTTAGTTTTGCATTAATTAAATATTTTAAAAGACCAATATTTTCAATTTTAGCGTTTTTGATTATTTTTTTAAAATCCAACTTACACTATGATCAGTAGTATAACTTAGTGTTGTACCTTTGACCTGGGATGCTGTACCTTTGACTTTCACTTATTATAGGAACATAAAGGAGAAAATGAATTTTATTCCCATAAAACTGTAATATAATTATTTTTTATTAAATCTCAAGTTTTTATACATAAAAATTTTTTTTTGCTAGAATTCACAGTTTTAAAAGTTTTCTAATTTTAAAATACATTCATCATGATTCCATTTAACGAATGAAGAAAGTTTCTGCTGGCATTTATAATTTGAAAAAAAAGTTATCGCTACTTTTAGAATTCATTTTTTTCTTACTTTTCTTTATTAAAGTAGCAAAGATCCCTATGAAAACCTTTCATTGTTTTGTTTAGTTTTGGGGCATCATTTAATTTCAGTGCCTGTAAGAGTAGTTTTAAAGGACTGTCTTTGACAATCTGCGATTTAACTTTTGGTTATTCTTTGCTTGTTCTTATTCTTAGGGTAAAGTCTCACAATTTCGGGGAAAATCATTGAGGAGGTTAATGGTATATTTAGACTGACGGGACTTTGAATCAGTATCTATGTTGACGAACCTGCAATGGATGAATTCTGCGTGAGATCTGTATAATCATCGCTGTCTACAACTCATTTCATTAAAAATATTCTGGTTAAAAAGTGTAAAGCAGGCCTATAGCATTAAATCCTCCTATAATGCTATTTGGAGTCAGAGTTAGTAAGCCAATTTAGCCCTATCATATATGCTAAAAGGTTTAACACTATTACTTATACTTAACATAATGTTATTCATTGTCTGGTTGTAATAAGTCTTGAATGATCCAAGTACATCCTTGCCAAACGAAGGCATTCGATGATTTATGTGAGAATGAAAGTTCTTGGAAATCTCACCATTTTTTTTTATTATCTTAATAACAAGAATAGTTATGTGAATTTCATAGTTATCAAGAAGTAATAGCGCAAGGTTTTCAGGAATTAGTCAGATATAATGGATGAAATTATTAAATAATTGAAAAAAATAGTCCTGTAAAGTAATCTAAATATCGAAAAATAATTTAAAATTCAATAAGTTTTCACGTGAGAAAAGAATCGTAGAATAAAAGTATAACACTTATAATTAAGATATTGCGCAATTCCGCATATCAAATTACAGATTGAAGTACGCTTAAAACTCAGAAATGTTTTAATATTTTTTTCCGATCTAAACATCATATCCAAAGAAAAATGAAAAAAAAAATTACTTCAAGCTCTTAAAATATATTTTACTTCCTGCTATTAAAACTAGATTTTTTTTTATATATCGGAATGGAAATATCTTGCGATAAGCCATATGACAAGGGTCAAATATAGATGGCATACACAAATTACCATCTTCCTCACAATCTGAGAAAATGATCTATAATTATCCCTAGTTTCCTCTAAATAATAAGTTTTGTACCTCTCACGTAGTCAAAGATACAATATGGTACATTTTTCACATTTAAACCACTGCAACTAACTTTTCATGAGAAATAGGAAAATCAGAGTTTACACAAAATAAGATTATTATTCTGCCTATAATATAAATGACATTTATTAGTGGTGTAAAAATGCTATATGGCTAAATGGTATTTGTTATTCTTACCTTTTAATAGTGAAATCAGATAAATATTATTACTCATCAAAGCAAACATATCTTTAAAATAGCATGACGTTAAAGTAGGTAATTAGAGGTTAATCCTGGTACTGAAAACAAAAACTTTCAAAATTTGTCGCTCGTTGCCTGCACAGATAGACGTGGTCAAAGGTACAACACTCTCGCCTGTACATGTTCCCCCTGGAAAGATGAAATATTGTATACAAAATATTTACAGAAACGTATGGATGATCAAACAAAATCTCATCACAAATTATTTTATAATAGTTTTATTATTCTTCCTTTGAAAGAGTATAAATTATAGTTCTTTTCCCCATCAACGGTTCGTAAAAACGTTACGAAATTGCAGTTCTCAACTTAAATACCTTCTTCCAATTTTCAACTTTACTTATAATTGCATTTATTTATTTTTTCAATCAAAAAGGCGATGCTATTTCTGGTGACTATATATCAATGACATATATTTGTGAAAATACATTTTACGAGTACATTTTTAGTAATAAATTACTACTAAAACCATAGTATCAGCCCAAGTCATGATTCTTCAGGAATTCTGGTTTGATTCATCCTAAATTTAATCCTCCGCAAACAACTTTATACATTAAGAAAATATATAGACAGTTATTAGCTTAGCTGGAATCTTATTTTTGTCTTAGCTACATTAAACTAATCCAATCTGCACAAATAAAGGGGTTTTTTTATATTAAAAACAACGACACGCATTATTTTATTTTCAATTTTCCATGTTCATATGATAAGTAGGGATAAAAATTCTTTTTTTATATATAATATGAAGTTTAAATTATACGCACTACGTTAAAAATGTGCTAAAAATGAAATTAATCAATCATACCCATCATAAGCGGAGTGGCGGTGTAATTTTGGAATCAACCGCACATGCCCAGTGGAAGGAAAGGCAATTTTGTATATCTGGATTTTCGCATCACGTAAACTGACTCCAGTGAAACCTTAATGAGAATATAATAATTACCGTTTCCGAATTACAGACAGGAAAAGTGAAAATCAAAAGATCGTGTTGTATTACTTTCTTACGGATGTGAATAATTATCTTACTTGGACGGATTTATTCACAAAAAATAAATTCAGCCAGGTACACCAGGTGAATGTAGATGAGATATTACCGTATAAATAAGCTGGTTCTCGTTTCCTTGGTAGGTATAGCAATGCTGCAGGATTTTTCCGCCGCTTCTTCAGTAACATACCTCTTACAGAGACTTACTTCTTGCAAAAGGGATTGGTACATGGCCGGTAACGGCTCTTATTGATTCCAATCTCTGTGTTTTTCACCTTCTTCTGTAACAACGATTATCATTCAGATTATCGCCGGATGCCAAGGCAGGGAAGAGGTAACTTTTTGTGATTATGCAAAAAATAAGAGATTGTGTAATACATTTTTAAAAAGGGGTTCAGATTACGGAAGGGGTCATTGTTTTAAATATATTTTCAAAAATGCACTGGTGATGTCAATCGCGAACAATTTTCTTTTAGTATTATAACAATTGCTAACTCTTACAATAAAATTATTTTTTCGTTAGAATTTGCATTTTGTATATACAGGAGGGTAATATAATATCGGGCTTTTTTGGTTTGGTTTGGTTTGGAGTTTTTTGGCGCAAGGGCCAATCTCGGCCAAACTGCGCCATACGTGCGATAAAAAAAGTTTCAAATCTACTTAAATAACAACACTTAAAAACGTTAAGAAAAAGGAGTTAAAATGTAAAAGAATTAAATGATAAATTTCCAAACATCGGTTAAAAAGTTAAATGTTTGTTAAAAAGCCGATAATTTTCAGAAAGTTAAAAATATTTGGATGGTGTTTCTCTCCCAGCAATTCTGAAAGAGTTACATGAGATGAATGAAAGTAGCGAGAGCGATGATGATTATGGTTCGGGCATTCTATTAAAATGTGATCAACATTTAATTCAGTAAAGCATGTGGGACACTTTGGCGCATTCTCTCCAAAGAGTAAATGTTTATGAGTAAACCGAGTATGCCCTATACGGAGGCGAGTCAGTATGACATCTGCCCCTCGTATAGGCAAAACTGGCCACAAGCCAATTAACGGTTTAATAAGATGCAATTTATTTTGCATCTGCTGGTCCCATGTCACCTGCCACAGAGAAAAAATATATTTAGTAACAGATTTCTGAATATCCCTATAAGGAATTTCATAATGCAGCAAGGAAGAAGCAGTTTTAGCAGTGTAATCAGCTTCTTCATTCCCTGCAATTCCAACATGACTAGGGATCCAGCAGAGTAAAATGCTAAAACCCCGAAGATGGAGAGTCTGCAAGAGTTCCAGAATTTTAATAGCGATGGGATGCGTATGAAAGTTAAAATGATGGAGTGCCTCTAAAGAACTCATGCTGTCGGTATATATACAGCATTGATAGCGAGATGAGAGCGAAATCCTCTGTAATGCAAAGAAAATCGCCATCAGTTCAGCAGAGAGAATTGAGAATGATGTATGCAGACAGAAGCTGTGTATCTCGTCGCCAAAGATGACACCACAACCAACATGTCCGTCTGACTTTGAACCATCGGTAAATATTGGAAAATACGAGGCATAATGGGAGCGATGAGAACTAAAAAGTTTTTGGAAGATTACTGGAGCAGTCGTAGTTTTATTAAAACCCAAGAAAGTATTCAAAAAAGAAAACTGGGGAGTCTCCCAAGGAGAAAATACGTTAAAATCAATTGACAAGATATCAGGAACTTCGAGTCTGGAGTTTTGGATTACGCTTTCGACTCTCTCACAAAAAGGAAGAACATGAGAAGGTCTAGCATTATATAATCTTTGAAGAGTAACGGGAATGGCCATATGAGTAATAGGATGATTGAGAAGAGACTTCGCTCGGAAATAATACTGCAATGAAAGTTTTTTCCGTCGCAGATGCAAAGGCATTTGGTGGCACATGACATAGAGGCTCTCTATTGGCGACGTCCGAAAAGCCCCTGAACAAATTCGTAGGGCAGAATGATGCACTGTATCTAGCAGGCGTAGCGTAGCAGAATTGGTAGAGCCATATATTAAACATCCGTAATCAATCCTAGATAATATTATGGCTTGGTATATACGTAGTAAGGAGGTACGATCGGCACCCCAAGACGTACGAGAGAGTACCTTGAGTATATTCACAGATTTCTCGCATCTCTTTCGCAATTGTGTGATATGCGGAAGAAAAGTGAGCTTCCGATCGAAAACCACTCCCAAAAACTTCACTTGATCGACAACCGGAATTGGCTCATTACGAATCAAGATTGACGGATCAGGATGAATAATTCTCTTTCTGCAAAAATGGATACATCGACTCTTTTCAGCCGAAAGAGTGTGTCCATTTTTATCACACCAAGTAACCAATTTCGTAATTGCATTTTGCAACTGCCGCTCAATAAGATGCATATTACAGCCTTGACAAGAAATCTGAAGGTCGTCAACGTATAAGTTTCCTTGGACCGATGGTGGTAACTGATTTAGAATGTCGCTAAAATGCATGATAAAAAGTGTGACACTGAGAACGCTCCCTTGTGGAACGCCCTCAGCTTGAATAAAAGGATCAGAATAAAATTTCCCCATACGTACCCTAAAAGTACGAGATGATAAAAAGTTTTTTATAAAAATTGGGAGCTTTCCTCTAAACCCCAAGTTGAAAAGTTTCTGAAGAATTCCAAAACGCCAAGTACGATCATATGCCCTTTCTACGTCAAAGAAAATGGAGACGAGGTGATTTCGTCGCACAAAAGCGTTGCGAATTTGAGTCTCCAAATGGACGATATTATCAATAGTGGATCGCCCTTTACGGAAACCACTTTGCATAAGCGGAATACATGCTAGTTTTTCTAATTCAAAAACTAGTCGGGCATTGACCATACGTTCAAGTGTCTTACAAATGACACTGGTTAATGCAATCGGTCTGTAGTGCAGAGGATTCGATGGATCCTTACCCGGTTTCAGAATTGGAATTATCAGAGCTTCTTGCCACTGGTTTGGAAATATTTCTTCCTTCCATATTCTGTTGAACAAAAGTAACAGATTTGAGAGCGAAACGGCACTCAAATGGCGAAGCATACTGTATGTAATTCCATCTGGGCCAGGGCTGGTATCATGAGCTAGGGATATAGCTTTTTTCAATTCGAACATCTTGAATTCACAATTATATGGATGGGATTTACGAGCCTGAAAATTCAGAGGGAGTTGTTCCGCGCGATTTTTAGTTGCTATAAATTCAGAACTATAGGATTCAACAGCGGAAACTTGTGCAAACGTCCGTCCGAGAGTATTGGCGATGTCTAATGGGGAGGAGTATGTCGTATTCCTGATTTTCAGAACAGGAAAAGTAAACTCCTGATAAATTCCATTAGCCGCCTTTATTTTTTTCCATAATTGCTTGCTTGAAGTGCGAGATGTAATTGATGAAATATATTTAACCCATGATTCCCTCTCACTACGACGACGAATGCGACGAGCAGTAGATTTGGCATGTTTGAATGCGACAAGATTTTCTAACGTGGGATACCTTCTAAATATATTCCATAATTTCTTCTCCTGTTTATGACTTTCACGGCAGTCCTCATTCCACCATGGTCTCCGGTGTTTACGTAGTCTTGGTGAACTTTTAGGAATGGTTTTGTTTGCAGCCTTTATTAAGACATCGATAACATGTTGCACTGCCTCCGAAGTGTCTGCCACACTGACCATAGTCTGAGTAATATTTGCTAGTTGCGTGAAATCGGCCCAATCGGCTCGCTGGAATAGGAAACGCTGTGGAAGATGTATTCCGGTGTGTCTATCAGCATAAGAAATAATTAACGGGAAATGATCACTACCATGGAGATCATCTCCGACTTTAAAATTCAGTAATGGCAATAACTCAGGAGAACAAATGGCCAGATCAATGCTATGAAATGAGCGTGTGGGTTCATGGAAGTGTGTTTTCTCTTCATTGTTCAGCAAACAGAGACAGTTATTGGCAATAAACTGCTCAATCTGTCTCCCGCGAGAATTCGTACGTTCCGAACCCCACAAAATGTTATGCGCATTGAAATCACCCAATAATAAACAAGGTTTAGAAAGTTGGTCCACTAAATTGTTAAGTTGCTGTTGGCTAATGACATCATTAGGAGGCAGGTAGATAGAACAGACTGTAAATAAAATCCGAGTATGAACCTGCACAGCCGATGCTTGCAGGGAGGTATGTAGAATAAGAGGGGTGCTCGGATATAGATTAGATGTTAAAACACAGACACCTCCGGAATTATTCACTCCAGTGTCTGCATCCTTCCGAACACAGTTATGCCCCTTAATTTAAGTGGAATATTTGATTTCAAGAAGGTTTCTTGTATACCAATACAGACTGGGTGAAAAGTGTTACAAATGGTCTTGATGTCTTGAAATTTGGATCGGATGCCTCGACAGTTCCAGGAGACGAAGGTACCCATTACGAAATCTGTATTGTATCAAAGATATTGGGAACATTTGATTGAGTTGCTGAGATGTCACAACTCATTTTAAGATCTTCATCCTCTTCTTCAGATGGATGGAGAGAAATTAAGTCGGTACTTTTGGAAACGCCGCCGAAAATGGATGCCAAATCCTTGTGGACTGCGCCTTTATTCGCCAGTCCAAGAGCGACGGAGTTTCGAAAGAGTGATTTTTTTAATTTAGAAGGCACGTCCTGTGAAGATAGGCCACGTTTAGACAGTTTTAACATTAATGATTTCTGAGATTTTGATTTAAGTTTGTTTTTATGTGGTCTGGAGGTTTCTGCAACATTATTTGATGATTTCTCTGAATCAGAAGTGGGGGAATTTTCATGAGTTTTGGTTTCAACAGTTGTTTTTTCACTAGATCCTTGAGCAACAGAAGCATAAGTGATACCTGGTGTAGGTGTCTCAGCCATAACCCTCCGCCTGGCTTCGGGGTAAGATATATTTTCCTTAAATTTTACAGCAACAATTTGTTTCTCTAATTGCCATTTGGGGCATAAACGAGAGTAAGAGGCATGGTTGCCGTTGCAATTAATGCACTTTTCAGGGAAATTGCACTCCTGACTATCATGCCCTTTCTCTGCACAACGGGCACAGACGGGTGTCCCGCGGCAGGCTGTTTTAGCGTGACCAAAACGTTGACATTGGTAACATCTCAGAGGGTTGGGGATATAAGGCCTGACAGCCAATTTCATGTAACCAGCTCTGACAGTTTCGGGTAGTTTAGGTTTATGAAACGTAAGAATTAAGTGTTTTGTAGGAAGGAGTTGTCCATCCCGTCGAATATTAATACGACGCACATGAGTTACTCCTTCAGACCTAAAATCCTCGGTAATTTTTTCCACCGTTTCATTAAATAATTCGCCACATGTTATCACGCCTTTACTGTTATTAAGAGAGGAATGCGCCTTAACAGAAACAGGTATATTTGATAAGCTTTTAAGTTTAAGTATTTGATGGGACTGCTTCAGAGATTTTATCTCTACAAGCAAGTCACCTGAACGAAGCTTACGAATAGAATTTACTTCGCCAAGAGATCCAGAGATAGACTTTTCGACAAGAAAAGGAGATACTGTATGGAAAGTTTCGTTTTTTTCTGAGATACGGTGAATGACAAAAAATGAATCGTAAAGAATTTCACATGATTTTGCAATGTTCATTCGTTGCCCACTGAAGGGAGTAAAGTTTTTTTTGCCCATATGACATTGGAGGCAATTCGGGTCCGGCGGCACCGCCCACCACGGAGCCCAACAAGGGATGGCAGCCACCGGCTCTGGGTTTCACCAGCCTCGGTACTTACCATAGTGCTGACCAGTACCTATACGCTCGGAGTTACCCCCGGGGACAGTGACCACCTTTAACGCCAAGCCCAAGGAGTAACCCCTTCGCTTAATCCCTAGCAGACTAGCCACTAAGGTGACTAGCTACCAGCCGATTGATACACCGGGGACCACAGTGCACCACCCGTCTAATGGGTCGCCACGCACGGCAAACACGTGGGGGTATTTGCTGTCCATGAGAAGCAGGAAGCAAACAGAGCGGCGACAGCTTCTCATGGAGAGCTCCCTCGCCTACCCTCGAGGGAAAGAAGAAAAAAAGGAGACAGCAGAAGGCGCAGAAGAGAGTAAACCTAAAGGGAGTAAAGATCCCTGGGTACCTCGGGATTGGGACACCCGTACTCACCTATAGTAGGTGAGCCCCTGAGGGGTATAATATCGGGCATTTTATTATATCCTTTTCTCATTCTCATAGCCAGAGTTTTAGGCAATCAAGTCTTCGTAACTACAGCATACATTTTATTTTTAGAAAGGTTAATTTTATCTTTTTTTATTTAAAATTTATTTCACTTAAAACATCTTTTAGTTAATATATAATTTATTATTACAAATATTAAAACCTCTTGAAAACAATTACTTAAATCTATACTAAGTGGTATCTCGAGTATGGAATTAAAATTTACTTAAACTAATCGATAATTCAATAAATGAGTTCTGAAAATTTTAAAACAATATATCACCGTCCAGAATGCACAAGTGCTCAACATTTCAAAACTTCAATATATCAACAGTGAGTATAAAATCGTTTATAAAATTCCTTCGTTATTGATATAAAACAAATCAATTGAAAAATTCTTAATTAAAAGGCTTAAAATTTATCATATGATAGTAAATGTAAAAATTTTAGTTTAATGGAATTTAAAAAAATGTCTTTTACGCATTGCCCTTCTCTAACTAGACGAACTGACAATCTATATTATCGATAAATTCCTTTATGAGAATTATACCTCATTACGTTATCCGAGTCTTAATCTACCATACCGTTGTAATAATCTTATTGATTACGTAAAAGTGGCTGAATACATTTGAATGACTTGAACTTGAGATAAAAACTATATCTTAAAACGAACAACCTATATTTGAAAGGTAAGTAGGTTACATTTTATATTTTTTTGCTATTTTGTTTCACTAGAATACATTTTATTCCAAGAGCACCTGCGTTTTATATTCAAAGATAACAAGCACTTGATAAAAAAAAAAATCATGTTTGAATTTTTATTTTTTGCTTCCTGAATGCTCAAAAAATTTTAGTCAGAATAACGAATAACATTAGTGACTTTTTGAACAATTATTTTCAAGATATTTTTTTCGTCGTTGGTTAGTTATTTATTCATATACTTTTTCATGAAATTGAATTATCTTCTCTTCTCACGTTCAAACTTTGCAGTGGCAAGAAATTTACAAATGCGTCCAAAACAGTCCACCATAACTCGCACCAAAGCCACACAAAATGTCAGTTACCTTATAGAAATTGGGAAAAAGATTTATATCTCCCAAATGAATCCATTTTTGATCTAAAACTGTGCTCCTGTGTGTGGAGCACGCCATTGGCGATTCGGTGACAAAAGCTTCTGAATGTACGAGACACTTCTTTCCACCGCAAGTGGCTAAAGCAAATGTAAATGAATTTATAACATGCTAATATCAAATCTATAGCATCTGCGTCATTTTTTAAGCTCCAATTCAAACTAAATATAAAATTACTTTAAAAAATATTTCTTAGCAGCATGTAAATTTGATAAAATATTTATACAATTACAAGTTAAACCAAAATAATAATCTTCATTATGCTGATAGAGTTATATTAAATTTGATTATCTATACTTATAATAAAGCTCAATGTGTGTGTGTGTGTGTGTGTGTGTGTGTGTGTGTGTGTGTGTGTGTGTGTGTGTGTGTGTGTGTGTGTGTGTGTTGGTGCTCTACAGGCCAGACCATTCAACCTACAGCTACCAAATTTGGTACGTGTATACCTTGGAGGCCGGGAATGTGCACCTGTGGGTTATTTTTTCGAATTTTTAATTAGAATTTTCTTTATTTAAAAATTAAGTTAAATTTTGACGTGTTTCTGCTATAACTTCCGAAAATATTACCGCACAAAAAAGATTTTTACATGAAGTTAAAGATCAAAAATGTATCTTTTAAATGATACCAATGTTTTAATCTTAAAATTAAATTTCTATTTTTAATGAATTTTTAAATAAATATTTTAACTATATTTTTCAACCATTTTTTTCGTACAAAATAAAAATAAAATTTAAGCTGCACGAGCATGTTTCGCATTCATGGGAAAAAAATTAGCTTTTTTCAAAGTGCTGCCATCACATTGATTAAAGCTCCAATTAAAAACAAATTAAATCTTTTTGGGAATGAAATCTGCAAAAATATAATTTTCGGCACGTGTCTGTAGGAAATGAAACAAACATGAAATATTATTTTTTCTAAAAAATAAATTCAATAAAAGTTATTTTATGGTCTTTTACACTCTCTGTATTATTAATCCAATAAATCAGTTATATTTTAAGGCAAGTTTTGTTTATTATGAACAGGATATCCATTCAAATCATGGCCATACAGCTAATTTGTAAACCTTTAGTAATAGACACAGATCTGCTAAAATGGTCTAAATGGAAAATGATTATATTTTATGTAACTTGATTCAATAAATGCTCTAATAAATAACGAATTTTTGATTTTACATAAAGCTTCTGCTGTGGAAATCACGTTTAACAAAATGTTCTTGAAACACTAATATTTTAAATAAAAAGAGTTAATTTCCAATTAAATAAATCAATCACTTAAACTGACTGATTTATGAAAATTTGAATATCACTATTCAATAAAAAAAGGATAATTTTAGATTTTCCATCGATCGTTTCAAAGAAAATACGCCAATCAGAGCGCAGGTTTCTCAAGATTAATTGGCCTAAGATTATGAAAATGTTGAGTTTTTCTAAATTTTTAATATTCAAAACTTCATAAATAAGTCTTAGTTGATCGTGGAAAATAGAAACATTCATTCATTTATTAAAAATTTGGTGTGTCCAGAATATTTCTCAGAATATGATACCTTACTGCATTAAATTTAGACTTCATAATTTTTGAAATATATTTATAGGTCGGAACAAAATATTATTATTTATTTCATTTCAATCCTTTTGAAAGCAAAACCAAAAACTGAATTTTATACAGAATCTGAGAATTTTTTGTTGAATTATTCTTTGAGATATTACATAAATTATGAAAAATATTTTGTAGTTCACCTAAGACTTAAATACCGAACGATCCTGTTTGCAGTACTCATATTCAATAATAATAATAATAAATTAATAAATAACGATAAAAATGATAAATAAAATAAAACGCTTGGTTTCATTAAAAAATATCTTTACATTAATTGCAATTTCAGCATTTCCATTTTAAATTAAAATTGAAGTTTTACCGGAAATGACAACAAATTAGGAATATATATATATATAGTAAATTGAACGAACGATCTAAACAACAGTATAAGTTTGGTATGACTATCAAAATTTGAAGACTAAAATTTTTTTGTTTGAGAAGATATTAAGAGACAAGTTATTTGAAATATTTAATTGAAAATTGTAGCCAGCGGTAATACTGGGGAACCGGATGGTCGCCAAAGGCGGCTAGTTTCTAAATAAAGCAGAACTCCAATTATCCAAACTCCATTTACCAAGATCGCCAAACGAACAATTGTAAACAAATCGTTAACACAATCAATCCGATTAATAACAGCGAAACAACCAATTTTGAGTGATATATTATTTTTTAAATTGTATTAAATAAGTAAAATGCTGACAACACTGTTTTTGTAGCCATTTTTCTAAAAATCGCCTTTTTTGAAAATTATCTGGTTAACCCTGGCCCCAGTTAATCAGGGCAACTGATCTGGTTTAGTTATATTAACGTCCCGTTTTTAAAGTAACACTAGAGCTATTTTGAGACGGACCTCGTAATTTTGAACCGCGGTCGTATGACTAGAGTGGCATCTGAGCTGGCAACCCCTCTCCAAACATACGCACCACACCACCGGGAGGACATTTGGCCCCCTACAGATTTAACGAGCATCAGACCAGCTAACAAGACGGTTCTTCGGTGGAATTGGATCTCGAACCTGGAACCTTTCGCTCCCGAAAACGAGACGTTACCACCAGGCCACAGCGTCCACAAGGATAATTGGAGTTTTACAGCAAAAAATATATTGAGAAATAGTATAATAATCACTATTTGAGAACTTAAAATGCACATTTACACTTAATTATATTATTGGCTTATCAGTCTATTACTTTAAACTTAATCGGAAACTGTACCCTTCAAAATTCGGTACTTCTGAATTTATTCTCACAATAAGAAAACCGCAAGTAAATCCGATGATGAGATGTTCAAAGTCAAGTTATCTTTTTCCAAGAATAAGAGCTGCACAGTTTCGATAAGTTCAATAAGCACTTCTTGTATGTTAGCTGAATAATGCAACAGCTTAAGGAGTGGTTTTTATTACATCTTGATAGCGATCTCTTTCACACAAAAAAAGCTAACAGAGCTCATTTCATAAGAACATAATTTCATAGTCTTACATCATTTTTTCAATGTTCAAGAAATAAATAACACGAAAGTTAAAATCACACTTCTGAAACGAAATTTCAAATATTCAGTTGCTAAACCAATGAGAGATCCTTTAATTCAGAATCATATAAAATAAAGATAATGTGCAGACTTGTCTAATATTGTAAATTTAACACACTTTCATATAAGCAATATTTATCTTTTCTTTAAAAGCACTGTTAATCCCACCCCACAAAAAAAAATCGCGAGTTTTATAGAAACGAGAGAGCATTGCAGAAACAAGGGAATCACCATTTAATACTGAGTGTAATTTGTTGTTAGAGCCGTTTAGAAAGGATTGCGATATAATTAGATTCAAATGTAAAATCTGAGTCAAAATCAAATATGATTGAATAAATTTTCTGAGCATCCCAGAATTAAAAAAATAACCACATATCTATTACATCAATATTATTGTAGCATACAATTAGTTACAAAGTATTTTAATTATTAAGGAATTCCTAAAAAAGACACAAATCAGTGATTTTAGTAAATTTTCAAAAAAGTTCAGTTAATTTAAAATTAAATCAAAATTTTTTCCTTGGATCTAAACAATTCGCAAATTGCTTTTAAATTCTTAAAATAAACAATTTATTGATAACTAATTGATATATACGGCTTTGATAGGTAATAAAATATTTTTCTTGTATAATATTTTTTGAGTTCAAAAAACCACTTTTGTATGAGGTATTATAATATACAGCGCTCTTTTTAAGACATGTATTTAAATAAAGGATTAAAAAAAATAGTGGAAGAGTAGTTCAGAGTCGTAACATTGTCCAGCAAAGGATTATATACAAATTTCTTATTTCAAAATCGCCTGAAATTCCAAAATCGTTTCAACAAAAGAGAAATCTATGCTTTCGATATGTATACGATACGATATGCATGCTTTTGATGCATAATCTTTGACCACAGGGCATTACTAAGATGAAGTTCTTGGACCTTTTGAAAAGTTGTTTCGAAGATGCTGACAATGATTTTATCTACAATGGCTACAACTTGAAGTCGCATACTGTTCAGCATATCGATGATTTTTTCGAAGAAGTGGTGAAACCATCTAAATCACCCATTTCTAGTCCTATAGAACATGTTTCGGAATCTATAAAAAGAAGTTTTGCAAAATGTCAACTCTCCCTCACGACCTCCTAGTATAGAAACTCCTCTGTTAAGATGTATAGGATTTTCGGCAGTAAATTTGAACAACCTCATTTTCAACTCGGAGTTTCATTGTAAGATTGGCAAAGTTGTACTGGATAATCAAAATTTTTACTTAAAGGACGATTCCTAAAATGTCAGATATCATGTTCCAGCAATTTTGAATTTTATGTAAATATCTGAAAAGTCCTTTTTTTGAATTCCTTTACATTATGAGATTTTGCTGTTAGCTGTTAGATTTGAAAATTATGCGTTTCTTCCCGGTAACCTAATTTTTGAACGCCAAAATATAAAAAGCTGAAAAGCAAAAAAAGTAATACATTTTATATTTATAAAGTTCTATTTTAGTAAACTGGAAGGTAGAAACTAGTTTTGCTTTATGAAATTTGGAGGTCAGCGAAGAAATTGAAAGAGGAATTACAAGGAAATCGATCTACACTGAATATACTAGAAACGAAAATTCCTAATGAACAATGGAAGACTAAAGAATCTTCTACAATTCAATTCTGTTCCACGAGGGGAGTGGGCACCTCGTAATTGAGTAGGAAACGCTTCCGGTATGGTAGTTGGTACTCGCCACCCTTGTGGGTACACGAAAAGGTAGGGGTCTGATTCCTCTCTTCGATGACGGGACGTACTTCCTTAGGGGAGGGTTGTACCGTGGCCGGTGATGGTCTTGGGAATCAACCACAGTTCCCGCCAGTGTTGCTGTCGCGACTGTTCAGTAATTCAAGTTTTTCCATGTGTTTTCCGGCGGGGCTGAGTAATCAGTTTGTGATCACAATTAAATTCTAATTTCCTAACCACGTTGTTTTCAGTACCACGCAATCTTACGATTTTTGCTTTGACTTCCAGATTTAAAAAAAAATGTTTTTATATATTTCAATACACCAAATAAAATCCTATCTTTTTTTAAAAAAATTCCATTGTTATTATTAAAATAATTCCAATAACTATTTTTTAAATTCCCTTTATTTTTAAAATATAATTTAGCACTGTTGACTGATTTTTAAAATACACGCAGGAAATGCTCGACTTTCGTCTGTTGACCTTTGCAATAGAGGAATAAGTGATTTACTGTTTATAAGTGATATATTATCTTCCATTAAAACAAGAATGCGCAATGTCTTATCGCAAGACCAGAAGAAAGCAGAATTAAGAAAGAATTGATAACTTTGTCAATAAATCGTCAAAATAAAAATAAAAATGTTGACAGCTAAAAATGTAACATTTTTTTTTCTTCAGTTAGTAAACGACTAGTTTGAAGAAGCTCTTTTTTTTTTTTTTTTTTTTTACTCAGATAAAAATAACAAGTTTTGATTAGTTATTGATTGAACACGTAATGAAGGAACTCTGAAAGCAATCAAATACATTTATTATAGTTTTATCAATAAAATGTTGCAGTAGATTTTTTTTTCTAGAAAGAGAAAACGATTTTTTGTTAAACAAAATTGTTGAGTCAAGTTTTTTCATATTTTAAATAACATTTGTCAACCAAGAAAATTTTCAGTTTTTATAGTTATGAAACGCACATTAAAAATTGAAGTCATTGAACTGAGTCTGATATTATTAAATGCGAACCTTCTTATTTGTTTATCTTAAAAGGGGTAAATTATATGGAACAATTTTTCTATTGGAAAGTTTTATTGTACAAGATGGCTGTAAAATATTTTTTTCCTTTTATCGATGCGTATGAAATAAAAACTAATAAATGAAATGAAACCAGATTTCCTATACAGACTACGGAATGTATGGAGAGTTGAATTCAGAAAAATAAGTATCTAAAGTCACCAATGAAATTTATATTGGAGCTAGAGGAAATGGATCAATGATTGCAATGGGCGCACGAGAAAAGGTTTATGAAAAATTTCATTAATGTGCAAGCAGTATAAAGCCCATACATAAATGACGAAGATACAGTATGAAATTCACACAAAATAATCGTTTATTAGTAAACATTAAGGTGCCTTAGACTATTTAGACTACATGCGACGTTTTCTACGAGGTGATGAGCTTTGTGTGTTAGATATTGAAACGATGACTTTTTTTTCGGAATTCTTCTCCCGTACCTTCCCTAATTTGCATATGAAATTTAGTTTTATTTTGTTCATTAGTTTTAACTGAAAATACCTTCAAACAGAAGTTTATTTTATGATCATCCTGCACTTAAATATGTCACTTCTTAGAAACTTCATTTCCCGCTATTTCAAACGCTTCAAATTAATTGGAATAATCAATTAATATTCAACCAAACGAACCGTTTCCCTTGATTTCTGGTATACTTTCACAATATAGCGTTCGTTTTGTGTTTAACTTCGTTGTGTAGTGAAGAGAATGGCAAGTACATTCTAGACACTTCTTTTTGCCAAAATGAATTAAAGAATATACATATCTATGACTTCGGTGTCAATATCGTATACCAATTCACATTTATCGCTCTTGTGTCGTATTCGAGTTACGTTCACGAAACAGACCGTCTTTGACGGATTTCACTCAAAAATTGATAAAGATCTAAAACTTTGCTGATAACCTTTTTAGGTTAAATTTAATCCACCGAACCAGCTGTTCTGTTGAATTGTGTTCACATGCTTACGAAGATATCAGACAGACAGATAGTCTTTCCTTTGACGGTTTATTCGAAATTAAATACAGATGTGTACTTTCTGTGCAAAGAATGCATGTCAAATTCCATCTTTCAGTGAAATAAAATTTAGTAGGTAACTTCAGTTTTGTCAGATTCGCTGATTTGTATTCGATATATTATGGTATAAACTTAAACAAGAAAAAATATCTACTTTTTCACTTAATCTTTTAAACGAAGAAATTTTTTTAATAAAGAGTTTGATTTAGAATTTTTAAAGTTAATAGTCACAATAATTTGTGTTTATTTACTAATTCTTATTCAAATCCACATTAAAATCCGGAAATACTCTACGCAACAAATATGTTTTGTAACTGCGGACGGAAAAATTAAAAAGTGTGATAAAAGCTTCTACGTAAAAAGTATTTAATCCAAAATAACTTTTTCACAAGCAAAAAATTGTTAATGAATACATATTTATGCAAGATGAAAAAAAAATGTTAATGAATAATATTATGCAATATTTAAAAAAATTAATGATGCAATATTTAAAAGATGCAAGATGCAATATTTTAAGATGCAATATTTAAAAAAATTAATGAATTCTATTCCAGCTGGAAGAAAAAGAGTAATTCAACTCAAGCTTCGATTTCAATAAATAGGAACAGCACATCTAGAAAAACAAATAAGTTTTTTTCTCTACAAATACTCTCCTTCACTTAAATAAAAGTTTCTTTATAAAAACTATAAGAGATAAGATTCCCTCACGGAAAAATAAAAGCATATCTCAAGAATTGTGAAGAGCAGTCATAAAGATATCTTTTGTCTTAACAACCGTATTCCTAAACACAACTAGCTGATGTCTCCAAAAGTCAGCAGTTGCGAACTTTCACTTTGACGTCACAGCATTATCAGTTGTGACATTGTAACAAAACTCCATGTTTGGTGGCCATGCAGCAGCAGCTTTTAATGTTATGAGGCAATAAAAATTGGAAAAGCAGTCAACGCCGGTAAAAAGTAGACACGACTCTTATATCCAAATAGATTTATAATTTTATTTGTATTTAAAAAACTTTTACTCCGCCCCACAAAGCTTATTAATTATCTTTTGAACAATAATCAAACGCTATCCATATAATGCTAGAAAATGGTTTTAAACCCATGATATATGAGTATCTATTATCAATTTACAAATTCCGTATCTAGCAATTAACAAGGAGTGGAAATTCGTATATTTTCTGCTGTATCCTTGATTTCCTCGGGCTGGTATGTTTACCCCTTACTACTGTCTTGTTGAATTGCATTGTACATTGCATATAAATAACAATTTCGCATTATTTCAAAATTATTTGGTCCTATGTATAAAAATTGCAAATACGTCCAAGGTGTGTAACTAAGAACTAACTAAGCATTTAAAATTATTTATAAGCTCAAAAGAAAGATATGAATTTAATCAATAAAAAAATAAAATTTTAACTGGTTTATTTCATCTGCTATCTAATTAGATTGCATCTCCTGTTTTGGTAATTTTTTGCCGTTTCGATTCAAATGAAAATCCTACAAATACTTTCGACATTTATGTATTCCACATTATTTTTAACACGTTGATGAACAGTAAGGCCCTCAAGCATTAAGCTCATGAAAAGAATACGACAATACGCCTATGGGCGTCGTACTGACATACGATCAGTCAGGTAGTGAGTGCACCGCGGCGGTGCACTTACGTGTTGCAACACGTTTTCGCTCGCAATTGTTTTTCTAAAAGGTAAATAGTGTTTGTTTTATGTATATTATATATATTGTTTTATTTGGTAAAAAAAAACACTAGTTTATTGCTTGGAAGTCTTGTCGAATATCAAATAAGTGAAATTATTTTGTCTAATGTATATTTTGAACATAATTTCATTGCATTGTATTCAATACCCACTTTTTGCAGATGGCGTCACGAGATTCTTACGAAAATAAACAAAAATGGATTCAAGAACTATTCGATGCGGCGTCTAAGCCTATATCCGTAGTATCATATCATTATAGCTTATATACATAAACTGTGACAGAACGCCTTACGACGTAAACGGCTTAATCCATTCTGTCATATCACATAATTTAATATCACACACATCCTATCACATACTCCATTCTGTCATATCACATAATTATAATTATGCGTTGTGACGCTACGCCTATAACCAATATATGAAATTTAGTTGTGTATCAGCAGGCACTGCCACCAAGGTTGTATTGTCCATCAACGTGTTAAATTGAATGACGTATGTGAATGGCTTGATCGCAGTTTTAAAGTGTGAAAATGCTGTAAATATAGGCACGCTCGGTGTACGACCAGGCCGGTTAAAGCGTTAAAAAGGTGTAAAGACGCTGCAAATATTATATTAATGCATAAATTATTTACAGTATATTATTGTTTTGAAGATGCACATTAGAAATTTTTGGAATGAATCTCAACATTTTGAACTCTGATAATGAGTATGATACTTCAACTGGTCCAGCCCATCAAGAAAAAGTTTCGTACACAAGGCATTTATAAAAAAAAAATATTTTTATTTCAACAAAAAGACCCATTTTAATGGCACGGCGTTTGAATCCACATTAATAATTCCCGATTTAACAGTTCAGTTCCGATGGAAATTACTTTAACGCCTTTTATTAACTACAGTATGACACATTTTGTGTTTAGTTTCACAACAGAGGAAAGATAATTTATTATAGGTTTCCAATCTGGTCCCGCACATAGATTCAATCTAAAATCTGGCAGCAGTATAATTTTTATGCAAAGATCATAAATTGAAATTCATCCTTTTTGCTTACAATATTTTTAATTTCCATGCTTATATTCAAACTAATAGAAAGACCAATATATAGCTACCCCATTGACAGATTTTTTTCTAACATTTTGAAATAGATCTACCACTTTGGCTTTAAAACTATGTGTCAAATGTGATCTTTCTGGCTCGTTGGAAGTTTGATAATCTTATTCACAAAAAGATATAATTCAATAAAGGACTTTGGGGGGGGGGGGACTCAAGGGAGTCTAAATCATGGCGATTCATAAAAATATCGATGTCGAATTTTTTGATGACTACAATATATTTCCTCCATATATCGTATATCAGAAAGTAAAATTGTCACAATAACGTATTTGTGCTCTTTATTCCCACTTAAATAAACAGAAGCGCTCCTAACATATGAGTGAAGATATTCCATCATTCAGAATCCCCATTCATCATATCCATCTATATTCCGAGCCAAAAAAAATCGAATAATAAAGATCAAAGTATTCATGAGCGAAAGAAATGAACGCCTTGAGGATTCGATGAAACAGCATCCATCCCTAGCTACAAATGCGATCCTTAGAGATTATTTTCCAATATTCCGAGGCTCCAGAACTTTGCCGCTTGAGTTGGTACTTTCATAACGCAAGAACCAATATGGCTATGCTGCGCCGTTTCCATGGTAATTTGAAGACTGCGGATAAAATTCAAAATTATTTTTCACTAATTCATGGTAACTTCAAAACAAGTTTAATATGGAAAATGGGTGAATTATTATTTAAAAATTCCGGAAAGATGTCATGGAGTAAAAATTCAACATAATTTCGAATATTAATGCAATGCACAATCATATCCATTTCGAATGTAAATGAATAATTCTTTAGAATTTATTTCTAATCGTTATTCTTAATTTAAAAAAAAAATTATAAAGAAAAATTTCGGTATGATTTCAAATTGTTAAAAAGTTATGCGCTCTTGTTGAGTCCGTGCACTCAATTTTAAAAGGGCTTCACATTTATGCAATTGATTTTCTAACTCGAACACTATTAAGTTTAAATTTAGGAACCAAGACATTTCATAATCCATTATTTGAATCTTTTAAATAAGCGAGATATTTCCCTGTACTGAAGAAAAGGAAAACTTAACAAGTTCGATTTTCTTTCGTTTCTGAAGCTTTTTTTTTGGGGGGGGGGGGATACATTTCCAAGTCATTTATGCTTTCGATGAAAGAATTTGGGTAAATTATCTCCGAAATGTACTGAACCATTTATATAAGACACATTTCGGTTAATTTAAATAACTTAATGATAACAAATTCAATTCTTTTATGATGGCAATTATTTTATCAATTCATTTCTCAATTATTTAATATTTTATAAACTTTCAATGACTATTCACAACACCGCTTTGCTTCTTTCATTCAAGTTGTGGATAAAGTCAGTTTTTGTTGTTTCATCACACCTCTTGTTCGTTGCTTAATCGCAGAGTTTCCCATTCTTGATTGGAAGATCACAAATGTGAAACCCAATTCCTTCAAATGCCTTCGATATATTCGATTCTTTTGCATGTTAAACTGTCAAATATGTGCATTTACACTGGGGCGGAACAATACTAAAAACTGTCTACTTGTCCTCCGACCATGAGTCACAATTAAAAAGTTCGATGATTCAACATCGTTTAACAACAAAACTAGACACTAATGTAACAAACCATTACAATATTACGTAAACTACTTCAGTGTAAGGAATAAAAGAATATTACCATATTAACTTGCTCATTACGGACGATACAGATGCAGTAATATTAGAATATTTCCTCTGCTTACGGGCTTATACTATTTCTGTAGCTGTATATTGTTTTCCTCAGAGTTAGGGCACTTGCACCATACCAGTAGAATTACTTCTTTTGCACTGTTGCACCAAATCATTGTTTCCTCTAATAACACTATAGATCATTTTATTTCTCTTATCAATTGTATAATGCTCTGTGCTATCATATATTTATGTAATTATTATCAATAAATTATAGCATTGATATTAACCCTTACGGGTTGATAAAATAAATTCCAAAACGAACCACAAATCTTGTTTTTCATTGACTTTAAACGTGGTGGTCAACATTTGAAATTCTCCATTTTAAAAGAATGTTCTCATTTATCATTCTCTAAAATATTAACTGTTTGCACTTGGACATCTCTCGAGCACCATTCAAGACTATACATCATTTTCTTTTATGTTGATTGTTAAGAATACCTATAGAATGGTAAGAAGATGTCGATTAATTTTTCGGTGAAATTCAACTTAAAACAATTATATATATTTATTTTTTGAAGCAATAAGCAAGTCCTTGTATTAGGTGAATAATTATGCATCGAATCATTTTTCCGAGTGCAAAGGGTTCAATTTCTAAAAAGACAATGTCTATCGCAATGGATACAAAAAATAATTTTACCCTTTAAGCAGAAAAACAATCTTTTTTTATCCAAATGGATTAGTTTACAAAAATCGAAATATTCGCTCATCCATACTTGAAAGTGCTAAACTTGTGCGCCGCCTCAAAAAAAAAAGAAAGATTGGCAGCATTAAAATTTCATTCAAATAAATTGGAAATCAAGCTTATCCGAAAGATCGGAAGTTCTCGAATCTATTCATGTTTCTACATTTCATTCCGTTCTTCAAGAAAGATCGATCAATTTTTTATTAGGATTCCGGTTCATGTTACTTTGATCATTTTTTCGGGATTTGTCAGGCACGACTGCATCTTAAAAAGATTTGTAGATTTTAAAGGAGCACTTTCCAATTTAAATGCATTCGCTCCGACTGGATGGAAAATTTTATATAACGAGAAAATTTAAAATGTTTTCTTTTCTTGGAGAAAAAGTTAAAAATTCGTCATGAAGCAACACTGAAAATAATGTAAATGTTTTGGTATTCTGATATTATTAATTAACGCCTTTTGTTTTATACTATACTGTGACATCACATTTTTTTTTCATGTTCTCGCATCTTTTTCCTCCTGCAAGAAATGCCTTGGATTCCAAAATAAATTTAACGCGGCGGATTTATAGCATTAGCATGCATTATTTCAATCCAGTTACCATATAAAAATATATAGAACTATTTTAGACGTACTTTAAAAACTTGAAATAAAGCAAATTAAATAAAAGATTTAATTGTGTTGTCAATATTTCATTCATTTCCAAATGGGATAGAGTTTTGTAACTTCGTATACTCAAGGGTATTTAATGAAAATGAGCTATTTTGAAATTTCAGAATTCAGTTGATAGATTAATTATATTTTGATTAATAAGAGTAGTGTTTCTCTAAAATAAGAAAAACCAATTCCAAGATTCATATTTATAATAAGGAATTATAAATACATTAATACACTAAACTTTATAATGCACTAAAATACACTAAATAAAAGATTTTTTTAAAAAAACAAATTTATTATGCATTGAGAAAAACAAAATTTTTTGCTATAATTTACTACAATAAAAAATTTATTCAGAGAAATTATAGACAAAAGGAAACTTCTTATATTCTTAATTAAATGCTCAATTTTCGTATACCGAAACGAAGATTCAACTCGTTCTTCATTTTAAAATAGTTTCGCTGATTGTTTTAATGAAAATTAAAAGCACAACTATGTAAAAATTGTATTAAAATCTAAATGTATACAATCATGATTTCAGCATTTTCTACTAATTCTGCTGCTTGAAAGAAATATTAAAGTATCCTCTTGACATTTGCTAAATGTATCAAATAAATTTTAAAAGGTGAAAAAAATATTAATATGTTATATTTTTTATTACTGTTGATGTAAAAATAGATAGGACAGTAAATCTTCAGATGAAATAAACATATCGACTCCTTACCTTCTCAAGACTGCATTAGAATTTTTTATGACATGGTCTCTATATTTACTATTTTATAATACCATACTATTCAGCAAGTCAAAGTTCGTGAGGGGAATTTTCGGACTGACATTAAGATTTTGAACTGCAGTTACATGATGTCTGAGCCTATAACCCGCTTCCCATTCTTCCGAGTCACTCCAACATAAGGGTATTTTATCCCCGACAGTATATTTTACGTGAACTGATGCTTAAAATCTTCGGAAGATCTTCAGTGAAATCAGATCTTGATCCAATAGTTCTCAAGCAAAGATTATCAACTGATCATTTTAGACCTTATGCAAGCTTGCAGATTCTATCAACCTTAATTTATTATACGTATGTCTAAAAGAATGTATAGTTATTTTTCTATTTTGAGATAACATGGTAGCCAATTTGGGAGATGGTCCTCGTAATTGTGAAATACCGTCAGATCGAGGATGACATGCTAGTCAATCCTCCTTTCCAAATAGCAGGATCGACTAGATCATACGACATCGACGGATTTAATATATGCAAGGGCTGCTAATATGGCGACCCTTCTGTAAGAATCGGGTTGTAAACTTGGGATATTTGGTTCCGAAACCACCAACAAATCGTCGTGAGTAAGCCTATAAGAATAATTATACCATAGTTTAAAATACTATTTAACTCCTCATTAACAGTGCTAGGTTTGTCGAATGCATTTGTATTGGGAAACCAACCATGCGTCAAAATCATTTGAATGGCAACCACTGTTAAGATTGGACACTGATGTATATACAGTCATTCCCCAGAAACGTGGTATACTTTGGAAATGATTTGCAGCTAAGATGCAAGGATCATTTTTTTAAAAAATATCACGTGAATCACAAAGAAAGTGTTCTATCTTCTAGGTTTAAGATTTACTTTAGTTTAATTAAACTCATAAGACAACCTACAAAAAAAGCTTATTATTTTATTTGAAAAATTTATTTAGGCCATAATTCTTGGCAAATGCGTACAGGAAGATTTTGTGACAAAGATGCTGCTACATGATGTACAGTTCTTTAATGTAAATGAAATAAATACTTTTTTTAAATTTTCGAGAAGTAAAACTTATGTTGTAGAATCGATTGAAACAATAAAATGAGGATTTAAAAATGAATGATTTCTTTGACAGTGCATTTCCTTTAAAACAGGTTTCTTTTTACTGGTTTTTTCTTTTCAAATTGTCGTAAAATCAATCTCTAATATAAATCTGACAATTTAAATCTATAATAAAACTGAGAAGTAAACAAAGAAGACAATTATTTATAAGGAGAAAATATTCGGTACAAATAAGTCTGGGGAGTCTAAGAAAGCTTTCATGAAAAGATTATAGAAAGATAAATTTAAACATTTTATTTGATCTTATCTGATTAATCATCCTAGACGAAGGAGACTGTCTGCTCGTATTCGATAACGCCCGACATATATTTTATTTTTGCTTCATCAAACACTTATTTAACTTGATGTATGTCATGTTTGTAATAAAGATGAAATTTTTAATTGATTTTTAACTTTCTTTTTTACGTACTAGTGTTTTGAACTTCCGTGCATTTGTTTTCGATGGCAATGTACCATTTTGATTTTTAAACTCTAAAAATATTAATCATTAATGAAATTATATTTTGATTTCTTACCATTGGTGAATTTGAGAAGTGGCAGTTAATTAAAAACTTTAAAAAAGATGCTTAGTAAACCCACATATATTTTTCAATTGAATAATAAATTTAAGATAAAGTAGTTTACAGTTGCTTTATTTCATACGCAATATATCAAGTGAATCTCAAAATATATTAAATATATCATTGTAAATCTATAAGGTTCGAATTCAGAATAGAAACCAAGAAATTCGCAAATATACTGCAATTAGTTTTTAATCAATATAAATATGGCATTTTGACTGGAATAAAAATAAAATTCGAAATCTTATACATGCTGCAATTGCTTTTAAAAAATGCTTCTTTAAATCTTCGAATCTTATTTTTATTCCAATCAAAATAGCCATATTTATTGATAAAACCCAATAGGAACTCGTTCGTTAGAGATGCAGCACCTTCTGAATTTATTTGAAACGCTTGTTTCCTCGTGGAGGTTGCCATGTTTGATTATTTTGACATTGAAACAATTCGGTAAGCAAAAAAAGATAATAAAATGGCGGGGAAAATAATACCTAATAAATAGGAACTAATTGAAGTTGTTTTCTAGGGCTGTTCCGTTGGTACCAAAATTTGATCACTGTATAGTAAGTAGCCAAGTGGTGCAACGGAGGGTGAAAACCCAAATGCTCTGCTGTTGAGCTTGTGTTGGTTTCGTCCAAGTATGGTACATATTCAACTGATCGATTTCCTTATTTCTGAACTCTCACCCTTGACTCGCTTTCAATTTTTCTCGTTTGCTATTCAGTTCTAACTTCGTTTTTACTTGGCTCCAACGGTAAATCATCTGCTTTAAAAAGAAACGCCTTCTTTTATCGAAAAAAGATACGTCAATAATTTTCTAAAGTGCATTTTATGTAATTGCAATAAATATTTTTGGTTATTTATAGGTAAAGCTGCCTTTAAGCAAAAAAATAGTAAAAAAATATTGATAAAGCTAAAAAATAGTATCTTATTTTCGTCAGAAATATTTTTTACAGCATTGCTGTATTCATTGGCTATGAGGAAATTTAAAATCCTAGATGTATCGATCCCTTCCATCCAAACTGTTGGAATTGAAAGATAGAACTTGCCGAGAGTTTTCATGTATACAACGGACATGCTGCACTTTGCCGTTGCTGAGTTTGTGACACGCCTGCAATGTTTTATAATCAGTGGTGATGGACATGTGGAACACATATTGCTATAATAAATTTGGTCACATTTTATTTGCATGTCTTTTCTTTAACTTTTGGACTAAACGCCACCTATCGGCTTTTTAAACTTTTTTTTCCTTATCTTAAAAAAATCCTGTGACTTATCGAAGCTAAATCTGCAAACCGTTTTTCATTTTGCTTAATTTTCCAGGTTTCATAAATTTTTAAAGATTTTACGAACTTTTTGCCCACCCTGTATGAAGAAAATAATGGGTTTTCCTTCGAAATATGATTGCTTATGATATGACATTCAACTATTGAATCCCCAAGCCCTCCCCTCAAAGTAATGACAAAGTAGTAGCAACAAAGCCATTACCCCCATAAAGTGAAAAATATCAAGTACTGAAGTATTTTCAAACAGTTTAAGTAATATCCTATCTTTCTCTATTCAGAATAAACAGCATTTCAGGACTTCTTTTGGTAGCATTTTGAAAATCCTTCAAATTCCTTTTGAAATCCATATTTGCTACTTTAATACCCATATAACCTTAATTTTATTTATTACCTTAGAAACGCTAGAAACTTTGTATGGGAATATACTCGAGTCATAGAAAATACTTTGTTTAAAAAGAAACATGATTCATATGCATCTTAAAATTTAACAGTTGTAGCATTAAAGTTTTGTAAAAATCTGTCTTTTCCCAGAATCACGAGTCTCATTTAAATAGCCGAAAAAAAATTCGTTTCAGATACCAGCTGCCTTTTTTGGATACTTTTCTCTTCGCCAGCTAACAAAAATGCGCTGCGTCTCATTAAAATTGATCATGGAATGAATAAATTAATAGGTAGCAAAAAATTAATATCATTAATTTTTAATATGTCAAGAAACGTATTTCTGAATTTCACATACTATAAGTTCTTAAAATATCTACTATACGCAAAAAAATTTGTACACTTAATACATGAAAGCAAAGAGCAAGCAAATAGTTTTAAACTGATGGAATAATTAATTCTGAATACTGTAACACGAAAATAAGTTATTTTTCAATAAACTTTCATTTTTAATAATCAAGTTTAAGAGAATGATATTTATTGCTTAATAACCAACCAAGAAAAACCTTCGTCTCATCAACAATACATAAAAAGATGTTAAACTTTAAGGGGAAAAGTTTTTTTTAAATTTTTTTTTATGTAAAATCCGTTTGCCGATTCGTTAATTGAAATAAATCGAATCGAAAGGCGAAAAATTTCAGGATTAAAAGCAAATACTTTTATTTGGTTACCAAAAAACATTTTAAGAAACTTTCTGAAGGTATTGATGAGGATTGCGTGCAATTAAAAACTTGACTAGTGTGATCCATTACTTTATCCTCATGTGTTGGACAGAGAAACGTTGCCTTTTCTGTTTCTAAATAGTCGTCTAGACAATAATCTTATTATGCCTCCATGCATACATTCAAGGCGACGCTCAAGGTTTTAAAAATTATTAAAGCGAATTATTTCTTTAACAATTCCAGATGGAAAAACATTCATTCCAAATATGACCAAAAAAATCTCATTGTAATACATTGATGTCCAAAATTGGGGCTTAAGTGAATTAAGTCTGGTCTGGTAATAAAAAATATATTCTACAGAAAGTTATAAAAAAAGAAAGGATTAAGCCTGTTATTGATATACAGGCGATAAGATAAATTCTTGAGAGAATTCACAAAACATCTTGGCTGATAAGTAAAAACGCATCACAGCTGAAGAATTTTGGTGCAATACAAGAAAGTCATCAATACACAGTTTCGTAAAAGAATTTGTAATCCTTCAAGCTGTAAATAGATCTTTCAGATCCAAATTAAAAAGCATCTTAAATTGTTTCTTTTTGTTAGAATCCAGCCCTAATCTTGAAGTTTATTTCCATTTTAGCTCAACCTGAACTAAGCTAATAGAATCGACTGCGCTACATTTTAGTACAAATTTTTCAACGATTTCTAAACTTATTCACTTGCAGGATTACAGCATTCAGGTCACTGAAGATAATATCCACTGAATGAAGACTATCTCAATAACACACATTTCAAAACGAAGCAACGAATGGAGGAAGAAATATTAGGGGAAAAAAAAGAATTTTAAAGTAAAAAGAAAAATTTACTTCTTTGTACTGCATTTTCATTACAATTGTTGCGATTCATCACATTTCTATATTATTACCATGCATAATTGACAGGGCCCAGTTAAATTTGATTTGTACGATTACGTTTATATTCGAGTATATTAGGCAATGATACATTTTAAATATTGTCATTCCTTGCTCTATATATTGTAATGATTACTACCAAAATTCAACTTTCTTATGACTGGTAGTAATAAGTTAACTAAGAATATTTTAAGTATATTTAGATGCCATACGACAAAGACAAGAAAATAAAAGTTTCTTTGTCACATTTTCAGTAAAACGAAGAGAGCATTTACTAACTGATAATCACTAATACTAAGAGTCGATGAAGTAAGAAGTTCAATCTTCAATACTAAAATGGACTGGTAATTTTTAAACGCATTGCCTGTTAAAAAGAAGGCCGATTTGAATCCATTTTTAAATTCAATAACTATGTTTAAAAGAAAGATTATCTCTATAAAATAGAATATAGTAATGTTATTTACAGCTGTAATGCTAGCTAACAAAAGATTTATCGGTATCAAATGACAACCATTAAGTTCGCATTTAAGGAAAGATATGCAATGCCAGGCGTAATCGCAACTTCAGTGGTTGACACGTTGGAACTTGACATGCTGCTGACCCGTTTCCTAGTCCATGATTCCTAGACTTTGTTTACAATCTCGGGTCAAAGACGATTAGTCAACTGATAAAGTGAAGTATAATTTAAAACGTGAAAAATATCTTATGCTATTCTCCCCCCCCCCCTCTGTTTTTGAATAGTTACAGAAGAGTTAATTCTCTACTTAATGGAAACGTCTTGAATTGAATGGACTATTTTTACAAATATTTTATCTTTTTTTAATCCATTAAAAATTAATGCGAAAATGTTGATCTTTATTTGGATAGTGTTTTTAAAGTATTTTAAATTCGAATAACTCATAAATATTATAGAGTCTGTTCAATTTAATCTTTATTCTATAGTAGTAACCAAAGCGTCTTCGAAAAAACTCTACTTTCGAACGCGTGCAAGTATTGGACACGGAGTAGGAAAAAATCATCATTTTAAAATATGCCCAACTATTGGCTAAGTGTTGATAAAGGAGCAAAATCGTATAAATATTGAATTTCACTGACAAATCTAGTTGCATGCAAATTAGAAGAAAAGCAACCATATTGCCTGTCGAAAAAGAATCATTCCAAATAGTAATAGGCGTACACTTTACCGACTTGACACTCGGCATCGATATAAAATGATACGAATTTAGTTTATTTACTCTCGTTTATCATTTTTACGACCGATAATTGTACCATTGGCAGAAAGTATTACCATAAACAGATTTAATCTGACTTCAGATTTCCTATAGTTGTATATAGGCGTTTCAAATTCTGTGCGTCTTATGGTTCATGGAGTTCATCAGGACATAACATTTAATCCTTCGCTTATTTATCGAGATATCCGATTTTGTCATTACAGATTCAGGATATATGGAATATATATTCCAAGATGTACTGAAAGCTAACATTCAACATCAGATAAAATAAAACAAATGTTTGCATGTCTGACGCATATGATGCTCTCAACATCAAGCTTTGCTATATCGTAATAATCTCCAAATAACAGCAAGTATAACAGAGCAATGCAAAGTTCCTCTAGAAGCATGTTGAATTTGACAGATCAAGAAATACATCTGTTGGAACAAAATGCTTCCAAATAATTACTTCTAAAAATCTGAAATAACTTCATTAAAATGGATTTCCGTCGAAACGCGGCAATTGGTTCATTTTTATACTGAATATTTTCATTAGATAATTATATTCCAGTTTACAAGGTTTGAGAACAAAATTCAACTCATTTTCTTGTTAATAAATTAAAAATATCCCATTGACTTTTTGCCGGTTTGAACTTGGTAAATTTTTTCGCCCTCATTTGTTCACTAATCCTCTAATGCAGAAATTTCCATCAAGTTCCGAAACGGCTCCACAAATTTAGCCAATGAGCTTACTTGGAAAGCGATATATTTAATAAAGACGCTTCCATTAATAAAGTTTTTTAAAATATTAAATATGGATTAAATCCATACGGAACTAATCAACAGCGGTAATACATTTAAAGTGAATATTTTAAGATACGATGTTAATGTTCATGTTGAATAGAAAAAAAAAAAATGACCAAACCAAATTTAAGAGTCAAATTGTACAAATTTATTTTTAACAGGTTTTACATTGAATGATATTCTAGAATTTAACAAAATCACAAATGAAACAAGAATTACACTTTTCATTAAGCATTACAAAATAAATTCTGAATAAGTGTTAAAATATAAATATTGAACAATGTAGTATTACATATAAGGATTTGTATTATTGTTATAAAATTTAAGTCAGTGAAAGAGAAAAAAATCTAAGATTTTCCTTGGCATTCTCGTGTGAAATCGCAAAGTAAACAAAACATGCAAAAATTAAAGCTTGGATGCAACAGATTAAAAGCAAGTGAAATTATATGAAATTTGCAGATTGTAGAAAATACGAGACAAAAAAAGTGACAAAAATACTACTCTTCTTACGGAGAAAACAATTACAAAACTGAAAATAAATCAATTTCATTTATTGTAAATAAATCAAATTCATTGTACTTTGAAAGGCTGATTATTTCCTTTTTAATCAATTATCAGTTTTTTTTAGGTATGATTATAGCTAGCTCCATTTCAACCATGTTGCTGCAAATGCCAAAAATAACTGATGCTATTTTGAACATTTCTTAACCTATTAAGTGATTAAAAATCACATTCAGCACAACTCTATTTTTCCAAAATATTTCTGAACTCTATCAAAAAAATGGTTGCAACAAAGGAACTATTTTTCACTTTTTCAGTAAATATTAACTGTCCTGGCCCGATAAACAAAACATTCATTGGCAGATATTTAGAATAAGAAAGAAATTTGCCACAATTCACAGCTCTTGCGTACAAAGCGAGCTTATTTGTAAATACCGAAGGAAGATGGAAAAATATTCACAATCACTTTGAAAAAAAAAAAAACATTCAAGAATACAAGGTAAAATCGGGCATACTTTAAAATTACTCCCATAAACACGCAATATCATTAATAATCTCCTACGCAATATCATTAATTATCTATTGCACTACGGATTGACGAACATCAAACTAGCATTCATGCAAAATATCCGTTAGAAGGATTTTATTCGTTTCAAACTTTCTCACTCGAATATCTTCAGTTTCACAGGTTTCGAATTTAGATATTATACCGATATTTTTGTTAAGGCAGTTTAAATATTTAAGAGCTAAAATAAATGGGAATAAACATTACACAGAATTTTGCAGCCATCTATAAATTTGAAGGGCAAACATTTTATTTGCAGGCAGTTTACAGTAAAATTTCCCAGTACTCGGCAATTATTTCTAAAGAGAAAAGTCACATATACGAAACTGCAATCCACAAGATTCGATGAGAAACAACGTAAAAAAAATCTGTATGCATAATATACGAAACTAAACATATCTACAAAAACAGAGGCATACAAAGCTTTTTTTTTTCAATTTTACACATCTGTTTAATGCAAGATGTATGTAATAATATGAGGAAAATCTCATGCAACTAAACTAAATCCAAGTGTCGCACCGAAACAAAAGACATTTTCAATCGTTTCACTGTTTAGAGTAATAGATAAGATTTCTCATAGCCTTCAGTTTCCATTTTGCATTTTTACGTGATGTACAAAAGAAATGTCTGAATTTATGGAGGTGCATAGATAATAACTAGGATGAAAAGTCCATTTTAACTCAGAACAACAAAAACAGTTTTCCTAATTTTATTTTACTGTATGGTGGATTAAATTTCCTTCTCGAATTTGTTTTAAGTCATGCATGTAGTGCCAGACGGACGTCCAGATTGGAGAGATGTTCCTGCTCGCCAGCAACACTGACGAACTGGATTCGAGTTAGAGAGACTAGATACAAGACGACGATCGACGAAGAGCAGACGGCTCTTAAAAAGAACTCATGAATGACAACTTCTAACTTAATGACTATGACGAACTATATTTTTATTTTCTAACCTTTTTACTTTATTCAATATCCTCATTCCAAATATGTAAAATCTTTTATAATCAATTAAATATTTATAATTCAACAATCGTGATTATTGCCGCCGGCCATCCCCCTTCATGTATTGTTGTGTGAAACGGAAACAGGACTGAGGAAACAGGATCTGACACCTCAACTCGAAAAAAAAAGAACTGACATGTAGAATGAACTGAAAACGAAATTGTTTTAAATCGGATCTTGTAGCGTTGTTAACGAAATGCTATGGTTAATGCAGCTTTGTAAATAAGTTTTCATCTTAAAAGAAGTCAATAAATGTTAGATAGTCGTTCAAAAGCTAAGAAGTTTATTTTCACAGTTAAAAAATCTGATAGTCATAGTAAATGTGACATGTATGTATAAAAATGCCATAGGGATGCCTGTCCAACCATTTGCCTGTCAAACTGATAACAAAAAAGTCAAAAAGGATCGACTTCCAATCGCTGAGAGCCAAGAAATAAAACCCATCCAATTCTAGTATTAAGGAGCGAATCTTGATATATTTGGGGCATAATGCTTGAATAATCAAAACATCAAAAGATGCGTTATTCAACAAATATAACGAAAACTGAAAAATATTAAAGAGCTCAAATATATTTCAGATTCCCATGGATACTAAAACGCACAATGCCAGATCCTGAATAGGATTGCAAAGCTATCTTGCGTAGCAGCTCGATTTGAAAACACCCAAGTAACATTTGCGCAAGATTTAAAGCAAATAAAACGCGAAAACTCCAATATTTGAACTAGGATGTTCTCGAAGGAAATTTCGAATAAATGTATATTTGAAATTTCACGCGTATTAAAAATAGAAGGCAGAATATTGAAGTAGCATGCAGAAATGGGAAAAACATCAATTCGATATTTTGGTATTGCCGTCATTCTCAAAATATTTGCGGACTGCGTTGGTTTGTTAAATTTTGAGTTGAAGCCTGTTTTGGCTATGCTGCGGCAGAATCAATATTTAAAATCATTGGAAAGCAAAGAAACTTAAAATCAGGCCCAAAGATGAAATTGGCGGGAAATAAAAAATTAGTGGAAGAAATATCTATATATAAAGTAACACTGCAAATATTCGTAGATGAATCAAATCGGATACAATTTATTGACTCAAAAGGTCACTATGAAGTTGTTTGGCATGTTCACATTGTATCGATTCATACAACCTCTCAAATTAAATTAATTTCATTTCTATATTTAAATTTCTAAAATTTATCTAAATAATTGCCATGTGTTCTAAGCAGCCTTTTATAGCTTTCCAGGGCATGGCGCGTGTAGATAGATAAATCTAGAGCTATTTTTCTAAATAACTTTCAAGGAAAGGAAATTACATTTATTAGAAACAAGATTTCTATATATTTCCATGTAGATAGCCTCGGCTGATATGTCAAAGCACTACTTTGAAATTGAAACTAAATCAAATCTTTTTCGTCGTAGAATCAAAAAGGCAACGAATTATTTGAGAGGAATATTTATTGGTTCCTTCTATAAAAGAGGAACCCAAAATTAGAGATGTTCATATAGCAATAAGAAAAGGACAGAAGATTTGATAGCGAATACACAACTCCACCTAGCACTTCAAATCTGATCATTTACCATCGAATCTTTTTTCTAATTTTCTTAACATTTGTTTACCAAGATGATATAAATGAGGAAGTCCCAGGACTACAACTGTGTAAATTCCATGCAGTTGCTGCTGCAAGAAAACTGTTACAACTCCACAAAAACGTGCATTCATGTTTCGTTTATGAGCTAATTTATTTTGTGGTATGGTACAATATTTACAGAAACAATAAGTTCAATTGCGACGTTAAGTCAAAACGAGATTGCAGAAGATCTAATTGAATATTACCATTTATAGAAACATTTCAAATAACGTCAGCAGAAAAAAAATTTACCTCCATCTACTTAAAATTTACCTCCATCTACTCTTATCATATGGGATTCATTAGTTATGTTATCGTTACCCATTAAAACAATGAATTCTGATGCTTAATCTGCTAATATTTTATCTAAAAAAATAGTAGATCTACTTTAAAACAACGCCTCATTCACATTTTCTCCATCAGCTTTTTAACCATTAACACCATTTATAGCCAGCAGCCACAAACTGTAACCGAGAGATTATAATTATAAGCATACTTCATTCAAGATAAAATTTTACATTTGAAATAACGATATGGAGTTTGACATGATGCAATTGATTCGCAAAAAAGAAAAGCTACATACACAAGTAAAGTATGTTTTAAGCCTTTTGCAAGAGAGCACAATTAGAAATAATGAACATTACAAACAAGAAAAATAAGCGCGTCACGTTCAAAATGTGCATCGATGAGGTACCGAATGTCTTGAAACTGCATCTATGCGATTTAAATATCAGTATATACTGTTTCATCCATTTTAAAATGGAGTGTAATCTAGAAAATTGCCACAAAAATTAACCGTACACAATGCATTGAAAGAAAATGTAATTAAACACATTAAGCTCACTGAAGTCTAAAGAAACTGATATTTAAATACAAAATACCCATCCATCAAATAGTATATGAACTTCAAAAAACACAGGCCAATAATTCACTATCGGACAACAGCTGAGAATTCTAATATTTCTTCATGGAAAGTTCTGCATTATTTCCAATTAGTTTTATCTGAAGAATTCGATTTATTGTTAGAAAAGCAAACGAACCAGAGACAACAAAACTTAATTATAATACCTCCGACATACTGATATACTAGGAATAAGTTATCAATAGAAGAATGCTGAAGAGAAATTGTTTAGCCGTATATTTTTGGATATTATAAAGACAGACACAAAATACGATGAATAGTACTTTACTGGTCATGAATTGCGAGTGTATTCAATAGAATAGCCAATCATTTCGCGATTCATACTAATATCCATATTAAAATCTGCTCACTAAGGAAAACACTTTTTATAAAGGAAATTATATATTATATATTCCAAAGAGGAGACATTTGACAAAATCCGTTGTCATGCACAGCAACAAGATTTGTTCAGTGTGGATTTAGGATTATAAGGCTTCAAATAATTGAATATCTAGAAAATATTGTGCTGAAAACGCATGGGACCTTGTATAAGGAACTTTGTATGTCAACAGTGATACAGAAATCACATTTGCTAATTTCATAGGGTTATAATACGCGTGGTACATCGAGGAAAACAAAAGGAATGTCAAGAATAGAGATATGCTAAAAACAAGCGATTAAACATTTCGTTCATCTGCAAACTTTTTGACAATAAAACGGAAACATCAGAATGTTTACGTATTAACAACTATGCACTCAGAAGTTATCGAGTATATCATTTTCAAAAGAAATGACCCATAAACCATTATCTGATTGCATTTAGGATAGTAATCAATTTAAGGATACAGTTTATAAAATCAATACAATAGCAAGGACAACTGGATCAACGCGAAAAACTAAAAAATAGTTCAAGAAATTTAGCGCAAATGTGTTTTGTAAGGAGTATAGTTTATATAATTTAAACACTCCTGTACCTATACCGATTCCAAAGCTCTCGCGTTAATCAAGCAAATACTAACAAAACATATCAAATAGAAGATATTACTCTTCAAGTGCGAAATGGTGTACTCAATGATTCGTTTACTGGTGGCATATTGATGACTAAATTGCTTTCATCAAAGGGCCAAATTTGTGGCATTACCTGCTCTGTAGCTGTGTGAGCAGGATTAATTATTCCTAATTGTTCCTAGATTGTCAACGTTAAAAATACTATTTGCTTCTACATGGATTCAAGAATAGATTTCTATAATCAATCGAATGAGCTGAAAATATTTTCCCTAGAATCCAATATCAGATCTTTATATGTAAACAATTTTTGCCTCTATGCACCATTTCAATAAAATTCGAAACAATTTTACACATTTTCCACTACTGTACACGTCGACCGTTGTGATCAGAGGCATTACGCCGAATGATTGCCATGAATTCAATAATGCAGCTAATTATAATTTAAATTCTATCATATCTAATTATATGTTAATTCTATTCTATCAGTATTAAAATACTAAGAAATTTGACGTAATTACATGAATTCCAAATCTGGCGAGAAATGTTCTCAGCTGGGAAAAAATTCCTCAATAACGAGTGAAGAAGCAATGAATACCAGAATGATTTCCCAGATTCCATTTAAAATAAAGTGCCAGAAAGTCTATCAAATACTCTGCTATATTCTAAACCTAAATAGCCCTCGTGTTGCTTCAAACCGGGGCATATATATAACTGAACTGTGAGATTCTAAACAGCTTCCTAAAGATGTTATTCAGGAGCTAACGGTTGCCAAGTTTTTCTTGAGAAGAAAAGCCCTGTGGTTGCTTCAAGGGTGCGAGTATTATGTAAATAAAGGCGTTAGATGCGCATTGTTATTCTTCCAAAGTAGTTCTACTACAGATCATGATCTCAACTGTTTTGACCGAGAATATAAGATTTATAGAAAGGAGTGCACTTCTGTAGATGGAAAACAATGTTTAAAAAACATCAGCGTTTATACTATTTATAGAACTGTATTTTTCCCATGAAGTGTTTTCTGTCTGCTATTTTGAAGTTTTTATTCTACCGTCATTCGGTTTAGTAGAATTTAATTCTATGACGCATGCGCTAAAGAAAAACGGCATAATCCTATTTCCAACAGTTGAATCAAAGGAAACTAAAGACTAATTCGCAACTCGTGCCAACCTGGATATGCCACATTGTTTAGAACTCAACGAAAATCAAGATAACGAACGTTTGCATCATGACTCAGGAAAGACGGCAAAGTGAGATACAGTCTGTCATTCAAGATATCTCCAAGAATTGGGTATAGCGTAACTTCCTCGAAATAAACTAGCCATTAAACAGAAGAAATTTGGACCTTCTCCAAGTGAAAATTTTTGGATGAGAGGTCACATCCAAAAGAGTGTCATCCAAAAATATCCATTCCTCTTAACCGACAATTAACAAGATCTCTCTTAATTTACAACCAATAATCTGCCCTACCAAACGGTATCCGAAATATGGGGAGGAAAGAATTTTCCGGTACGGTAGTTGGTTTTCTTGTGTATTATTGAGCTACTTCTATTCAGATGACGGGAGGGATTCAATCGTGCCGATGTTGGTCATTAGGACTCAACCATCGTTCCCGCCTTGGTATTGCCCAGATGATTCCCATTCAATTTACACAAAATGCTTAGTCAAAATGGTCATAGCTCATTTGTGGACAACCTAAAAATATTATCCACAACTGATTTTTCTTTTACTTCTCCACTGAAGTCAAAAACTTAAATACCTTGGTCCAGATAACAGATATCATTGGTCAATAGATTGAGAAATTGGACACAATTTATTTGCTTGCTCCAGCTCATTCACCTCTTTCAGTTTTTAGTGATCATATTTCCAAGACGCCCACAGCAGATTCCACATTTCTTCCCAGACATATTCGTTCAAAAAACTTTACAGTTTTACTTCCCATTAAAAATAAGCACAGAAACGGCTCGAAAAACGTAGAATCAGAATCGAGAATATAAATTTAAAAATACCCAATGTTCAAGTCATGAAATACTGCATATTCGTCGTTGAAAATTTACGTTGTTACATTTTGTAAGTAACGCTTGCGTTTTTTCACATTTCGTTCCTGAATTCATAAAGATTAAAAATAATAAAACTGAAACATAATTACAATTCAAAAGTATTAAATCCGGCAATTATAGGCAAGTCTTGCCAAATACACTGAAAATTCTGACAATATTCATTTGATTTCAGTTTTATAAAGTACTTTAAAGCTTCCCACATTCGTTTCATTGTCATGAATTAATGTGTGATGGCAGAATGTTCCGACTTCCTTAGATGCTTGCTCTGCTTAAAGAATCTTGGCCCCAATTTCAAGCTCATATTACTTATGTATCCCTGATTTTCAGACAGAAAATTTGCTTCTTTCAGTACATTCATATTAAATTAAACGCAATGTAAACGTGGAAGCCTCTATAAACCGTTGAGTAATATTTCTTAACTATGATTTTCTTTAAAAATAAATTCATTATATTTGAGACTATGTTATCTAAATATTTATTCTCTAATGTATTAGAACAACTTATTTTCCCTACTGCTGATAGAAGTTATATGCATTTTGCTCTGGTATTGATAATTCACAATGCTTTATGGTGATACAGTTTAAATTCCCAAAGAATAGACGATATAATGAATAGACAATAATTTAAGGTTTCTGTAACACATTTATCTATTTTAATTTATTCTATAAAAGTTTAAAAGGATAATTTTAAGTAGGACCGTACATTGACAGATAAATTTCATTTAAAGTTTTTAAGTATTGACTAAGTAAAAGGTGAAATAGTAGTCCATCATACTCGCGGAAATTCTAATTCTAAAAGTATAAAATTAAAATATTTCGTATTTGAAATTGCTGCTTTGCGTAACTATTACACCTTCTTCGGTATTTGCTTACATCAATCTACGTATTTTGATCCGATAGTAACTTTTCAAAATTTAAATAATTCAAGGCTAAAGTTCTTCGAAACATAGTATTCTAAAACGCCAGTAATTTAAGACTATTATATATGGTGCGACCTTAATCTCTATAGTGAAACCTCAGATTAAATAGCTGGTACAATGTCACGAAATTTCGGCCGAATGACTTTATAATAAAAAAGGAGAAATGATATCTATCCATTGCTTTCATCATCGTGTTATTGATTTCTTTAAGAAAATAAACTATTAATTCTTTCTGCTTTCTCTACACAGCTGACAAATATCCGATGAAAACCAAAAAGCACTTTCAGTGGTTTCTGAATATTTACCTATACCATCGTTTCTGTAGAGCTAGAATTATCCATCTTGCTTCAAATCTTGTAATGGTAATAGTTTAAAGAACCCAAATGTAGATAAACAGAACCAATAGGGAGATTTAACTTTAAACTTGCCTATAAAAGATGGTATCTCTTGAAGATTAAATGCACGAACTTATTTTCTCGAATATCCACGTTGCTCGTTATTTCATTATCTTCAGTCCATGTCAAGACACCCTATTCAATGACGCCTACTAAACAAGTACTCTGAGGATCCATCCTAACCAATTTAAAGAACAAATTTTGAAAAGTCTACTGATTAACTCGCTAGCAAGGCTAATAAGTAGGGTTCCTTTAGAAAGGCCAAGGACTCCACACTCACACCGACCGGGGGGGCAAGG
>JAPMOR010114520.1:267495-287026 GCA_026543865.1 Argiope aurantia
CAATGTTGAATAAAATATTCTTTGTCTCAATGTTGAATAAAATATTCATCATCCCTATATTTCGCTTAAATAGCATAAGCTCTAATACAAGGAAATAGTCACTTAAGGCTTAGACGTTTTTAAAACGACAAGTTTATTTTCTTAATTAAAACCGTTTCAATGTATCTTTGCACAGTGAAATATTAAATTCAGTTGTAATTTTTTCTATTAAAATGAGATTCACAAAATACAGATTCGAATTCAAATGTTCGCAATCTGTAGTCACCATTCACGACTTTGCATCGTTTGTCGATTTATAAAAACTTCTTTTAACTGTAAATCGCACATTAATTTTTCAGAAAAATCGGTTCGTATAGTTAGTTTAGGTACCGAAACAGATGTGCAAAAAATAAATGCATTTGAAAGCGCAATGGGTAAAATACTAAATAATCAAAACATCACTATGCTAGACAGCAGAAAACCACCTGGTATGCAATAAAAATTCTCCTGTATATTGTTGATCGGTGCAATTGTATCAAACCGGTAGGGATTTAATTTCAGCGTCGAGTTCGATTTAATGATTATGTTCTCAGACAATTAAGCTTGAGTAAAACAAATTACAGCTATTGTAAAATCATGCTTAGTAATACAGTACATAAAGTGACGAAATGGCTTTTACGAGACAGAGTCGGATGTATTTGGCTACGCAAAGCCGATTAATTATTCTACTCCTAAAATCAATATACGGATCCTAAAATAAACATTCACGAAGCGGCAACAAAATCTCGCAGCTGAAAGGTTTAATATTTCACTCTTATGAAAAGCGGATATTTCGCGAAGATTAATTCTTTAAACTGAAATTTCGAACAAACTTAGCAAAGGATGATTTTTTCAGGAAACAGATATAAGGACACCGATTCGAAGTAGAAACCTTTTTTCTTTATATTGATTACTTCCATATTTTGAATTTTTCCGTTTCCAAAGCTAAAAGAATAAGTTAAGCTTCTTTGTATTATAAAGGGATAAAGTTCAAATCAAGACTTATTCCCTCCCTCTTACCAGCCGGCTGGCACCTATCCCACCCTCCACTATTCCTGGAGAAGGATAATCAAATTATCTTTTCCTTCCTCATATTTTAGCTTTCTCTCCCCAAACCCCACTACAAGACCCCAATTTTTCCTTACTGAGACCCTATTTCAAAGACGAAGATTCTTCGCGAGCCCATTTATAAGTGAAAAATGTTTATGAACGAATTATTTATGCACATGAAAGATAACATGAGATCTCAAACCTCAGAAATAAGTTTGGTTAGATGTTAGTTTTGTAAAATATAGCGAAACATTTAATCCCTGTCAATGATGGCTGCTTTCACTATTAATGCTAGACCCAGAAGTTTCTACAGGCTTTTCCCGCCTGATGTAGAGACATCGTTTTGGTAAACTTTGCATGTAACACCGGCATCTTTCTCTTTACAAAAAAGCTTAACTTCATGTTTTCAACATTGGAAAAATAATGCCTCTTTTCAAACAACCTTAGTTCAACTTGCAATTAATCTTATTCGGTATTCCTTTGAGCAAATAGTTTTAGTATTGAATTAAGTTAAACCTTAACACTCGTTCAAACTAATTGCCCGCAGAACTTCAGAATCTTATTAACGTTCATGTCCGCAGAGATTTTACGCAATTACTGAAATATGTTCGCGAGGGTGTATTTTCTGCTTATTAACGACTTTCCTTTTTGAAGTAAATAGGTCAAATTGTTTATTATAAGCGGATTCAAGGACAACAAATTCAGCTGAGACCGTATTATCATTGCTCGCGAAATAATTTCCAATATTTATTTTTAGAATAGAATAATTAGTTCGCAGTCGTTGATCGAATATTTGTACTTGCTCCCATTGCTATCCTATTTTAATAGTAAAGAATTTAAACAGATTTCAACTAGCTAATTTCCGGTCATTTCAGTAAATGGAAAACTAGGTATATGGTAATTTTGCATCTCTCCTATACATTAATATAGGTAGACGTTTATTTGTGAAGTATGGCTCATGAATTTTAATTGCGTTTTCCAATAAAAATGTTGTCATGCACCTCAATACTTCAAGGTTACGGAAGTACTAACTGTTCTAAACCCAGGTGCACTTAGAACGATTTTTAGTTCCAACGTCTTCCAGACTTGAAGACGTTTTCGTCCAATGCGAGATTTTAACATTTCATCTATAAACATTATTTCACTTAAAGTTTAATATTTCTAATACAGGCTATAAGTTACCTCAATGCATACGCAGTTTATTAGAGAAAATAATTGGATTCTTGATGTTAATTTTACGTGAATATGCATACATATATAATTTCAACAATTTTAAAAATTTTAATATTTCCATTTATTCGTGAAGTAAGGGTTTGTGAACTAGCTCCAAAACGTTCAAAATAAATTTGTCTAAACAATATTTAATTATTTTCTAATCTTAGAGGCAATTTAAATGAAGAAATATCACCCAAGATAAGCTCCTATTTTCTTTTTAAGCTTCTATGTGAAGATTCATGCACCTTGAAGTTCTAGGAGATTTGAACTTATAGGCGATAAATCCAGTCACGATTGAACAAAGGTCCACAGGCTTCAAGAAAAGAATGATAAATTGTATCCAGATTCTTCTAAATATAGACGTCTTCTCATTCCTGACATTTGAAGCCACGACACATCTTCGAATCCGTTAATCTTGACTAGCTGTTTTTAGTAATTGGGTGTGTGCGATCTTATGCCAGTCTGGAAAAGGAAATTCATTTTATTAATTATTAATGAAATTCTTAGATTCAGTACAAACATTTAAAAGTAATGAAACATCGATTAAGGTTTTACAATTTGTACAATAACATCTTGATTTAACTTGGTATATATATATTATTGAAGTCTACCACTTATATTTTTTTTACAACTGAAATTTTAAACCCAATTTTTGAATTCAACTTCTGGTACAGCATACTAATACCATTGAGACCAATCCTTTTTCTCCCATATTTCTCATGCATATTGTTGCAATGATTTAACCCTTTAAAGGGCCATTTTTTTCTAGTCATATGTTAAAATATTTTTGGCTTGAAATTAGAATAAGAAAAGGGATTCATTTAGCTTATTCGATAAATTTAATTTCATTAATTTGGTTAATTAATAATTAACAAATCAAGACACCATTTTGTGTGAGAAAGAACTAAAGCATCTAAGTTTGTCTTTCTAACAAAATTTATCAGAACTTATGCAAATCTACATAAATTCATACAAAGATTGATAAATTTAGTGGGAAGCATACTTCCCACGGCCATAGAAAGGGTTAAAAAAATAATGAATTCTTGCTATAAGCGCTTTTATAAAACGGATTGTTTCATACATTGTGTATAAAGCATTGGTTAATTCAAGATTAGAATTAATACATTTCCACAGATATGGAAGTAGCAACTCAATGGCCAATTCGTAGAATATTTTAGAATATCCAAATATGGACTGCAGGTTACTTGAGGTACGAATACAGTTAGTGTAGACATACAATAGCTGCTTTTGGAAAAGTTATGCAACAAAACGCGAAATCGACAGATTTCAGAAATTCAATTATTTCAGCTCTATTCTGAAATATCAAAGAAAAATTATAATTTATTCAGGTTCTAAAAGATTAGTACCTTTGTGCTTTGGGAATGAGTAATTAAGAGATGGTCCTGAATTTTAATGAAACTTTGTAATTAGAACACATTTTAGTACAGAGACGTAACCTTTGTGTATAAAACATAACATTCATCTTCCATAAATTTGAATTTGAAACAATGTAATGTTAGTTTTTTTGAATATTTAACTTCATTACGCTTTGTCTGAAATATGCTTTAGTAACCCTTTGCACTCGGATGGAGACTAATTCGCCCTTCAAGACGATGCATCATGACGTTTTATTCAATTTTGATTGTTAAAAATAGCTGTAGAGTAGTAGAAAGATGCAAATCAAACAGGATAATTCAACTTAAAACAATTATTTATTTTTCGGAGCAATAAACAAGTCTTTGCATTTGGTGAATAACTATGCATCTAATTACTTTTCCAAGTGCAAAGGGTTAAATATTGCTCAAACCCAACATTAAGGTATGAAACTAGAATACTATGCATTTTGCTGTTCTAATAGGATCCGAAAGACTACGCATACGAACCCGCATACGATCTTGTGATCAAAGTTAATCCCATATTGATGCTCACATTTACTTGTCTTACCGAATGCATTCATATAATGAGTTTTGACAGCAATAACTTCGTACGACTATAACTCGCAAAAGCTGCAAATTGGCGGAAAATATAACGTAGGAAGATATTACTAAAGTTGTTTAATATTTTCTGATCAGCAAGGGGTTGAGAATTCATAAAAAGTGAAATAGACAAGAATACATATAATTTTTCAAGAAAACGTTTTAGCATTCAAAGCATTCTTGCTTTAATTTTTTTGCATGACATTTTATTGCTTCTTACTACAGAATGCATGGTATTTTGATACAATAGAGAACTAGGGTTCTATACGTTGTATTGTAATATATCCTCTGTTAACTAGAAAACATTCGGTAAAGATCAAAGTATTCACTTTACATCCGCCATAAATTGGGTTAAATTGCATGAATTGACCATCAATCTTCCTAGCAAATTGTTTATTATATTTAACGAAATGTGTTAAAGTACTCACTGGCTAGTAAACATTTTTGTCCTGGCCGCAATTAAATATTATATTCATGAAACAGCTCAGAACCAAAGGCACAAGTTTAAAATAAAATTAAAACAGTCATTTGCCTTCCTAAAAGTTAATTGAAAATTGCTGGTCGTGTGAGCCAATATTTTTTCTCATGCTGAAAATACGATGTTGATTTTCCTCCTGAATATAAAACGTTTCAGAAAACCAAGCATAATCCAGATTTTAAAGAAATCAGTTGCAGAGAAAAAAGTTAATAACTTGGGATATTCCAATTAATATTCTAATAATTCATTAATTGGAAAATTATATAGATACTGATATCGTCTCTTTTTTTCATTGATAATACATACTTCACATGCAATAAAATAAAGCAAGATAAGGCTTTACTATTATTAGCCAGGCTCCAAAATCCAAAGACTGGCGTTAATCAGGCGTATCGAGAAAAGTTTACACGAACTGAATGAGGCTGTCAAATGCACGAGCTTTCACAATCCGATTTCCAAGTACTGAATGAGGCTGTCAAACGCACGAATTTTCACAATAAGATTTCCAAGTGCCATTTAGAGAGAAAAAAAATGCTAAACAAAGCATTTAAAGCGCTTTAAGATTTAATAGCTAGAGTGTAGTCTAGCAATGTTAGTTCTTTTCTGTATTTTTACTATTCGTTCTTTGCCAACAGATGACAATTATTGTATTTTGTTTACGATAATATGAACTAAAAAAGGAATTTTTAGACCTGAAAAATCTTTTGCTATGCATATATGTCTAACAATAGCAATTCAGCTATAAAACCTTTGAAGATTATGGCGATAACTAGGAACTGAAAAAATAGTGAAATAATCACGATTTTTTTTTTTTTTTTTTTTTTTTTTTTTTTTTTTACTTTGAAAGTAATGCGAGACTGAAAGACCGATTTTAATAAAAAAAATTTTATTACTCTTAAATTGAATACTTGAAAGCCAATGGTGTACATAAAATTTTTTTTAATGAAAGGATTTTTTGGTACATTTTGCGGTTTTTAAACCTGATGTAGGATTAGTAAGTGTCGAACTCAAGATATCCCCCCCACAATTATTTCTCATGTGCTTTATTCCACGAAATAGAGACAAGAACAAAAAATTATTTCGGTCCACCCTAATATATATGCAACATATTTAGAAGTGTATTATGTACGAGATACACTTCTGAAAGCAACCAAATTGTTTATGTGATAGCGGAACTATAAGCAAATAAATAATCGATTCATATCTGTCTCCATAATAGAGTCCGGTTGTACTGTTAGAAACAATTTATGTATCGCACACGAAATACTAGAAGAAACTGTTGAAATAAAATTAGATTCCGAATTTCAGAAAATTCGCAACAAAACGTATCTATTCTTGCAACAAGTGTACAGATATAAACTTGTTACATACGCAAGTTTTAGAAGAGTTGGAAAAGAATTGAGAAGTATTTGATTACCTATGCCCCCCCCGAACAAGTTCGAACAATGCTTTCAACAACAGAGGGGCATGATTACATTGATATGATAATTGTAAATCTCAATATCATGCAACAATGTTACGCGAACGAAAATAATCTGTACTTTGGAGCAACAAATTATGGCATCTTCACCAGAACAAATCCCGACCCCATAATTCAATACATGTCAAGACAAATTTGTTAAAGTAGGGGATACACTCAGTAGGACACTAACCCTATTCACCTGATGTCGACCTATTTCCCGATATAGTCGCAGCTAATTTAAGATTTAAAAACAAAAAAGTGACAGTGATTAAGGAGCTTCCAAAATATCTAGAGCTGTCTTCAAACAGTTGAACAGTTAAAATACTTATTCTCAGAAACGAAATAAAATTGACATTCTTAATAAATTAAACAGAAATAAGATTTTAGGTAAGTTTACCTTTATAAGCAGAATTTAAGCATTTTGAAGCAATTTCTGCTTTAATGCAAGAGTTGAAAGGACAAATGCTGCATCAGTGGCACTGGACATTAGTCGGCGTTGTCTCACTTCACAATTTTCAAGAAGGCAAGTATCTTTGTATTATGCAGTATATTTAAGATGCTTCTAAAAAACATCGCATATTTTACGATTGTTTCGCATCCCATCGTAAATGGTCGGTTGAACATTGAAAAACACGTCTGTAAAGAAATAAAAACATAAAATTTACATCTCATTCCAGTTTAAAGAAAGAATAGTTAGAAAAACAATTTAAGCGTTTAACAAGTTTGGAATTCCAATTTGTCAAATTTTATAATAGGGAAGGAGACAAATAACGGCTGTTTTGGCAGATTTACAATATCGCCAAAAACTGAAAGACAGCGATATTTAAAATTTGAGCATTGCCGGCAAAGAAGCATTTAATTCGATAATCGAAATTGCAGAGCTCACAATGTTTAACAGGATAAACTGCCTAAAAAGAGGCTAAAATCTAAATTAACAGCAATTTTCAATGAATGTTGAAACAATACGAGATAAAATGTCCTAATCGTCATAGAATCAGCATCTAACGATTTTATCTTCCTTGACATTGTAGTTTGAAAGATTTTTCAATTTTGAAGTAAGCAAATAAAATCCAATTTATAAGAATAAATAAATATTTAGTCAAAATTAAACTATATTTTGTAGTCAATTATACTCATAGAATCTTGCAATCTATTTTCTTCATGAAAATTTGATGCCACAAAACGCCTTTACTATGGAAAGAAAACAGCGAAATTTCAATAACTCAACTCGTAATTTTACAACTTAGCACATAAGGGAACTAATGAAATGCATTCTAAAATTCTATCTCGACACACATAAAAGAATAGGTAAATAAAAGTAAAAATATCTGTAATACACCGCAAATTGATTGAAAATAAGCAAAACGCCGATTCAAAACTACAGAGTAATAAAAACTTGCCTCATATTCATTTAAACAATGCTTGCTGAAGCAGCAGTTGAAATTTCAATGTCTTTCTATAAGCCTCAGCAGATAGCACACGAATTAGTATCTTCTTTTAATGCATTAAGTTAAAAGAACTAACAATGCAATTGTATTAACTGCTGTCTTTCCTTTTTTCCGAATACTAGAAACAAACTTCAGACTTGCACAGATTTCACCAAAGCACTGAGTTTCATTACAAACACATATTCACGTGAAAAGATACTGAAAGCGTTCCATAGATCGTTCTTTACACCTTACATTTTTATTCACTTCTCCCAAACGGCACTTTTCTATGGTTCAGTGAATGGTTTTAAAAACTACGAATCCAGATTTCAAATGGGATCTTTTACATAATTTAGAATTAAAGAAACTTTGTATTATGTTCCCTTTAATTCAAATAGACATATTTAGTTACTTTTTAAAAAATAATTTATAAATTCGCCGGAGTTTGGACACAGAGTTGCAGCTTAAGACCGGAGGACTGCTAGTTGAAGATCCGATTCTGCTAAAGATTTGCTGTGAATCTGACGTTAAATCTGTCTTCTTGGATGAAACGTCCATCTCATGTCATTGTCAGTTGAAAATCGGATGAGTTAAGTATCGGCTCTTATACTGATTTTTTATTCTCACCATATGATTAGATTCAAAATTAGGAAATCCAAGAATGCAGTCAGGCGATTCCAAAAAAGTAATTAATTGACCATCAATTAATAATTTTTTACATAATATATTTATTTATTTATGCTTGCACTTGCAAAGTTCACAATTTTTCGAATAATGCTACTTTCAACGTCCTTTTTACAGTTCACTTACTTGTCTGATAATAATTCCAGCAACTCTAGTCAAAGTAATAACAGCAAGCAAGTCTAGTAAAAAAAGAACAGTTCAAGTCACAGTAAAAACGGTATTTTCTTTTTATTTGCGCCGGAATGTTTAAACTATGTTCATAAATTTGTTCTGGATTGCCAAATTGATATGCTGCTCCAAAACAACACGAAGACTATTAAAGACGGGTGTCTTATTTTGGTTCCAGTCAGAAAAACCTAAACTTATACACTGCATCACACAAGCATATCGATGGCTGAGGGCCCTGTGACTAATTTAAAATGTGCGAGGTCAACATATTCGTAGGCCTCGAACCCACTACTGCTCCGCATCTGAAGCTGTGACTTAACACCATGCTACGATGACCTCTTAAACTATGCTGTAGTAAATGGGGGAAGTCAATATCACAAAAACCACCACGAGTGAACTCCCCAAAACTTTCTGCTGCATTCACTCATAAATATACATGTGTATAATTAACCGCATGCCATTTCAGTAAGAGTTAAAAAAAGCCTATGATAGTACAATATTTGACGATACTCTTAAAATTGCGGTTATTACAGAAGACATCGAATGTTTATTTGTAGTATGTATTTCTGAATGTTTAAAACTCTATTCATAAAAAAAAATTTGGTGTCTTTAAGTTCAATACATAGAAATTCGAATGTTTTGTAATATTATAAAATATTGAATATTCTGTCGGTATCATATATGCGAGCAGAAAACTAAGATGTGTCTATTTCTACTAATGCCTACACTATACTACCTTGAGCCTGCCTGACGCTGATAATGCAAAAACACATGGGTAACGAGTAAAGATACATAAAATTTTTCAAACTCGGTTCCCCTATCAAACAGAGAAATGGGAAAGAGTTAGTTCCCTTCTTATATTCATAGTAGATTTAATTTGACTTTTTAAAAAGTATAGCGTTATATTTGTATACACAGTACCTACAAATATAACGTTTTTTTGCAGGTGGCCTAAACCAACAGTAAGCTCTTGTTTATCACCGTTTTAAATCCACGTCGTTATTTAAGAGGATCAGAAAATAGGAATTTCATAGGTTTAACTAGTTACGTTAAACTGGTCAGATTAAATAAATTTAATCACAATGGTTCAGTATCTGTGCATAAAACATTGTTTGCAGTTGAGAATAAAGAATTGCCCTAAATTTTCCCCTTTTTAAATTGTTTTTACAAATATTTAAATATTTATTTTCAAAAAGTGTGGAGATGCTGTTTATTTTTTTAATGTTATTTAAAGCCACTGTATCTTCCCATTGGTAGAATGCGGGAGCTTTTAAATGAGGTACCAGCTCAGGCGAAGTCCACTTCATTGGAACTGGGTTCAAAATTACAAGGTACATCCTATTGTAGCCTTAGAGTTGTTTTCAAATGGAGCATTAATATAATTAAAATAACTTTCAGTAAAATATTTATGTACAATGTTCATTCTTTTCAGCATAATGTTTTTATTCCATAGAAGAAACTGAAGTGTCCTCAAAACCAATTTCTTTACTTTTACAAATTTAGAACATATGGAAATATTGGGGAAGAAGAAGGTAATAAAAACAGAATTTAAAAAAATGCCAGACAATGAATTAGATTTGGGAAAAGGAATAACATAAAAGAATAACTAATTTTACAAACTCAACTTTTTAAGATGACTATAGCCACATTTTATACTTTTAACAAATTAACATTGTGAAGAGGAATGACACCTAGTTATTAAACGGTTGAACATAATATGTTCAAGATAGTAAACCGGCACTTTACCTACCGTGCCACTCTATCTAGATAAATAATGTTCCAGGGCTATTTTAGTTATTGTCTGTCTTATTTGTTAAAATTTAAAATGGCAATGAATTCTGATTTTTTCCAATAAAATTTGACATTTTGTCAACGGGGTTATAAGCATTCTTGAACTAATTACTTGGGATTTTTGATAGCTGATAAATTGTTTCTTAAAATGCCTCAAAAATGTTTTAAGGAACCTATGCAGCTCATTAAGATTAGCAATTTGATATTTATCGATAATTTGCACAGAAGATCAATATCATTACTAAAATTTAAGTAAATTTGCAGCATCAAGAAAATTAAATCAAATGAATTGGAAGCAAGCACTGAAAACCAGACTGAATGGAATCCGAAATATCATCATTTTTAGAACGAAACACTGAAAATCTTCCAAAGTCACTGTCTTCTACTCATCTCATAAATAATCTAAGTCCAAAAAGAACATTTCAAAATCCCTACAGAAATATAATGAATTTGGCATAACCTGAAAATATCATTGTAATATATGTATAGATCTTCTGCAAATAACGTTTTAACCCAAATTCGGCATGTACAAACAATCACTTCCTATAAATGAACGTATAAATTCAATTTATCAGCGCCTTTAAAATAATAAATAAACTCATTTAGTAAACCGTTTAATAAAACCTAACTCAACTTTAACTGCCTGACATCAATCTGATTTTAGGAATAACAGAGAGAATCCCGAAAAATTGTTACCAAATATTACCTAAAACAAAGAAAGTCACTTTTCAAGTTCGTAAAAACTGCGTGCTAGTTACCCACAGGCACTTTCTGCTTTAAATTATTCTCCAGTGAACTTCCACGTTTTGTTTTATAAAAATTTGTCAGGTATTGAATAACTTAAAATGAAAACTAAAACGAACTCAATAAGCAATATTTTCCCATCATTAGAGATATGTGTAAGGATCTCGACACATATTTTGTATTGTCCTTTAAGAAAATTAATCTTTTTAAAATTATCTATGTGAGCAGCATAACCGTTTCTTATATATAACAATTTAAAAGGAGAGAAGAGAAAACTTTTGAGCAGATAGCTTTATGCTCGATGTTTAAGCGATGTTTTAGAAATATCAAATTTGTCCACTTCATTCTCCAGCTTATCAAATAAAAAAGTATGTCTCTCCACTAAATCGATTCCCTTTAAAACAAGTTAATTAGACAAAAAGGAAGGCAAAAAAAAATTAGGCGCTTTTTCGTTATAAGAATAAAAATTAAAGCAAAGTATTTCAAAATCTGTTGTGCAAGCTTTTTTGATTAAACCAGATAAAAAAAAATCAACAATGCCGAATAATAATCTCATCTAATTAATAATAAATACCGAATCAAATAAGGAAAATAAACTGAAGAAATGCTCTCTTAATTTAGAATTTGTATGCATTTCGAAAATTAAATCCGAATAAATTCTAAATTGGTTGTTTGTAAAACCGCGGTACAATGCTTTCGAGGATTTTTTTAAATTTAATCTCGCTTTGTGTCTAAGACATTTTAAATAAATAATCTCCTTTAAAATCTTTTGTGTTATTATCAATGGATTTAAGTACATCATTAGAGAGAATTTAATCAAAAATAGTTTTTATTATTAGAAATGAATTATGAAATAAGACAGGAAAAATAAAGATATAGAAATATCTTGGATAATAAGAAATTCTGATAAAAAGGATTATTTTGTAGTGATTCAATAAAAAAATTACGCCTGAGGAATTTTGAAGGCATCGGGGAATATTAATAGAAATGAAATTATCTCTTATTCTGGTTTTATTTAACTTTTTTGCTCTACTTTTCTCATATAAAATTGTAATTTCTTTTAAAAAATAGAAAATCGTACAAAATTTAATAGAGAAATGAAATAAAAACCAATATATAATACACTCCAGAGCAGAACAATTACTGTAAAATGAATAAACATTCCAAGAATCTGACACGTAAACTATCAATAAAATTCGGTTGCTTTTTTTATTTACATATATTTTTAACATGTCAAGAGATGTAAAAAAAAGCTGAATTCAAAGCATAATTTTAATTAAAGCTTTAAAAAATGAATAATATAGCTTTGATATTAATTATTTATAGTAATGTATATTTCTGTAATATATTTCCTTAGAAGAATGGAGAATTAGATTTTTTTTATATGTAGAATTGAGGAAAAAAAGAATTATAGAATTTAAATTTTTTAATGAATTTATAGCATTAGGTGGATTGATGATTATGTGGAGGTGTAATGAAAAATTCATGAAAGAAAAAGTTTTAATGCATTGGAATACATATATTTTATAAGCGAAACTATTTTTTATTCTATTTTTCTCTAAATTCTTTTTTAATTCTGCTATAATAAGATGAGATTATATTTTTCTGATTGGTAAAAATAAACAAAAATTTAATTAACAGAAAAATGAACCATTTAATATGGTCCAGAGAGAAAAATTACTGGGAAATGACTGGCAATCAACAAAAACAGCGCGTAAGTTACTAGAAATTGCCAATATTTTATTACGTTCAATTTGTTAAAATGCATAAAAAATATGCCCGAATTCTAAGCATGATAACTATATATATATTTTTAAACAGTGATTAAAAGCATAGTTTTGAGATTTATTATCTTTATACATGTACATTTCTAAGGAACCTTATACTTTTCGAAAATAAATTTATAACATAAAATTCTATGTTTGATGCAATAAAATATTAATACTCAGAATGATTACTAGAATTCTCAGTTTTGTGAGAAAAAAAAGAATGAATATATATTATTTCTGTATGAAAAAAAATTAATTTCATGAGATCTGCATTTATTTGTTAAAGATCATTGCCTAATAATATGTTACTACAGTTTTGCTTCTTCACAATAATGCGAATTCAACTAGATATGAATTATAAAAGGCATTCAAACACTTGTGGAATGACTATATACCATGCACACACTGAATTACTGTGTGATTCCTGGACGGATCACTTTGAGACTTCCTTTTCCCAAATTATTTCAAAAATATTCCTTTGATGTCAATTCTGTAAACTACTCTCGTGTTCATAAATTAAGAATAATGCAAGTTCAGGAAAAGAAAGCGTCAGAAGCAAAATAAATGAGATTTATTTGCAAAGCCTATTTATTAAACAAAAGGTAAAGAGCAAAAACGATGCTATATGTTTGATATCATTAATAAAAATTGCAATTTTTTTTGCTCCCTGGAGCAATACACAAAAAAAGTCCTATTTACAAAAACCAATATTACATGGTTGGTATGATGATTAATACATAGCATGCCTCCCAGATGATGCAATACAGTACGTACAACGCTTAGGCGTGCTGAGTATCAAATTATCGATCTGATCTTGGAGAATATTACACCACTCATCAAGCAATGCTCTCCGAAGTTCCGGTAGACATGTAGGAGGTGGTTCACGGGCTGCAACTCGTCGGCCATGCATTTCCCACACATTCTCTACTATATTCCAGTCCGTTGAGAATGCTCACCAGTCCATACGAGTGATATCCTCATACCTCATATCCTCATACCAGTCCATACGAGTGATATCAAAGGCATTCGTTTACGATGTTTTCACGGTGAGGACAGGCATTGTCATCCATAAGCACGAATTCTGTGCCCTTGGAGGCCGAAATAAACGTACATGTTGTTCCAGAATGTCATCCCAATAGATTTGGCGTGTCATGGTTCCAATTTGAACATGCAGGTCAGTTCTGGAACCCAGAATAATTCCTGCCAAAACGAGCAATCCTGCACCACCGTAACGGTGTCATTCAATGATGTTCTCATGGTGGTAACGGGTATCTGGTGCTCTCCATATGAAAGTCCGGCGAGAATCAGACTGAAAGCTAATCCTGGACTCGTCGGAAAACATCACATAAGCCCACTGTTGCGGGGTCCACAATCCATGCTCTCTACTCCAGGATAACTGCAGGCAGCAGTGAGTTGCAGTAAGTGGAAGACATCTGACTGGCCTACGAGCATATAGACCAATCTGTCCTAAACGTCTGTACACAGTCTGCCTTGAAAGTGTCGGACCAGTGACTAAAGAGAGCTGAAGAGACAGGTCTAATGCTGTGCTCCGTCTGTTTCTTTTGGCAGTAACTGCCAAATACCGGTCCTCATTCGGCTTTGATACTCGGGGGGGGGGGGGGGGGGACCTGTGCTGCAACGTCTACTCCCATTATCATCATCTTGGAATTGTTGCCTGGAGATGACAATCTGGTTCCAAGTTCCTCGGATACTTCCAGTCGGGTACGCCTCCATTCCAGCTGGTGGCTACCTGCAATTTGCATATAATTTTTGAAGATATGTGTAGTCATTTTAAGGGTGATATATGTATTGTAGAGTTCGATTTCCGCGTGACTCTGAATTATGCTTAATTTATGGGCATGTGAGTATAATTAGGTGTCCTTTTTCAGTATATTGATTGACATGAACTTTAACCCCTATAACTGATCTGTTCTCTCTACAACTTAAGTAAATGGTATATTCTTCGTAAATTTGCTGTCCTACTTATTCAATATCTGTATAGATACTGACTAATTATTGCCATTCAAATCGAAATGTGTGAGTATCCATGAAAATAGCGTACTAAACTATTGTGAAAGAATGAATGCAGAACTTAATAGCACAACAGCTGGAAAACTATGCGAGACCAAACATTAGCAATTATGTGGTCTCAAATGAAGTTCCACTAGACCCCAGCTGTTTAATACCGTTGTATGGCAAATTCTGGTTATCGTGCTATAAAATTCCAAGCTGTTTACATAATATTCTTAGGTTACCTTGAACATGATTCAAAAACTACGTTTCAATATTTGATATTTATATGCTCATTAGCCCTTTTCCTTTTGAGTTAAATTAATGATGGCTGAATGAGTTTTTGTTGTTGTTGTGATTCAACGCAACAATGAACGAATAGTTTATAAAAAATCTATCATTCAAATCACTCAATCGGTATTCTCTCATTAATTTGGAAATCGGGCTTGTTTGCAAGATTTTAACCTCTTAGTTTCGATTTATCTTCAAGAAGAAAGCGGTTTTTTTCCCCAGAAATAGCGCAATGTATATACTTAAATTAACAACATGCTTCAAGAAAAACACATAATTTTGCCAGATACGAATTTTATGTCAATTCTTAGGCACATCAGCTGGCCACATTTGAACTGTATCGGGGCATTGATCTTACCGTTTTTGCTAATGTATATGATCTTAAGATTTAGATATATGTACGCTTCATTTTGAAGAACCATGAGGGCGTGTTTAAAACAGACCACGTAATTTTTATTCGTGACCTCATGATGAGAACAAAAATCGAATAGAAATAACTTCTTCGAACTTCCAAACCGTATCAGAACCAGCTCAAAAGACTCGGGTGAATTTAACCCTCTGACAATCTACTTTTTAAAATTACGTGACGAATAAATTAAAAATTAAATTTTGAATTAAAAAGCGAAATGTTATTGTACTCAGATCTGTAATAATAAAAGATAAAAACTTTTGCTCATGGAAATTGTGAAATACAAAGGAAAATAGACTGATACACATTTGTAGAATTAAAGTGAACCAAGTCATTTTGCATGGAGGATTTGAATATGAAATTACAGTTTTACATTCTTTGCTGATGCACATGATCTAAAAATTCAGTTATGTCCCATTTTGAAGCAACAAATACTCATAATTATGAACATTGATTTCAGAAAGAGACTGACACATAAAAAGGCAGACATCCTTACTCTAAACTTTCGAAGCACACCAAGGACAGAACATTTACCCAGATGGATTTTATGTATTCCATATACGCTTACATGAAGGCTCTTTGTGGAATCGGGTTTTGAACCATCAACCCTCATAACAGAAGCCGGTTTTTAAAAGAATGTTTGTTCAAAATTTGATATTCAGTTAACAAAAGCAATAATTGTTTGTACCCGTGAATATAATGTAATATCTCAAATTGAAATAGTTTTAAATACAATATTAATGAAATAAGTAAAAAATACGAAACAAAATTAATGTTTTCATGGGGAAAAAATGTTTTTATTTAAAAAGTTATTCATTTCAACACAAAAAATAACATTTCACAACTTTATCCCTGAAAAGAGGAGTTATAGGAGAGACAAGATTACATATCAAGCCATAAAATCCTTTTTCCGTTTCTCGAGAATGAAGAAATCCGGGCAAAATCCCGTATTTTACTTCCCTTTTAAAAGCTCTTATTTTATCTGTGTCTAGCCGATGCTTTTATAAATGAAAAGAAAACGTTTTCTGTATTTCAACAAATAGCTCTATTCTTTTAAAAATGTGTTATTTTACAAAAATGATACACTGAGTGCATAAATCTCCTGAAACAAAAAAAAATCTTTCCTTTGGTTCAAATAGCTTTCGGGCTATTTGGAATTGTCATAAAATGTGACAAGTTGCGAAAAGAAAAGTACATGAGAAACTCTGAGAATTCTAACAGAATATAGGAAATGTGCTGGTGCAAAAAGCATCAGCGATGCGAAAAGCAGTAGTGTTGAATTTTTAGTTGAAGAAATCTTCATTTCTTTGTGTTTATTCTGTTACAAGTCCTATCTTCCGATTGAACGAAAAGTACTAGAGTACCTAATAGATAAAATTTAATAAGAATAAATAACATAGGCTAGGGATGAAAAAATGCCACAAATATTATTGTTTTGAATAGTTTTAAGGACGATGATTGCTAAAAAGTTAATTCCATCACATATTTTAACATAAATCTAATGTGTGTTAATTAAGATAATTACTATTATAAGAAATTTGTTCATTTTCAAAATAATTTCATGTACAAATATTGTACATATATGAAAATAATCCCACTTACTCGTTTTTTCACACATTTTATAAATTTTCTGTGTACGCCTCTTGGGACATACGGCACACGTTCAGCTGATAGTTGAACTTATTACACACATTTTGTAGCATTGTATTGTCAATGGTCATCACTGCAGTATTCATTCACTCTTTTGTTTTTGAAGGTATATAAAAAAAGGTTCTTAATGTGTTTCCAATGGGAGTAGTCAAAAGACGTTAAATCAGATGAAGGGAGAGGGTGCCGAGAAAACAAGGCGATTTTCAGTTTTTACACAATTTTTTATCTAAAACTTTGCTTATATTATATATATACAGATTTGATTTTTTAAATCTGTCATAGGACAAAAACTAAAGAAGACACTGATTGGTAAGGGAAAATAATCAGTACGATCAGTCTGACAAATCTAAGAAAGTTTTCATGAAAACATTGGTGAAAGCTAAACATTTTTTTATAGTAATAAAGTATATAATGTTTCTTGTTTTATTATTATTACTGTTGGTGCGTTATGAATAATGTAAGTATTCTGAAATGGAGAAACATTTTAAACTGTAAAATTTGCTCGTACAGTTTTACAGCATCTAGAGCTTTTTTTTTTTTCCATTTAAACGTTCAGACACGTGAAAATATCTTCTTGTACTAGACAACGTCTATTACATTATATATTTTCCGTTTATTTATTTACTAGCCGCCTTTGGTGACCAGCCGGTTCGCCAGTATTACCGCTCACTACAATTTTCAATTAAATATTTTAAGTAACTGGTCTCTTAATAGATTCTCAAACAAAACATTTTTAATCTTCAAATTTTGATAGTCATACAAAACTTATACTGTTGTTTAGATCGTTTCGTTTAATTTACTATATATATTTTGCTAATTTGTTGTCATTTCCGGTAAAACTTCAACTTTAATTTAAATTGGAAATGATGAAATTGCAATTAATATAAAGGTATTTTTTAATAAAATCAAGCGTTTTATTTTCTTTATCATCTTTATTGTTATTCATTTATTATTATTATTGAATATGAGTATTGCAAACAGAATCGCTCGGTATTTAAGTCTTATGTTAACTACAAAATATTTTTCATAATTTATGTAATATCTCAAAGAATAATTCAACAAATTTCTCAGATTCAGCATAAAATTCAGTTTTTAGTTTTGCTTTCAAAAGGATTGAAATGAAATCAACAATAATATTTTGTTCCGGCCTATAAATATATTTCAAAAATTATGAAGTCTAAATTTAATGCAGTAAGGCATCATATTCTGAGAAATATTCTGGACACATCACATTTTAAACAAATGAATGAATGTTTCTGTTTTCCACGATCAACTAAGGCTTATTTATGAAGTTTTGAATGTTAAAAATTTAGAAAAACTCAACATTTCAAAATTCAACAATTAATCTTGAGAAACCTGCTTGCTGATTTTCTATGAAACGATCGATGAAAAATCTAAAATTATCCTTTTTTTATTGAATAGTGATATTCAAATTTTCATAAATCAGTCAGTTTAAGTGATTGATTTAGTTGATTGGAAATTAACTCTTTTTATTTAAAATATTAGTGTTTCAAGAACATTTTGTTAATCGTGATTTCCACAGCAGAAGCGTTATATAAAATCAAAAATTCGTTATTTATTAGAGCATTTATTGAATCGAGTTACATACAATATAATCATTTTCCATTTAGACCATTTTAGCAGATCTGTGTCTAACTAAAGGTTTACAAATTAGCTGCGTGGCCCTGATTTGAATGGATATCCTGTTCATATTTTAAAAAACTTGCCTTAATATAAAACTGATTTATTGGATTAATAATATAGAGAGTGTAAAAGATCATAAAATAATTTTTCTTCAATTTATTTTTTAGAAAAAATAATATTTCTTATTTGTTTCATTTCCTACAGACACGTGCCGAAAATTGTATTTTTGCAGATTTCATTTCCAAAAAGATTTAATTTATTTTTAGTTGGAGCTTTAATCAATGTGATGGCAACACTTTGAAAAAAGCTAATTTTTTCCCATGAATACGAAACGTGCTCGAGCAGCTTAAATTTTATTTTTATTTTGCACGAAAAAAAAATTGTTAAAAAATATATTTAAAATATTTATTTAAAAATTCATTAAAAATAGAAATTTAATTTTAAGGTTAAAACATTGGTATCATTTAAAAGATAAATTTTTGATCTTTAACTTCATATAAAAATCTTTTTTGTGCGGTAATATTTTCGGAAGTTATAGCAGAAACCAAAATTTCGCTTAATTTTTAAATAAATAAAACTCTAATTACAAATTCGAAAAAATAACCCCCCCGGTGCACATTCCCGGCCTCCAAGGCATACACGTTCCAAATTTAGTAGCTGTAGGTTGAATGGTTTGGCCTGTAGAGCGCCAACACACACACACACACACACACACACACACACACACACACACACACACACACAC
>JAPMOR010114520.1:287036-297664 GCA_026543865.1 Argiope aurantia
AAGCTATTGCAATAAAGTACAGGAATCGAACTAATTTGTTTGTGCAAAACTTAAGTAAAAAGAGGATAGCACAGTTTTATTATTAAACATTAATTTTCACAAACTTTATATTCATGTCTTGCATCGATATTTAATATCACATTTAAAAAAATGTAATAACATTGGGAAACTATTTGTAGAGACAATTTTGTAGCTTGAATCAACTTTTAAAATAGAGCATAATTTTATTTTGTATCGGTAAACGCTAGTTTACAATAAACAGCAAAATATTCAAAATGATTTCCAATATAGCATAATTACATAAGACATGGTGCTAAACAATGTAAAAAATTGTAATATCTGAACATGCAACATAAAACCTAAAATTACACATGAAGATACATGCAAAATTAACAGAACAAGTTTTGGATACATGCCATCTGTATAAAGCAAGATTTATGAAATAAAAAAACAAAAGTATTATTCATCAACTTTTAAGGCTGGGTGACGTACAGCAATAGAGACGATTTCTCATTGCCTTCAAGACTGCATTATTACTTTGACAAGAACAAAAAATGATTGCTTTTATCAAGGCGAGTAAACTTTTAACCACAATCTATGGTTCATTTCAGCAGATAACTAATAATTTACATATTTTCCCGATTCTGCTTTACAGCTCGATTGATTATTAAATTTTATTTTAAGTCATGAATGTATTTAAAAAATTGCATTCGAGGCAACTTCACAAGAATTTTCTGGCCAACAGAAAAAAAAAGCAAGAAATAATTAACTGAAAGGGACCAAGAAATAAAAACCATCCGATTAGTTTTATGAAGTGCAACTTCACATTATTTTTGGCACTATGTTTGAATATTCACACATAGATGCATTATTCAACAAATATAGTAAAAACTGAAAGATATTGAAGAGCTCAAATACATTTCAGATTCCCATGGATCCGAAAACACGCAATGACAGATCTTGCAGAGGAATGCAAGGCTATCTTGCGTAACAGCTCGGTTTGAAAACACCCAAGTAACATTTGCGCAAGATTTAAAGCAAATAAAACGCGAAAACTTCAATATTTGAACTAGGATGTTCTCGAAGGTCGTTTCGAGCAAATGTATATTTGAAATTTCACGCGTACTAAAAATAGAAGGCAAAGGATTGAAGTAGCATGCAGAAATGGGAAAAACATCAATTCGATATTTTGGTATTGCCGACATTCGCAAAATATTTACGAACTGCGTTGGTTTGTCAGATTTTCAATTGAAGCCTGTTTTGGCTATGTTGTGACAGTATCAATATTTAAAAGTTTGGAATGCAGAGGAATTTAAAACGAGACTCGCAAATGAATGTGGGTGGAAATCAGTGGCGGGAATATACACAAAGTAATATTTGAAATATTCGTAAATGAATACAATAGGATACAATTTAATGACTCAAAAGTCACTATTGGATTGTTCGGCATGCTAAAAAATTCGGTTCATCCTTCGGCGCCCCATTACAACTTATGAAGTTAATGAAACTGATTAATTTCATTTGTAAGTTTAATTTCTAAAATTTATATTAATAAACGTTATGATGTGTACAAAGTAATATTTAATAGATTCCAGGGCAACACACGCTAATGGATATATAAAACTGGAATAATTCCAGACAATTCTTCGAAGTACCTTGCAAGAAACAAATTATTTTTGCGTAAGACGATCTATAAACCACAGTCGATAGGTCAAAGCATCACTTTGAAATGAAAGCTGCATTAAATCATCATGGGATCGAAAAGGAAGAGAATTATTCTTTATATCTATAAATCGATTGAATTGAGAAGAATACGTATTAGTTCCCTCTAAAAATAGAGCCCAAAATTAGGGATTTGCACACAGAAATTTAAGAAAGGACCAGAAGATTTGACAGCAAATACACAACTCTACCTAGCACTTTTAATATGGTCCTCTACCGCCGAACCTTTCTAAATTATTTTTTATTGTCAATTGTTTACCGAGATGAGGAAGCTTCAACACTACATCTGATAATCTTGTGTAGTTGAAGCTGCGAGAAAACAGTTTCGACTCCACAAAAACGAGCATTCATGTTTTGTTTATAAGCTTTCTTTTGTAGTATAATGTAGAACTTATGGAAACAAAATCAATTCAATTATGACGTTTAAACAAAACAAGAATGCAGAAAATATTATTTAATATTACTATTTATAGAAGCATTTCAACTTACGTCCACTGAAAAGAAATTTATCACCATCTCGAAAATGTCGGGTGAAATCCATTAGTTATGTTAACGTCACTCATTAAAACAGTGAATTGTGACGTTTTATCTGCTAATATTGAATAGAAAACCGTAGGATCCACTTTAAAACAAAGCATTTCTCATTTTCTCAGCTTTTTAACTATTAAAGCTCGTTATAGCCAGAAATCACTAAACGTAGCTCGGAGATTCTAATCACAAATGTGCCTAAATAAGGCTCATCCTTCAGTGCCACATTACAACATTTGAAACTAAGAAATCAGTCATTTATTCCATTTCTAGCTTTCATTTTTATAACTTATCCTAATAAATGTTAAGATGTGTACCAAGCAGCCTTGATGAGCTGCCAGGCCCTTACATGTAGGTGGATAGGTAAAACGGGAACAATTCCATACAATTTATCGAAGTAAATTGCTAGAAAATGAAATTGCATTTAATAGAAACGATTTCTATATGACCATGTAAAAAGCCATATAGATTTAAACAGTCGGTGTGTCAAAGCATCACTTTGAAGCTGCGTCGAATCGTTTCTTTAGTGGGGTCAAAAAGGGAACAAATTACTTTTGAGGTCTATAAACTGATTGAAATTCAAATGAATGTTTATTAGGCCCTCTAAAAAAATAGCAACATAACCGTAGCAGTATAAAAACTAAAATACTTGGTAACGAATTCAGAATTCTACCCCGCCACTCCTCCTCTACCGCCGAATGTTTTACAAAATGGATTTTTTTTATTGGCAGTAGTTTACCAAGATGTTATAAATGAAGAAGCCCCAGACTACAACGGTGTTACTTCCATGCAGTTGAAACTGTCAAAAAACAGTTCATCCCCCAAATACAAATGTTCATGTTAGCTTATTTCTTTTGTGGTATGTATAATATTTGTAGAAACATCTCAATTTATGACGTTTAGTCAAATCAAGATTGCAGAAGATAATTATTGAATACTACTATTTATAGAAACATTTCAAATAACATCCACTGAAACTTGTTTTATCTCCATCCACTAAAAAATAACGTACGAAATCTATTAGTTACGTTAACGTCACCCATTAAAACAGACAATTATGAAGTTTTATCTTCTAATAATGAATAGAAAATTATTGATTGTACTTTAAAGCAATGCATCACTCATTTTATCAGGTTTTTTTAACCGTTAAATCTGTTATGGCCAAAATTCATTCATTGTAGAAGAGATTATATTCGCAAATGTGCATCATTGAAGATTTTATCTATTTTAGCATTTTAAATAAAGATATGCGATTCGACATCATGCACCTGACGCACACAAGAAAAAGCTAAATACACAAGCAAAGTATATTTTCAATCGTTTGGTAAGAGTATCATAGTTACAAATAATCAATGAACATTACATAGAGAGAAACAAAAAGCCTGTCATGTTCATAAAGTGCATCGATTAGGTACCGAATATTGCATCCCGACAACTTTGAAACTAAACCTATGCGCTTGCAGCATCAGTAAATATGGTTTCATCCATGCCCATTTTAATACGGAGTATAACAATCTAAAAAAAACGGCAGCTTGTAAAAGAGATGGATTAGGACGACTGCCTCAAAAAGAAACAAATATAATGCGTTGTAATAAAATGTAATTAAACATTAAGAACCAGATGTTAACATACAAAATACCAATCGGCTAAGTATTATATGGACTGCCAATAATTCACCATACAACAACAGAGAGTTCTAATATTTCTTCATGGAAAGTTCTGCGTTACTTCCAATTGTTTGAATCCGAAGAATTCAATTTATTGTTCGAAAATCAAACGAACCAGCGACAAACAAAAACCTAATTATAAAACTCCGACACAGACCGTGACAAACTAGAGATAAGTTATCAATAGAAAAAATATCATGGAAAAATTATTTAGCTGTATATTTCTGGAGAAAATTAACAGACAGATTCATGAAAAATCATGAATCTGAATGATTCAATTCATACATCGTGAAAAATTCAATAGAATATAAGAGTCATTTCATGATTTATGCTATCCATGTTAAAATCTGCAGTAAGCATAACCCCCTTTATATAAAGGCAAAAACTACATATACCAAAAAGGAGAAATTGATTTGACAAAATCCTTTATCTTCTACTACAACAAGACTTGTTTAGTGGGGATTTAGGACTAAAAGGCTTCAAATATTTGAATATCTACAAAATATTGTGTTGACATGCATGGATCCTTGCATAAGGAACTTTGTATGTCAACAGTGATGCATATTATATCTGCGCGTAAATTAGTAAATGTGAATTCTGCATCTTACAGCGAGGGAAAGTAGAATGCCAAGAATATAGGGATACGAGGCAAAAAAGGTGAACTTTTCGTTCATCTGCAAACTTGGACAATAACACGGCAGCATCAGAATGGCGTTTACGTATTAACCACTATTCACGCAGAAAAGTTAGCGAGTATACCAACTCATTTTCTTGCAGAAATGGCCCCCAAATCATTATCAGATTGCATTCGTTCTAGTAACCAAATTAAGAATACAGGTCATAAACCCAACACCATAGCAAGGACAAATGAATCGAAGCATAGGAGTAAAAAAAAGTTCAAGAAATACGTTTTCGTAAGTGTTTTTATGTAAAGCGTACAGTTTATATAATTTGAATGCGATGTACCTATATCGATGTCAAAGCTCCCGCTTTAATTCCTTTAAAATAAAGATGAAATTACTCCAGAATTGCGAGACTGTGTGCATGACGATTCGCTTCTCTTTCGTTAAGGAGTTAAATTTGCGATATTATCTGGTCTAGAGTTGCAAGATCCAGGAACAACAATTCCCAGTTTGTTTTTGGAATATCAACGATAAAAACTATTTGCCTCTTCACGGATTCAACAGCAATTTCATGGATCATGCTATTTTAAGTATTTTCAACAAATTCGAATCAAATTATTATTAGACAATATATATAAAGTTTTACACTACAGGAATATTTGACAATTCATTTTAGGATTAACCTCCCAAAATTTCTACTACTGTAGGTCGACCTTTTTGACCCGAGACATTGCTCCGAATGACTGCCATGAACTTAATATTGCAGCTAATTATAATGTGAAGTCTAATATTGAAAACGAATAACAGAATAAAGTACCAATAAATTTTAAGTAATTATTTGAATTCTAATTTTGAGAGAGAAATACTCTCAACTAGAAAAAGAAATCAAGCAGTAATAAAGATGCTAGTAAACTATTGGAGTAAAGAATAGGCAATGAATACCAGAATGATTTCCCAGATTCCATTGCATATGAAGTTCCAGACCGTCTATCAAATACTCGGCTATATTCCAAATCCAAATAGTCTTCATGTTGCTTCAAACCGGGGCTTAAATATAATTAACTGTAGGTTTCAAAAACCTTCTGAAGATGTTATACAAGAACTAATATTAGCCAAGTTCCTCTTGATAAGAAAAATTCCCTGCGCCTACTTCATCGGTGCGAGAATTATGCACGAAATGATGCAGCCTTTAAAGCAGTGGCTCTAATTATGATCGTGAACTCTACTGTTTTGAACGAGGATATAGGATTTACAGGAAGAAATTCAATTCAAAAGAATTCCTAGCTGGAGTACATAATATTTTAAAACTTTTGTTTTAACTGTGCATGTTTAAGTAGAGAATTTGCTGCTTAGTTCATTCCATGTGTCGCAAAAAACGATACTGCATTATTAACCCCTTTCAATAAAATGACGGGGATAGTCGTCATTGAATTTTCATACCATACAGCAAGACGACGAGCTACACTCATCTTGGTTTAAAGTGATGAGTACTGAATTTGGTAGCACTTATTACTTTTGTTGATATAGATCTATCGCATTGTTTGTCGTTAGGATTTCTTGATACAAGTCACAGCCAAATTGTTGTTAGTCAGTGGGATTTCATTTTTATAACATTTAGTGAAAACATCGGTCAGGCCAGTATATATTTTTATTAAAGAAAAAACATGTGAAATAAACACCGTAATGGATAGTGCAGACTATATCAAGGTGATTAGAGGGATTCTGAAAAATCAGAATAAGCAAATATTTACACCATACCGACAATGAAACTCATAATAAAATATTACCAATAAGACGAAAACATACTAGGCGACTAATAAGTGATTCGAGTGAAAATTCCGAAATCGTAGACATATCAGAAGAATGAAAGGAAATAGATAATGTGCTTGAAATAAAAGAAAATTTACTGGACTGCCTGGTGTAAACGCTCTTATGTTGGGAAAACTAGATGCTAATCCGAAGTCGAAGGCTTTTGACGAAGTGTTAAATATGAGCTTATGAATTGCAATTATATCCATATCAATAACATTAGTTTTAATGAACACTATGCAAGAATTATAAAATGAAATGTTTAAATAAAAATTAAATGGTTATTTCGTGCTCATTTTTCATTATTAATTCTTACTGGTAGGGATTAAGTAAAGAAAAACGACATAGTCCAATGACAACAGTTAAAGGAAAGGAAAGAAGGCAATTCACAACTCCCGACAACCTGGATATGTGGCAATTCTTAGAGCTCAACAAAAAGTTACGATAATGAACGTTTGCATCATTGCTTAGAGAAGACGGCAAAGTGAAATATAACCTATCTGCAATTAAGCTATACTCGTTTCTTGAAGTTACCTTTATCTCCTTCAATATAAACCAGCCATAGAAAAGGTTCCAATTTTCCTCTTGTCTACATGAAAATTTCAAGCCAAGAGATCATATTCAAAAAGAGAAAGAAAGCGTCGACCAAAAATATCCATTCCTCTTAGCTAACAAAGTAACCCAATCTCTTCCAATTAAATGACAATCTGCCCTGCCTGGGGTTATCCCAAAAATAGGAACGAGAGAAGATTCCAGTAAGGTAATAGCTTTGCGTGTGTTGAGTTACCTCTGCTCATTAGGACCCGACGGAAGTACCCGTCTTGGTGTTGTCGATATTTGTTATCGAGTTCAGATAGTATAATTAGAGCAGGGAGGTTGCTGCTTTGCAGTCGCTGGCAATCGCAAAATATATTGCACAATTTCACCTTTGACTCGCCATTTTATCCAAAACTTACAACATTTTTCTAAAAATATCCCTTAATAGTCACCGGACTCCAATTGGTATATAGGGTTTTAAATTGGGTACAGAATTACTTGTTAGATCTAAATACATTAGCACCCTTTGTTTCAAACGGTTGTACTACACAAATAACATTTTTAGAGCATAGAGACCTCACCACACACCCCATTTATTTTCAGGATTAGTTTCTTTCTGCAATTCAAGACAGTATATGAACACTTCCCATTTAAAAAAAAATCCTCAACTAACAGACGCAAGTAAAAAGAATTTTCTTTTTATATTTGATTCTCATCCTTTTCACTTCAAAGGCAATTTGATTTTAGACCAAAGAAACTCACCGCGATTCATGACAAGCATTGATCTAAATCCTATTAAGCAATCCCAACGTTAACTCAACAAGTACGTAAACATAATACATTTTGCATGAAATTACAATGAGTGCTTTGAGTAGTTCCTCTTAAGAAACTGAAATGCGATACGATTAAGAGATAAAAATTGCATTCTTGAAACTATTTGATTAACTTCAATTTTTTTTAGTAGCTTTAGAAATTTGCTCATTTCGGAATTTCACCACCGAGATCTTTGAGACAATTAATTGAATAAAATCTTATTCTCATTCATTATTCCTGCACTAAAGACAACTAATCTTTGTGGTTAAAACTCAAGCCGATGTTTACCTATTTTTCACTTTCTTCAGATTTCAGTTTTTGGCTCTCGTTCTTCATACGATTCTTTATTATTTTTTCTATCAAAAATTATACTCACTGTTTCAGTTCTGAAATATAAAACAAGGTGATTAAAAACCAGAGTAAATAATCGGTCTTCAATTCAAGAGAATCATTTATTCTTATCCACATTAACAGTTCCGCGCATAAAAAGGAATTCCTTTTCTTTTAGAAATGCAGAATATCTCCCTTTCTCTACCCCAAAATTACTGCATCAAAAGTGCAGAGAAAGAAATTTGCAAGATGGACAAAAAGCGGAAGACGATATAAATGAAGCTCGCAAGAGAAATTTTCAATGAATTTCAGGACAGTACCTTTCAAAATATTGCTGTCATAGGTAGATTACTAAATCGGGAAATAGCGAAGTTTAGAAAGTAGGATTCTCAATCTCTTCCAAATGATATACTATTTCAAGATTATCCCCACATAAGACTCTGCAATCCATTTACTATAATCTTCGATAAACGTGAATACATGAACAGAATGTTGATTTTTTTTCTTCTTATTCTACGGCTTCAAATCAGCTATAAACATTGAAAAAGCGTCGGACCATCATGGGAGAGAATATGATATCACACCAAGTGAAAAATTTCCCTTTCGCAGAACTTATATAAGCATTTGAAAGCTGTTTCTTCTACATGCGAAGACTATACGAAATGTTTCCATTTAAACACAAATTTCTTATTCAATAGCCAAGACGCGCACAGCGGATTCGCGATTTTTCTTCCCAGACATATTCGTTTAAAAACCCTTTTCCGTTTTATTTCCCTTTAAAAATAAGCGCAAAATCTACTCGAGAAAAACGTAGAATCAGAATTGAAGTTAAATTTAAATACAAGACCTAATATCCAAAATAAAAAAATTCGGCATGTTTGTTGTTAAAAATTTCCGTTAAAAAATGAGTTAAGTCTCGCTTGGATCTTTCACCATGCCGTCCCTGCATTAAATCCAACGACTAAAAATACTAAAACAAGTGTAATTACGAATAGAAAGTTTTAAAGCCGGCGATTAAAGGCAAGTTTCACAAAAAGCCCTGAAAATATTTACAGTTTCCATTTGATTTCGATTTTACAAAATCTTAAAAGTTCCCACATACATTTCACTGTCATGAACGAAAAATACATGGTCACGGACTGTTCCGATTTTCTAAAACTCTTACTCTACTTAAAAGAATCGTGCCCTCAATTTCAGATCCATTTTATTTGTGTAACCCTGATTTTCAAATATTCAAAAAAATTTCTTCCTGTATCGGTATATTCAAACTAAATTGAATGGGATCTCAACGTCGGAGCCTCGATGAAACGCTGAGTAATATTTCTGAACTAATAGTTTTCCCCCAACAGAAGAAGGTTTCTCTATTAACTTTGAGACTGTTTCCCTAGCATTGAAAGAACCGAGAGGTATTTTGCTCTGCTACTTATCATTCACAGTGATTTATGGTGATACGGTTTAAACTCCCAAAGCTCCTCCAAACATCACGAGTACCTAAGAATTTAAATTACAACTGAGAGAAATATTACAGTACAAGGTTTCTTTAATATCTAATAAACAATTTCGAAAAATAATTTTAAGTAGGATCGTACACTGATAAAATTCTATCTGGCGTTTATACCGATTGACTAAGCAAATGTTAAGAAAGAGTTTTCGTTAGTATGATGGATTAATAATTCAGAAAGTATAAAATTAAAATATTTCGTATTTGAAGCTGAATGCGTAACGTTTACTCTCGCAACGGTATTCGCGTACATCGCTCAGTGGATTTAGATCTGATGACAATTACCGAAATTTGAGAATTCAAGGCTAAGACGCTTTGAAATATAGTATTCTAAAACACTAGTAATTTAATGCTATTGTACATGGTGCGACCTTGCCCGCCATAGTGAAAACTCAGATTATGTAGCCGCTGCAATTTCATCAGCTTTCGCTCGTATGAAATTATTAAAAAGCAACGAAAGAAATCTTTTCACCCTCTGTTATACATATCTATGATAATGCTTCAAAACCGTAAATCCTGGTTTTTCTACTTAGCTGACAAATATCCGATAATAATCAAAAAACTTTCAATAGTTTCTGAATATTTACCTCTATTCACAGTTTTGGTAGAGCTAGAACTCTCAGTCTCGATTCAAGTCTTGTAATAGTGTAATTTCGAGAAACCAGATGTAGCTAAACAGGACCATTAGAGGAACTCAGCGTTACACTTGTCTCTAAACGACGGTATCTCTTGCAGATTAAACGCACTGTCTTATATTCTCAAATATCCATGGAGCTCGTTATTTCATTCTCTTCATTCCAAAGTGCCAAGACATCCTTTTCAAAGAAACCTACCAGGCAAGTCTTCCCATAATGATCCAACATAACCAAAATTTAACTTTTAACAAAAGACTGAGAAACCTACTGATTAACTCACTAGCAAAACTAAACACTAGGTTTCCTTTAGAAAAGGACTCCGCACTCACACCCGAAAGGGGGAGGATAGGTCTGGGACAAGGACTCCGCACTCACACCCGCAAGGGGGAGGATAGGTCTGGGACAAGGACTCCACACTCACACCCGCAAGGGGGAGGATAGGTCTGGGACAAGGACTCCACGC
>JAPMOR010114520.1:297674-332187 GCA_026543865.1 Argiope aurantia
GGAGGCGTGGGACAAGGACTCCACACTCACACCCGCAAGGGGGGGGGAGGCGTGGGACAAGGACTCCACACTCACGCCCCGATAGCTGGTAAAGTAACTGTTAATTATAATTGATTCTTCGAATAAAAATTACTCGATATCTTTCCTTAAAAAGCAAGTATATAATATGGGTTTAGGAATTTGAAATAACGATTTTGACGGATACTAGAAGCATTATACGAGTATTGACTCGCCGAAGAATTCCGTCTTTTAGATACAGGTGCAGGCGCTAAATATTCTTGGGTATCCTCTGTTCAGCTACAAATTATTTCTTTAAATTTCAGTACTACAAGTTTCGAAACGAGACGGAGGATTCTAACTCAATCGAAGTGGTGTATGGCGTTATATATGCAGCAACGAATGAAAGCTCTTTTGCATACATTAAATGCATAATGGCCAAGCAGAAAAAGAAACCGTCTTGAAGCATTCTCCTAGAAATGACATCAATCCAAGCACTGAATAGAATTCTTTCATCTTTTTATAGTACTCACGCGAATGAAAGTTGTCGAAATTGTGGCTGCTATAAAATATGAGCTTCCACTTTGATGGTCAAACCGAACAATATACAGTGGCACTAAGGTTTTTTAGGATACTGTGTTCAGAAGGGTATTAGTCTTGAATTCTTTTCGATTTCGGTCGTTGTTTAAAGTCTGAATAAAATAAGTGGAACGACGCTTAAGCATTCCCATGGGGTAAAATTAAAGCAACCGTAATTCAAGTTCTAACTAATTCAATTTTAACTAATTTGATTTAGTTCCATAATACTACTTCAATTTTAAAATCGATTTAGCCACTTGTAACCTCTATTCCAGATTTTATAATTGTCATGCGCATTTTTAATAACTATTTTAAAATCTCTTTAACCCTCTACTTTCAGAAAGCCTTATTGAAACATCGAAATAGTTTTAAAATCGAATCGATTCAACTTCCTACAAAACCCACTTGTCTTTAATTCCTAATAATTTTACAGTATACGAGAGTTTAAATAATTTTTTTAATTGTTACATTAATCCTGACGGACGTAGATGTCACTTTAGATACGTGGTTTAAATATTCCTTTTGCGTCGTGTCGCGTTTACAGTACTAGTTATCAAGCATTAATCAATCGAGGCTGCCGTCCTCCAAAATGTTATGCATTTAAAATCTTTGATAATTCTATGAGCAATGAAGCAACACTAGATCAATTGTCTATTCATATCAATTTCGAATTTATGTTGAGGCAATGATAAAGTTAAGACAAGCATCCAGAAACTTAGTATCCAATTTAACCTGCAAAACTAGTTAAATTGGACGAAAATTCATCGAAAGGCTAATATTTTTAAAACGAAATACTCTAATCTCAAATTCCTCGAAAAATACAAATAAAATTCTAGGTATACAAATTATTCAAATCTATTCATCCAGTATTTAATCCTTATCGATTCCAGTGATACATTAAAAAGCTATGCTAGTTCACTAAATGAACGGAAAATTTTGCAATCAAGAAATCCCTTCCACGGTTTTCATTAACGCAGTCCTTTTTGTTTCCATCAGGAACTAATAAGGAAAAAAATATTTTAAATCTTATCTTTTTGAATGACTTACGCGAAGTATTTTTGCCTAATACAACTTAAATTCGGCTAACCGCCAAATCTCAAAAAATTGAAAAAGCATTCGATTTGTACTAAAATTTTATACCATATCCCTTATCCTTTCATGACAGTTCTCAAACGTCGTAATCAAATTGCCCGTAAATTCTTGGATATCGGGAAAAGTCTGAGCATCCCTTGATCTTATGCATCCCCAGAATTTAACACCGAGATTAATACGCCTCAGAACATAGTAAAAATAATGCACTTTTATTCTGCGTGCTATACAAAAAGCATTCTTTTCCTATGGTGGGGGAGAGGCGCGATAAAGGAATAAATCACCATATATCGATGTCAAATGCCATTTCTAAGAGTATGAAATTTTAGTTAGAAAGATTAAATTGTCTTCAATATTAATTTACCAAATATTAAATGCAAAAGAAATCTAGAGCTGTTCCACATTTTTCATACAGTTACTGTACTAATCTTAAAAGGTAATGTAAAACAAAAGCTTTTCAAACAATTAAGTTTGGATAGTATCCCAAACGCTTGGAGCCATCAAGAACAAGATCTTCCTTTAAGCAGCATCAGTACAGATCAGAATTCATTCACAAGTAAGTAGATACTCAGCTTGAAATGTTTCTTAATACCTCTGAAAAAGCCACAGGCAGTCTTCATTCCCAAAACCCTTCAGGAAATCTCAATTGCTATATTTCAATGTCTTGAATGTGTCCGGACGCCTCCGTGACACGAACTTTGCTACAATATACGCATAAATGGGTCAGTTTTCAGGATAAAGAGGAAAACAGGGAATCGGTATTATCTTCATAAAATGTTTTCTTTCTAAACTGCAATTTAATAAGCTTCCTCTATTGCAGAATCTATCACTCGGTCAAAACATCATTTGATAGATATGTGCCAATATGTCAGTGTTGATTTCATTAGAATTTAAATTTAAGCGTTGACAATCGATAGTAAATGTTCCATTCTAAAGATAGGTTTAAAAAATATTTTATCTTACTTTCGGTTAATAATTGTATTTAGATATTCCGCCAAAGAACAAGTATTATATAACGTACCGAGCATTCGTGTAACCGGAAAAGACCACACGAAGGTTGCCAAGATCCACCAACACTTCCGTGAAAAAGGTTAGTCAAATCCGTAATTCTAACACAACCAAACCTATTTAACATTCTCTACTTTTGATTCAGAATATACCCCTTATCAACCCAAGGTATTTATATTCACTTGCTCGTACATCATGCAACTCGGCTTCTCTCCAGAATGCCGTGTGCAACTTATCGCCATTAGTCCATACTTGTTCTCCAATATCTCCAAGTTATAACGACATGAATTCAACGTCCTCCGTTTTCTAATTAGTTCATTCGTGCCCTTCCCTACTCTCTATGAGAATACTCTAAATCATCAGCTAGTTTATGACAAGATATAAATTCTGATATATTCCTAAAGCATATCTCAACTATAGTTAATGCTAAAAACGGGATGCTCACGAGATCTAAAAATGCACACTTGAATGGTTATAAATGTGTCAAAAATATTTCAGTATGAATACTGCTAGCAGATACTTCGACTCGTGCACTGTTTTCATATTCACTATTACAAGGGAATTTTTAAATCTCATTACATTTAGATGCATCATTAGATAATCTAATCTAATAAGCAATTCGGAGGGGAAAATGTTTACCCAGTGAGGGAAATCATATCGTAAGTTATTCTTAGACATGCATACAAACCGAGTAAAAGTTAAAGGAAATTACTCGCCAATAACAAAATACTGTCGACACTCTTCTAATTGCATTTTTAATATGACGTTATCAAACGGATGTAGAAAATTTCATTTCATTCTACTAATGAGAAAACTTCATTAAGTAAACTCGAAAATCAGAAATTCCAATTACACTCAATTATATACGATATAATTAAATTCGTATTCCAATCCACGAAAGATTTTGCAACAATGTCGGAACTAAAATCCTTATATTGAAGAATGGTTTATTTTTGGATTGGTTCAAAGCTGAAAAACAGTTGGGAAAAAAAATCTAAGTTCAGGAAAGCCTTCCACGCAGTCGAAATATTTGGTAACCGATCTAGTTTAGTAAAAACTGGTAAGCAATGCTTAATATAAACGAAAAGGATCTTGAGAAATTGATAACCGACCAAAATAAAACAGATTTAAATGACATTAAGAATGTCATTCAAAGTCGAGTATAATCCAGTCCTTTAATCTGTGATAAATATGTTGAATATTTGAGGCAAAGGAAACTCAAGCAAAGGAATTTCGTTTCAGCAAAATATGTACCACGTATAATACATGCAAAAATACTTTCAACGATTTCTGAAATTACCGTCTAGCAAGTTTTACAAAATATCAAAGCAAACGATGACATTCAAGACCATCATACTATTACCAAAATAATTTCATCTTGCAATCAAATATAAAAGTTGCTTGAAGGACTAATGTCTTCTCAGTTCGAGGTATGGATTCAGCCTAGCTTATAGTGAACCTACACCTTTGGAATATTCAATCCTTTGACGTATAGTGGGGCTCCTGATGGAGACTATTCTATACGGCATATCCTTGACGTTTCTTCATCTCGATAGTTAATGCTTAAAGCTTCAGATTAATATTCAGAAAATAAATTTAATCTTAAGCCATAAAAAATCTGCAAAGAATTCTGCATTCGAATTTCAGTTCGTAAAGCATTCATTTTTCCGTTTCCGGAACACCCACTACTCGTACAGTATTTGACGTCAACAGCGAAGACCGTTTTTTCCCATGATGGTATAAAACATAGCGTATTGTAAAATCGTTGAATTACTTCCAGCAAATTTCGAAACTGATTTCAGCAATATTAAGCACGAATCAAGAACAAACCATGTGTTAGTGCATATAAATACGCATTTAATTGTACCAGCAGAAATTCTCGGAAGGCAATTTAAACATATTGAAGAAAAGTAAGGTCAATATATCAGACTCGATAACACATGGGAAACTGCCTAAATACAAAGACATTGCTCATTAGTCGAGATTTTCAGCTATATCATAGGTTTGTTAAGAACTCGCCTTCGAATGACGAAGACTATAGAACCAGCATACTATGAAATCTTTAAGCCATAACGTTTCCGGCTTTTTGGATATGCGAAAATTAGCTCCGTGTACAGATTTGCTAAGTCATAAAGTTACAACTCCAGCTTTTTAGCAACCATAAATTTTAACCATATACTATACAATAAAAGGATACCCACTAAGAGAATAAAAACTTGGCGAGAAAGTAGGGGTATACTACTCTGATTGTAAAATAAGGTTCGTTAAATATAATGGTTGCATTCCAATTCGTGTAGTGTAACTGTCTTCCCATAAAACCAAGAACTACACATCCTACTTCCGGTGTAAGAATTGCTGCAAGGAGTAAGGAAAAAAGGAAAACAAGAAAATTTATGAACAAATTATAAACCCTAGTGAAAGCTCAAACATACTTCAAGAGAAAACTGAGGCTATGACCGAGAGGATTATAACTATTAAACAGATTACCTATAACAGATGCTTTTATCAATCCAACTGAAGTTACAAATGCAAGAGATACAGACCTATGGCAGATACAACAAATCAAATCACAGGGTCTGTAACTGAAAAAACATGAAGACAGAAGATCGCTCCATTCATTAAGGGGCAACTCGTTGTCCTAAATGTGTTAATGCGTGTTCAGCAGAGGCTACAGATTTATATAAAATAGTATTCAAGCATAAATGTTTCTAGCGCATGCCTGTGTTAAAGTTGCGGCACTAATTTAGCAACGATTATCTGCCAGTTACTCCAAGGACTACTCAAAAATAGGCTGAACGTTTTATTATAGTAGCAAATAAAATACAGCAAAATGGAAAAACAGTCCTAGATATTCTGCCTGGCCAGAGACATTATAAGCTAGGCTTTAATAGTATCAATCAACAAATTAACCAGTTCCATTTCTACTTAGAAATGAAAATAGCAAGTTCTATTTGAAGATGAGGATAATTTAACGACCACTTCCAATGTTACAAATTAAAGCTCAATAGAAATATTTCAGTCTTGAAAGTGAAAATTATGCATTATTTTGCATTAGCAATGAAACGTAGAAGAGTTTGATAAATAAAGAACTGTTTACCCTTCTGCCATTTCAAAAGTGTAGTATTTACTTTAATGTGCAAATAAAAATACATGAATGCCACTAATTTTAAGTAAAAATTTATATAGGTACGTCATCACCCAGCCTCCATATTACTCAGTTACAGCATTTCAAATAATTTTGCTTAATCATAAACTAGTATCAAACTCGGCAGAAATTTCCTAACTACCCAGTATTAGTAACAAATTTCAGGATAATTATCCAACAGATTTATAAAATGACAATTTTATGGTCACATAAAATGTCCTACAAAATTAAATAGCATTTATGTCATGAAAAAGCTAAAGAACAAAATACAACAAAATGAACTCTCAGTTCATTAACAAACATTGCAATAGAAGAGACAATCTATACATAATTGCAACATGCTGTACTGGAGAAGTCCACAAACCCATTGAACACGAAACAAATTTAGATTTCACTTTTAAGATAATTGTTACGAGTTTAATATTAGTCTCAAAACAATTGAATCCCGATCGTTCTACTTCATAAAGCGAATTATCTAGACAAATCGTTTGTTAATATTGATGTAGAAGTAATTGAAACAATTTTCAAATTAAAAATTTAAATCGAGTGGATTATTTTCAAGCCTGTCTTGTATTTATTGCTTATTTTTGAAGCACTTCCATAAGAAATGTGTACTTGTTTGTATGAAAATTTGACAATTTTAAATGAATTCATGAAGATATTTAACAATTTTTCCATGTTTTAAGGTATGTGTTGACTGCGCATCAACTTCATATTCTGAATAAAAAAGAATTCTTCCATTTGCTATGTATTTAAACATGGGCTACGGTATCATTGCAACTATAAAAACAATTGTTAATGGCTTTAATTCCTAGTCAGTTATGCTATACGAGTAATAATTCTTGGTATCCTTTTTTCGACTGTTCTATTAGGTTAGGAAAAAAAATTTGGACATCTAGTCGAGTCATTCCAACATGAGGAAAAACTGGCACCTTGATTATGATCCGAGAAATACATCCTAGAATACTAAAACGTTCTTTGTCTCAAAGTTGTATAAAGTATTAGCACAAGCTCAGTAATACAAGGAAATAGTAAGTGGCGTAGACGTTTCCAAAACTACGGGTTTATTATTTTAATTAAAACCATTTCAATGCATCTTTGCACGCGAAATTAAATTCAGTTGTAATTATCTCGATATTAAAATGAGATTCACACAATACAGATTTTAACTCAACCGTTTGCATCTTTTCTCCATTCACGACATTGTATAGTTTTCTTCAAAGAAAGTTTCCTTTTACTATAATTGACAGCTTTTGGGAAGAATAAAGTATGGCTATGTTTAGCTGTCGAAACTGAAATGAGTAAAACCATCCAGTTGCTTTTCAAAGTGCAAAGGATTAAATACTAAAGCATTAATCACTATACATAACAATCATTTGGTATGAAATTAAAACATGGTGTATGTTTATCTGCAAATTTATCTTTATGAGAACAAAGCATTTAATTTCAAGCGATGACAGCGATTCTTATTAATAGGATAATGGTTGCAAGAAATAAGCGAGTAATACAACTACGGCTTTCAAATTACGATTATGCTTAATAAGGCAGGTGATAAATCTTACGAGCCTTGAAATAGCAAATATTTCACTACGCAAAGCCGACTAGTTATTCTACTCATAAAATGAATATTCAGATCCTAAAGCAAAATATTCACGACGCTCCTACATACTCTCAAATAAAAGACTATTTAACACTGCGGGTACTTCGCGAAGACTCATTTTTTAAACTGAAATTTTCACAAAACTTGCAATTGATTAAGCTTTCTACAGAAAGAAGGGAAACGGGAGAGACCATAACAACCAGGCAAAATAGAAAGTGTTTAATATTTTCTTTAAATTACTACAATAATCTGAATCTTTTCTCTACCTCCAAAATTGAAAGAACAAGTTAAGCTTCTTTGTATTTTAAAGATTTAAAGGATAAACCAATAGTTCCTCCCTTTTACCAGCCGGCTGGTGCCTACCCCGCCCTCCACTTTTACATGGGAAAAGAAACATCTCGTTTTCTCTACTAAACACCCAATTACAAAGCTTAAAAGGTTCCTTTATTAGACAACTCCCCTCCCCCCATTTCAAAGACTGGCAAATTCATTCTTCGGGAATCCTTTTATAAACGAAAACTTCACGATCGAGTTATTTATTCGCGTACGGAATAAGAAAATGGGACCTCAATAAACCTCAAATAAGTTTGGTTAGATGTTAGTTCTGTAAAATATTAATTAAATTTCCTAACTTCTATGAATTGCTAATGGATGCTTTCTCTTAATTATAGCCCCTTAGTTTCTGCAAGCGTTCCTACTTGGCGTAAAGACCCATCATTTCTGTAGTTTTAATTTATAACAGAATGCATCCAACCTTCCTTTTTACAAAAAAGCTTAACTTTATTCTTCCAACACCGGAAAATATAACGTTTCTTTTTAAACTCAATTAAACAAAATTATTCGATATTCATCTATGTTAATTTTCCCAAAAATTAAGTATCAAGTTATACTTTAACGCTCGTGTAATTTCATTTCATGCAGGACTTTCGAAGCGTATTAACATTCTTCTCCGTTGTAGTTTCCTAGATTACTCCAATTCGCTAGTGTGGATCTGTTTTACTTATTGAGTTTCCTTTTTGAAGTGAATAGGTCAAATGACAATTATACACGAATTCAACGGAGACCCTATTATCACTAGTCGCGAAGTATTTTCCAATATTCATTTTTGGAGTAAAATTAGTTGGTAATGCTTGACCTATTATCTGTACTTTGTATGAACCCATTTTTATCGTATTGGTAATGAAGAATTTGAATAGATATCGAGCAGAATTTCTACAGATTTATTGAATAGGAACATAAATTGAAGCAAATTTTAAATCCACCGAGAAGATTTTTTTTGTATAAATTTTGCATAAGTTAATTTTTTTCCTATGAAGAGGTTGACATGCACCTTCATACGAATGTGAAAATAGATCTTAAATATCAGGGTCAGAACTTTCGAGAACAGATTGGAAATATATTCTCTCCTTCAGACCACTAAGAAATTTGCATAAGCACCGATTCATTTGATTTATACAAATTAGGTAGTCTGATTAACATGAGCAATAAAGCGCAGTAATTGCTCTAGCAGGATGGCTTATTTTTAGACTCCCAGTATCTTTGATGCAAGTTTTCACTACTGAGAATATTAAAAAGGCAACTGCTTCGTTAAGATGAAGGTCAATATTTTTACCATTATGCAAATATTTCGGATTGTTTGTTTCGATTTAATTTTAATCGAGGGTTATGTTTTAACAGAAATATTTAAATTACTGCCTATTTTCTGAATTGGTTATTGCTTGAAGATTTCATGACTAGACCCCCGATTCTAATGCCAGATACCTAAATGCACATAAGTGAAGTGTTCTAAATACAAATTATAACCAGATGCACTTACTGTCAAAATGGCAGAGCCTTTAGCCAGCGAAACTTTTGCATTTCAAACCTTCTCGATTCTTTTCACTCACTGGGATTTTAACATTCGACCATTGTTTTACTTGCGTGGCTTATTTAGAAACTTCAAGATTCTTGAAGGTTATTAAATTGTATGTGAACCAAGATAATTATTAGATTGTTAATGTTATTTACAGATTTATATGCATGCCATGCCTGCATAGTTTTAACAAGAACCTAAAAATGCTTTACGTTTCGTATTTATTCGCTAGGAAAGGGTTTGTGAACCATCTCCGAAACATTTAAAATAAATTTGTCAAAACAGCATTACTTTCTAAACTTGGTTAATTTAAATGAAGAAATATCACCCAAGATTATCTCTAGTTTTCCATTTAGGAATATTTATGCAGATTGATACTCCAGGATGCTCCGAGAGATTAGAAATAACTTGCAGACGATAAATACAATCTGAATTGAGATTCACAAGCTTCGGAAGAATAACTTCCATCCACATTCTTCAAAACATTGATGTTATTTTTTGGCCTGAGTGACGTTCTTTTCATTCATGTTAGTCTGGAAAAGAAGTTTATTCAAGTATTAGGAGAATTGATTCAAGAAAAACATGAAAGTAATGAAACACGTTTCCAGTTTGAGTAATAAGACACATTGATTAAACTTTGTACCCAAGATAGATTGTAAAATTAAATGGTTCCATGTTCTTTCTCCGTTAGATTTTTAAACTAAATTTTAGAATTGAAATTTGGTACAGCATACCAATATCATTGATCAAAGACTTATCTTTCCTCCTTTGATATTTCTCATGACTATTATTGAATAAATTTAAAATTGCTACAAATGCTTTTAAACCAAGTATTAAACGGACCGTTTCATACTTGACATAATGCTTTAACTCAAAGTTAGAACACGACCGGAACAGATTCGAAAGTAAAGATTCAATGACCAATTCGTGGAACACTTTAAAATTCCATGATATGGAGTGCAGTTTCTTGAATGCGATTCAAGTCATATTGTGAACATTTAATAGTTGCCATTAAAATTGCTTCTAGAAAAAAGGTCATTGAAATAAGCGAGTTCCAGAAATTCGATTATTTCAGCGGCTCGGTACCTTAATGCCTTGCGAATTAGTTAAAGAGTTCATCTAGATATTTAATGAAACTAATTAGAACACATTTCGATACCTTTATAGAATTTTAACTTTTATACATTCAAATTTAGAATGTCTTCCCTAGATTTGAAACAATTTAATGCTAAATATTTGCATATTTAAACCAATTATATATCTTCTGAAATAGGCTTCTTGAAAAGATTGCTCAAAGTTAAGCTTAAGATATTAAATACTAAGCATTTTTCTATTCTAACAGACCCGAAAGATTCTTTGACACGACCCCACCCACAAACAATCTTACAATCAGAGTTTATTCCATTTTGTGGCCTACATTTTCTAATCTTTCAAATATAAATTCGAATGCATTTGGAAAGGGCAGAAATAATTTCATGTCACCATCAAGCTCAAAATCTGCAAATTGCTGAGAAATATAATGAGGGAAGTGTTTAATATCTTCCGATCTCGCAATAGGCTGAATGTGCATGTCAAAACGTGCAAGAATCGATTGCTTTATTAATTTTTCTTTTACATTATAGCATTTCCAATTAAACTCGAGCAATTTGTAAAAGAACACGTGTAACTTCCGACTGCATATCCCCAACAAAGTCAACGAAAAGCATGGAATTACTTCAATATTTACTTCAGCTCTTGATCGTAGTTTTTACGCATTTTAATTCCAATAATTCGATTAGAATTTTATTAATTCCAGTGATTTGACAAACACGCATAGCCATAGGTTTATATCTAAAAGTTGTCATCTTTATTTGTTAAATGGTACTACTGTAATGGTATAGTAGAAATGAACTATATAATTAGATTGCCAAAGAAAGAATACCAGAAATACAAGATAAACTATGAAACCTTTAAAAATGCTTTAATCGTTAAAACACCAGTTTTAAATTTGCTACTTGACATTTTTCTTCCCGGACGAAACAGGGAAGTTGTTTTTTTTTAAATTTATGGCAGAAATTTTGTATCAGTAGTGATCAAAAGTGTATTTTACATTTCAGCTTCTATTAAATAGGCAAAATACTTAGAAACGGCTATCGGCTCTCCTGGTTAATCACTCCCTTTCGCTTTCAAAAGAGAAAACTAACATTTGATGCAAGAGCAAACTTAATAAGAATAGAAAAATTACTTTCACCATGCCGTAGTTAAATATTAAAATCGGGAAATATTACAAAGCCGAAACCACAAGTTTAAAATAACCGAAACAAACCATTGCCTTCCTGAAAATTCAATAAAAATTACAGACACGGTGAATAACAATTTTTCCCCATGCTGAAAATGCGTTGATTTTGATCCTGGACAACAGAAAATATTTTAGAAAACTCAGCATAAGCTAAATCAAAAGGCAAGTATGTCAATCACAGAAAAACAAAGTTATAGGCCTTAATGATTTGGAATATTTCAATTAATGTTCTAATATTTAACTAGAAAATTATCCTGCCATTGTTTTTCATACTATAAAAAGGTTTTATTTAAGCCAGGTTTCACTATATTTCTGCTTAGGACCTCAAAATTCGAATAGGCTGCTCGCAAATCAAAATCATCGCGAAAAATTTACGTGAACTGCATTACATTATCTGTAATGCAAGAGCTCTCAGATATTCGCACTTTCAAGTACCATTCGAGGAGAAAAGAACAAAATGCTATGCAAAGAAATTTTAAATCCTTGAATATTTAATTCCAAGAGTTCAGTATTGTTTGCTGCTTTCAGTATTCTTGCCTTTGGCTCTTTGCTAACAAGTGATGTATAGTTACGGAACTTGCGCGATGTGTTGCAACAAAGAATAAATATTTTTAGACCCAAATCTTTTGTTATGAATATACTCAGAATTGCAGTTTGTTAACAAAATGCACGAGAATTATAAGAAGTTGAAATTCGTTTTATAAAAGGAATTTCTAAATACTTCCATTTTTTCTGTTCAAGACGGTGAATAAGTTAAAAGCAGCAAGAATGGCAGAAATCGATTTAAATCTCGTATGGAAGCGAATAGATTTCTCAACAATTTCCAATTTCTCCAAGTATAGTGGCATAAAAAAATTTTGTATGCTACATCAAATAATGTTAGGAGCAGCGTGTTAACATGCAATTCGACTTGAAATTTGAGAAAATTTGCGACAAAATGTCTCTTTAACAAGGATATGAAGATAAATTTGTCCGACTTAAATAATGTGCTTAAAGAAGATAGAAGAGATTAGATTACCTCTTGCTTTAAGAAGTTCAAAAAGTGCCGATAGCAGAATATCTGCCCATGGATAGGGCAGATGTCAAGTTGTCTTTCCAACAACATTTGAGTAGTGTTCTAATTACGTGAACAGAACAAGTGAACCGATCTTTGAAAATAAAAGGTTATGACAACCTCACCAGATCAATGTCAGAACTTCCAATACAGTAGTTGTCAAGATGTTTTGACAGAGTAGAGATACTCTAGATAGAACATCAAATCACCCGATATCACCCATTTTTATTTTATTCTTCATTGTCCTATTAAAAGGACAGAGGAACTAAATTTAATATTTAAAAGTGAGGAATGTCGGAGTTAAAAAATCAGAAAATGACAAAAATTCTTATTGAGAAGTGTAGGGACCGACGAGGAGAGTACTGGTATTAAAAAGTACGAAAGTTGATAAAAAATAAAATAAATCCAGTTATTTATCAACCATACCTCGTACTTGAAATACAATTCGCGTTTAGTTCCACGAAGTTAATATATTTCGCTTTTGAGAATAGCAAGCGTTATAGAGCAGGAAGTCAGATTCGAGGCATAATATCACTTACCTACATATGCAGAATACTTCCTTCTTGAATTCAAGAGGATGAATGTTGCACCAGCGGTGTCAGCTCTGTCTTTTCAAGAAGTATTTTTGCATTATGCATTAAATTTAAAATGCTTTTAAAGACGTCGTATATTTTGCGTACTATCAAAAAATGGATAAAAAGCTGGAGAACCCTCCTAGAAAGATAAAAGCAAAATTTCTCATTAAAATTTTAAAAAACAATATTTAGAAAAACAATTGAAGCGTATAACAAGAAAGTATAGTTCTAATTTGGCAAGTTTCATAATAGAGAAGGAAACGTATATGGATATCATCTTTGAAGATTCGCACTGTATGAATTGACCCTCCACCAGTTGAAAGCCTGCGAGATTAATTCAAAATTTGAGCATTGCCGGTAATGATGTGTATAATTCGAGCATCTAAATCCAGAATATTCGATACTTAGGTTCAAATAACGTATTAAATGCATTGCCTCCTACAGCATATGAGGTCTAATAGAATTATACATTTTAAGTCAACAATTTTTAATGGATGCCTAAATAAACAATAGTAAAGAAGATTGTTTCTTAATCATCTTGTTATCAGTCTTAAGCTTCGATGATTGACATCTTGGTTTGATATAAGAATTATTTTCCGTTTCCCAGCAAGTCGACAAAAGTTTATATAGCAGAAAAACTTGCTGAGAATAGTATAATATACATTTCATAATCGATTGGCGTTATAATTAAATCTTGCAATTCACCTTTTTCCTGAAAATTAAATACAACATAGTTCCTTCTAATTTGGAGAAGTTCCTTCTAATATGGAGAGAAAAGTAACACTAGTTTAATATATTAGAATTAATATTGTTCAAGTATTACAATACATTACAATCCAAAACTCTCAAATGCACAAAAACCATAGAAAATAAGGAGACGAATTAAAAGAGCAATATAAAATTCTATCTGGGTAAACATGAAAGAAGTTAAGAGCATGTAAATATATATAATATGCTACAAACTTACCGAGAATAGACAATCCATTGCCCAGAAACTAGAGAAAACCAGAAGTGTACCACAAGTCGCAAGCATGTTCAGATTTGAACAACACATTCTGCAGGGATAATTGAAATCACAAACGTCATTACATCCCCCACTGCAAAAATATGTGTTCTTTTGTTTCCTTTATCCATAGAATGCTCATTAACCTTTCTTTCACATGTTTAACAACATCAAATGAGAATAACTACCTGTAAAGCTTTGGGTTTCAATCACTCTACATATTCACAGGAAAGAAAAGTATTCCGAAGATCGTACTTTACACCTTTCTTTTTTTTTATCACTTCTCCCGAACGGCAATAATCCACAAGACGTTTTTTTTTTTTTTTTTTTTTTTGTCAAACTAAAGTGAGATGTTTTGATTTCTAATTATTAACGAAAAAAATAAACATATTTAATTAATTTTTATTGTAATTAATTAAAAAAGTCGGTATAGAATTGGTAATAGGGTTATAGTTTAGTATCGGAAGACTGTAGGTTCAAGATCCGATTCTTGTAGAAGAACCACCATGAATGTTGTCCTGCGCATTAAATTCGTCATGTTGGATGAAGCGTCCTCGCGCTGTTGTCGTGTGGAAATTTTTCTGGAATTATGTTTCGAGTCCCCTCCCCTCCATAGAATATACTCATACAATTTCAAGCAAACATGATTCAGTTATAAGTTTTGATGTTATACTTAATCTTTCATCTTTTCTGGTAAAAATAATACTTTCAACTTACCCTTTGACAATTCATGTTTGTTTGTTTCTTCTGATCATAGTTTCAATTAACTCGAATCAAAAAGCAGTCTAAACTATTATATGAATATGTTTTCCTGTCTTGCTGAGCCTGAAAATCTAAACTAAATCACAGCGTCGATTTGATTTGTCCAATTAGCATTCAGTTTCAAAGCTACACGAGGACAGCTAGATACAAATTCTATAATTTGATCCCTGTCTGAATAGACTAAGCTGGCGCACTACACTACCTCAACATATTGACGATTGACTCAACATAATTAATTTAAATTGAGCCCGTTCCCATGTTCAATTCACCTATGGTGTAATTGGATCTCGAACACACTATTATCTAGATCCTAAAGAGGACACTTTTCCACCATGTATTTCGGCTTCCTAACTGATGCTGCAATAAATGAAAAAGTCACAATCATTACAAGAGGGATATCAGTTTTTTCCCTTTCAAACATTTCTTACTTTCTCATATACGTATGAATTATATAAAAAGTAAGCATTTTAATCGTCGGATAACTCGATTTCGAGGCTTTGATGATACTCCGAGTGTTTTAAATACATTCGCAATAATAATTAATAATAAATTTATAATAATTTTAAGTAATTCTAATTTTAATAATAAATTTCGAAAAAAAAAACATTTTTGAATTTTTGTTTGACTTTCTGCCGATAAACCAAAAAATTGGGAAAAATTCAGTTTCCATTCTTTCAAGAAAATACTATCCCTGTATCAAATTTGGATCAATCTTTTGAACAAACCATTGAAAGAATTGTCGCCGTCGATCTATCAACTCGAATATGCTTGAAACTGATCTCAAACGCTAGATAGATGAAATTTAGCATGTAACCTTCAAAGAAATATTGTTGATCTGTTTCAAGTTTTGGATGAAATCTGTGAAAGAGAAAAGATGCCTTTATAAAATATAAATTCGATTTTTCCCACTTCGTTATAAAGTTTTGCAAGAAAGCAATATGGGCAACAAAGTTAAGGAGAGAACACTTCCGATCTTTATGTTTCAGGCTAATGAATTTACTTTCACCATTTCGGCTTTTATGTATTCTTTTGCAAAAAAAATAATAATTAAAATACTAACTTGATACTTAATTTAAAAATAACACGAATGCAAAAAACAAGAGTTATAAAAATTTTGACGCATTCATGGCGTTATATCCGTGAGATTTAGCTATTAAATTTAAGAAATATGAAAGTTATAAAATTTCGCATTTTTTTAAATCACCAAACATAGCAAGAATTTGATCAGCCGGCGTCCTGGCATAGGGGTAGCGCGTCTTTCTCGTGATCTGGGCGTCCCGGGTTCGAGTCCCGGTTTGGGCATGGTTGCTCTATCTGTGAGATGTGTGAATGTGCCCTCCTGTAAAAAGGGGTTGTGCAAGCGAATGAGTGATGCGTGAGTAGCTAAGTCGTTCTCTTGGCCCTAGTTGGCGCTACTATAGAAACAAGAGACGCACCCCCCTCAGGCTTAAACTCGGCTGTCTCTGACGGTGGGGCTTGTCCATGGCAAGTGTCATAATTACAAAGAATTTGATCCTTAATTTATTATTTTTTCAACTCGTATCAAATCATGTTTATATACTGTATAAATATATAAAGGATCACTGTATCTAGGATTGGTGTATTCCTTATCCTCACACATCCCATTCATTGAATTGTGCGATACATTAATCCCTTAACTGTGTTATTTTATTTACCGTCTAATAAGATGAAACCTTTTGATTTCAGTATTCTCTGTCATTTTTAATTAAGTAAGAACACTTTCCTTAGATATTTATTAATTCCACCTAATTTTTGTATCGAATTTTAGCTTTTATATATGACTTTAATTTCATTTAAAAGATTCAAAAATATGATAATTCGATGCATGTATAGCATACGGGCAAATAAATCAATTAAAACGAGATCAAGTACTAATTTTGTAATGTCTAACAAATAAGTGCATATGTAAATGACATCTGTGCACTTTGAAGGGGCTCTTTCGCCAAAGTGTTTGAGATAGTAACGAATAATTTTGCCCGGAGGAGAATTCGAGCATCAAACTCATTAACAAGAAAAATTTATTTCGTACATTTGAATCTGTACTACATCTACAGGTTTTTAACCAAACGGTGGCAAAAAATGTGTTCTCCAAAAATTCTTCAGATTGGATGCAAGCACCGTAAAAAATATTTTGGACTTCTTGTACAAAATAAAATTATGAAAATGTTAGCTTCTGTTTCCAAGGTTTGCTTAAATTTCACCAAGTTAATAATGCTATACTGTGGAAATTCTATGCATGGAAAGTCTCTGTTATTCAAAATTTCTAGGAATCGTGGATTTTGCAATTGAAGAACAATTTCTGTGTATTGGGTAAAAGTTGTACTGTACGATTACATTCTGCATCAAAAACATATGCTCAGCTATTGCAGTCAATTTGGTCATATAGTCATTTGCGCTCTAGGATGGAGTATAGATTAAATAAGAATAAAACTATTCTTACTGCAATAGAAATTCTCGGAAGATCAGAAATAATTTACAAAATAAAATAAAAATACTTGTCAGAGATTCATATTTTATTCTTAAGTTCTGTTCTACAAATCCTTTTCCTAAGATGAGGTGCGAGTTTTCAACTTTAATTTCAGTTTAGTTCTAGATATAGTAAGTATGGTCCCTAAACTTAAATCTTTAAATGCGACAGGCAAGCTTAGATCAACAAAAGGCGTAGAAAACGGAGCAAAAAAAAATGAAAACACGGCACAAAAGAATGAAATTTCAACAAACACGTTAGTAACTATATTTAAAAATCCTACTTATTTGTATATTTTTCTTTTCTTGTTTACGAAGTATATAGAGGGTTGCAATCATCGAAAAATTCAAACTCGAAATTTTGTGAGAAATTATCATTTTAAACCTCCCTAACGCCTAAAAACAAATTTTTAGAATTTTGTGTGACTTTGTAAATACGATAACACAAAAATCTCAGCACTTTCAGAATTCTGAGCACTGGGAAACGCTTAAGAAATTTAGTATATGGTCTTTACACCATAGTTTCAAATTTGTGTAAAGTTTTGAAGGAAATCTATTTACGGGAAGTTAGTCTGTCTGTCTGTCTGTCCAAGTAACAATGAACACGTTTCACCACGCAACATAAAAGACTTACTTAAATTTAGTTCGCAGTTACAGCATCTAAAATGTAGATTCGAATAAAATTTTTTAATTAAACTCTTTAACGGATTGATCTTCTGTTTGTGTATGCATTTGTATTCATGCAAACACAATATTACAAAAAAAGGCAGTGACTTATTCAAGTGAAATTTTGTATATGGATTTACTACTAGAATTCCAGTTTTGCGTAAAATGTGGATTTAATCGGTTGATAAAAATGCCCCTAAAATGCATATTCACTTTTCTCAGTATGCTACGGAGCACAAAATCCTCATATGCGGGACTGTGCTCTCGAAGCATTCAGGACAATTTTTATGCCGGGGAGGGGGATAATACCGTTATTAAGATGTATGCGACAAAGTTTCTGGAAATCACACCCACTAGTTTAAAATCGATTTATTTCATAGTTCTTTCTTTCAGGTCTCCTTCAAGCTTAAAAATTTAACCATGCAGAATTCTTCTTATTAAGCAAATGTAAAAGTTTCAATGTACGTTTTCGAATATTAAAATTTTATTTATCGAATATTTTTTCCAGGAGTCTTGAAATTCAATGTACAGAGGTTTTAATACTTATTGTGTTATAAAATATTGAAAATTCAATTGACATTTAGTATGTGAGCATAAAACGAAGAATGAGAAGAACCCCATTCATAAACACCTACATTACCCCACCCTGAAAATACAAGACACCTCGCAGCAATTTCGACACTCATTAAACAATATACTTGATGAATTCTCTGTGAAATGAAACCCTCAATCGTATCATTTCATAGATGGTTGAATCCATATCCTCTGACAATCGAATCTTCAATATATAATTCATTTATTTCACTTTTTCCTACAGAACTGAGGTTCATTCTAGAATTTTATATGATAATGCGTTAGATCTACTAGTCTTCATCCGTGCATTCATATCAAGCTTAAGAATAGGCATAGAGCATCACAACTAACAAATTAAAATTCAGCATGTGAAAGTTTTCATCATCTGTTCTTTTGGATAAAGAGTATGTAGCGTTTTTAAAAATCCGTAGGTGACAAGCAAAGTTAAGTAAAATATTCAAGCTCGAAGAATCTAGCAAGCAGAGGCTTGTCGATAGGGTGGGTTTCCCGCTATTATTTGTAGCAGAATTAATTTGATTTCATAAAAAGGTCAACATTATGTGCAGACACAATGCCTGCAAGCAAACCGTTGTTTCAAGTTCAGTTTCTACGCAATAAAAGATCAAGAATAAAACGCAATTTGAGTACAGTACACCATCGACAGGTTCCGTATATAGTGGACTCCACATTGTCGCGCATTGTTGATCACTGCAGTTACGCTTGATCAGAATTTGGGATGATGAAAATCTCAGAACTTAATGAGTTAAACTAGTTACAGTAGATTAAGTGATATTAGTCACTACAGTAGCAGCGGATAAAACGTTATTGTATACCGTGCCTGCAGATAAAACTATTCGCAGTTTAATGAACAAATGCTTATACTATCTTGCATTTTTTTTTTCTAATTTTTTTAAAAAATTGAAGATTTGTAATAAAAATCTCAATGTCTTCAATCACTCAATTTAAATACTAGTTTCCATTGCTTTTACATATATTTAAATGCTAATTTTTAATCGGTTATTAATCATTGTGATATCGGATGTATTTTTTGATAATGTAATTTGCATGTACTAGTGGATCAAATATTATTTATAGGCAGTATTCCTATTATTCAATTTAATTTTTTTTAATACTAGAAACTGAAAAGTTCTTTAAATCAATATTACACTTACTAAAATTAAGAACAGACTCAAATACTGGGGAGGAAGAAGAAAGGGGTAAAAAAGGAATTATTTTAAATATATGACAACTAACTGCGTTTCGAAAAGAAGTAAAATCCAATAAAATATCTGATTTCGCATATATAACTTTTTTAAATGTTTAGCCAATTTTCAAGCCTTTAAACATATTTATCATGCAGGTGTGGTCAGATGAAACTTGTTTATTTAATAATTAGACTTAACTCCTTACTGCCAGGATCCGAACCTATTACATACATATCTGTAAACAACGTTTCATTAACCACGCTATTCACTTTTGATATTAAAACCTAAGAGTTCATTTATTTATTTTTTATTTTGACTCTTAAGTGTGTTAAAATTTTAACTGCAGTTATTTCTACCTCTTTCCATTGAAAATTTTCATTTTGTTAAATTACTTATAGGTGGATTTATATTACTGTTTTTGAATTTCAGATTGCAGCAAAGAATTGTTTAAAATTCCAAAAGATGTCTTTTGATTTTCTGGAACTTTCAGGATCAGGATTGGAAATTTGCTGTTTATCAATAATTAGCCAGGCGTTTAATTTTATTTCGGAAATATTCGGTAAATATAACGAATTAAATCAAATGAATTAGAAAAGATTCTTATAATTAATTTTTCCAAAAAAATTAGCATTCAAAGCTAGATTAAAGGGAATTCAAAAGAAATACATTGACGAAACATTGAAAATTCTTGCACAGTAATGCTAATCTTTCTCTGAATAGCCTTGTAAGAAATTTCATGTCCAGAAAGGCCAGTTCGAAATAGATACAGAAGATAATGATGTGACATAACCTGCAAATATCACTGCAATTCATAGGCACAATGTACCTGTAAATAATAATTACCTATAAACATATGTAATAAATTTAATTTATCAAGACCTTTAAAAAAATTGTTAAGGCTACCTAAATTTAGAAAATAAAAATAATTTAGGGAAGCCATTACTAAACCCGCAATTAACCAAAATACTTTTACTATCACTTAAAGAGTAATGTGAGTATTTTTATTTTTCCCGCATATCTCAAATTCTATTTACTGTAACTTTAACTGTCTAGCATGGATCTGCATTTGCAAATAACAATGAAAATCCCGAAAAAAAATTTTAATCTTAGCAAAAATGGAGGGAAATCCAGTGAATTTCTCACACTACGTTTCATAAAAATCTATCTTGCATTGAATAACCTAAAATGAAAAATTAACTTTATTTTAATTTACAATATTTTTTTCCTTCATTAACCGCATGCGTGAAGACTTCAACAACAAAAACGTATTTTGGTTTGTCATCTGAAATACCAAATTTTATTAAACGTTGTCTATAACATAAATGGTTCTTGTATTTCATAAATGTGAATTTATAAGAAGAAAGAAAGAAAATGTTGACCAAAACGCTGTATACTAGATGTATAAATAAAAATTTCAGAATCACAAATTGCCCACCTTGTTCCCCAACTTACTAAATAAAAAAAGTAAGCCTCTCTTCTTAATCGATATCCTTCTAAATAAAATAAATAGACAAAAGAAAGGGCAAAAAAAATTGAAAATCTTTTTTGTCTTAAGAATTAAAACATAAAGCAAGGAGTTTTAAAATCTATTATGCAAGAGTCTTACTAAACGAGAAAAAAAATTGGCAACCGCAAATAATTATCTCATTTAGTTAATAATAAATATCCAATAAAATAAAAGTAATGTACTACCGAAATGTCATTTGTTATTATATACGTCCTTAATTAACAATCTACATATTCGCTTTGAAAATTAAAACCGCATAAATTATAAATCAGGATTCCAGAAAAACATAATACAAGGAATTCTACTTATTTTTTTTTTATTTTTTATAATTTCTCATTGTTTCTGAATCATAATTAATAAACAAGCTCCTGCGAGATTCTTTTGAGTTATTATGAATGGATTTAAATGCTTTTCCAAAAAAGATTTTAATCGGGGGGGGGAATAGTCTTTCATTATTAGGATCAAAAATAGATTCATGAATAGAGAAAAAGACAAATAATGACAATGAAAATTTATTAAATTATATACGAGTCCAGTAAATTGAATAATTTTTTGGGATTATGTAAAAAAATAACCTATGAAGGAGTTCGAATGTAATTGGAGAAAGTTAATAAATGAAATTATTTTGTATTCCACATTTATTTAAATTTAATTTATTTATGTCATAAAAATATGCTATTTCTTTCACAAAAGGAAAAATGTAAAAGGTTTTAAGTTAACAGAAAAATAGAAGGAAAAATATTTTCAGTGTCTGAAATACATTACAGAACAAAAAAATTTCTCTAAGCTGAGTAAAATTCTACAAAACAACGCGGAAGCTATCCAAAAAATTCTATATTTTATTACATTTTTTTTTTAATTTTTCATAAGGTGTAAAAATATGTCCGAATTCTATGACAGTTGTCAAATAATTTTTTTAAAAGAAAGTATTAAAAAACGTTCTTTTGAGATTTGTTATATTTATTGGTGTGTATTTTTAAGAAAATTTTTACTTTTCAAAGATGAATTGCATAAAATTCTGTTTGATGCAATAAAATATTAATACACAGAATAATTATTAGAATTTTCAATTTTGTAAGAAAGGAAATAATAAAACTTATTATTTCTGCATAACAAGAAAATATTCATGTCTGCATGTCTTTATTAAATACATTGCTTAGTAATGTATTATTACAGTTTTGTTTCTTCGCAATAATTTGAATTCTACTAGATATGAGTTGTAAAAGGCACTGGAACACTTGTGGTATGGCCCGTGCACTCACTAAATTATTGTGCGAATCCTGGATGGAAAAGAGCTCCCTTTTAGATATCCTTTTTCCAAGTTATTTCAAAAATATTCCTTTGATGTCAATTCCCTTAGCTAATTAGGCTGTCCTATTTAAGTAGATTGATTGGCATGCTCTTCAACCCCCATAAGTGATCTATTATCTTTATAACCCAATTAAATGACACCTCCTATTCCATAAATATGTTGTTCTACTTATCCGATAAAGAATTCATAGATTAAGGTATTTGCGCAGTTTGTGAAATTTAATTCAATTATAGTATCATCGAAAGATTTAATTTTATCTTAAAAGTTCAAAAGCGTTAATTCGACACACGAATAAAGCATGAGAATGAAGAGTTAAACCTTGCTATACTGATAATGGTCAAACACATTTGTATTTTCCTTACAGGAAGTATGTGTCTGATTGAAAGTTACATTACTTGAGGTGTTTTTGTAATTTTTAATCAAATAGTAGTGTCACTGAATATTTAAATTTAACTTAAAATTTTAAAAAAGATAATTCGATATGAAGATTATAGGGTACTCGATACAAGTATGAAGATTAATTGGTGAAATCTTGCTGTACTGCTAATGGTCATGTACTTTTTTTATATTGTCCTTAAAGGAAATGGATGCCTAATTGAAAGTTACATTCTCATTATGAAACTATGAACATTTTCCGTATCGAAACTGGTAAGTTACTGCCATTCAAACCTTTCTCTATGTATATTATCTGCACAGTGACATTCTACAATTTATATCACAGCGTACTAAGCTGTCGTAAGAGGATGAGTTAGATACTTAATGATACAGCAGCCAAATTATTATGAAAGGTCAATTTCGGTTTCTATATTGTGTCAAATATGATGCTCCTATAAATCCCAGTTTTTAACAATATATTCTTGGCTTGCCATGAACGTAATTCAATAATAAGTCAACTGCATTCCAATATTTATTTTTATTTTCATTTACCCTTTACCCTCCTATATCGAGTCTGATTCGCTATTCTGAAGGACACATCGTTGTCACATTCTTGTTGAATAATGATTAGTATAAAACCCTTATAATAGTAGAAGCTCTCATGTTTATTTTTAAGAGTTATAACAAACCTATAACTATTTTTGGCCTTTCTAAGCACTAAAAGGAATCTTTTTACATTCACATTTGCATAATTACGCATCTTATTAGTTTTCGATATGCAAAGGATTACTATCTCATTTCCTAACTATTTTAATGATAACTGAATTAGTTTTAATCACTGTAATTCAAGAAACGATGAAAGAAAAGCTTATGAGAATCAATCATCTTAAATACCTCAGGTTGTATTCCACCATTATTTTGGAATTCGAAATTGTTCAACTTGTAAGATCCAAGCCATCTAGTTATTAGCTATTTTCAAGGAGAAAATATTTTTACAGTAATAAAGCTATATATATATATATATATATATATATATATAAAGAATCACCATACAACATGGGGTCCCAAACGTCGTGTAGGGGGTGAAAATCTCAAAAATATAGGGAGTCAGAGAACTGTTGGAAACCGTAAAAAATTAATAAAAAAATAACAAAAGGTGTTTCAACTATGAATTTTTTTTAAGTGAAAGGACATTATTAAAGGCTAATTTTCATGTAAGTAACATGCCGATTTGATGAACCAGGGGGTCGTAAATTATTGAAAACGAAAAATTAGTTTAGAACCCTTGTCTTCAAAAATATTTAAACTTTAAGAAAAATAAAAGTTTGAAAATATGAAGTATTTTATACTCTTTAATTTGATAGAAGTCTGCAGTGGGAAAACTGAGAAGGTTTTAAGATATTCAAGAAAAACTAAAATGTTTGCCGGGAAACATCGCTGCAACATCAGCACCGTTGTTGACAGAGGGTGTTGCCAAATTCGAAAGGTAAATTTAGAGAAGTGATAGTAGGCATTAAGTAGATGAAAAATTATCATAAAACATAGGGTCGCAGGAGACGTTTATTCTGTGAAACTCGTAAAAACAGACATAGAAGAGACAATTAGCCTGGCGAAGAGAATGACCCTATGAATGCGAGGATTTGGAACAAGGTAGTCGAGAAGAAGAAGCTTTCTCGTATGTAAATTTTTCATGCGTTTGAGGAATATAAAAGCAGTGAGCATGGCAGAATTGATGGTTTGATGAGTATAAAAGCAACTTGTATTCATTAAAGAGCAGTGCAGTGCAGAATTGATAGTCGATAAGTTTCATTCATAAACAACATGACAGATTTCACGAATGACGAATATGCGGATGTGCATTTAATTTACGGCTGAGCGGATGGTAATAGACGCCTAGCACAAAGAACATACCAAGAGCAATATCCAAGTAAGCGTTGTCCACACCACAGCCCCTTTGCAAATATTGATCGACGGTTGCTGGAGAAAGGATCCTTCAAAATAACGAGGCCAAATGCAGGGTAAGAACGCAGTGTGGCAAACCTGAAACAGAAAACCGAGTTTTGCAGCGCGTTGCCGATACCCTATCGACAAGCACGCGATTAATTGCTGCTGAATTGGGTATTTGGCACGCTGGATGCTTGGTGCCACACAGGAAGATGCACTCTTTCCTGCACGAATTTTATTCTCAGATTTTATTTCAGACCTGTTTATTGGCCTCCACTTTCCCCGGATCTCAATCCTTTGGATTCCTTCTTCTGGGCCACATGAAATCTCTTGTTTATCAGACACCTTTGGAACAGTGGAAGATCTCGTAGCACGGATCGTCGTCGCTGCTGGAGAAATCGCAAGAACACTTGGTATGTTTGAGCGCGTCCGGCGGTAGTTTAAACGTCGGTGTCGGTTGTATAATGACCTTCGCGGCCGAAACATTGAGTTAATTTTAATAAAAGTTTCAAATCGTTTCCTTTCTTTTATAAAAATGTCTGTGCTGTAAATGTATGCTGTATCTATATTCAACCAAATAAATTTTCACCATTGTTTACGATTTTATATTTTTTTTTTTTTCTTTAGGAAATTCTTATAGCCTTTTTGCCTACTATCACTCCTCAGAATTTTTCGGTAGAATTTTACAATACTTTCTGTTAACATCGGTGCCGATGTTGCAGCGATGTTTACCGGCAAACATTTTAGTTTTTCTTGGATTTTTTTAAAACCTTCTCAGTTTTCACACTACAGACTTATATCAAATTAAAGAGTCTAAAATTCTTCATACTTTCAATATTTTTTTTAAAGTTTTAATATTTTTGAAGATAAAGGTTCTAAACTACTTTTTCGTTTTCAATAACTTACGACCCCTTGATTCATCAAATCGGCATGTTACTTACATGAAAAACAGCATTTAAGAATGTGCTTTCACTTTTTAAAAAAAATCATATTTGAAACACCATTTGTTATTTTTTAATAAATTTTTTACAGTTTCCAACAGTTCTCCGACTCCCTATATTTTTGCGATTTTCACCGTCGGTCGAATTCGGCAACACCTTGTATATATAACACAAGGGATAGTTTGGGAAGGACCTCGTAATTTTGAATCATGATCACATGACGAGAAAGACACACCAACAGGTATTCCCTTTCCTAAGTTCCACGCCCCACCAGAGTGAGGCTGCTTTACTCAGACGGATTCAACATCCACCACGCCTGATTATTTGGTTCTTGGGGACTTATGAAATCGGGCTTTTAATCCCGAGCCTACTGACCCGGAAACCGAATCCTTATCAATATTCCATCTTACACAGTAGTACTTGTTAATCGAGTTTCGAACCGGGAAGCCTCCAGCCAAGAATTTACCATAAAGTCTCCAAAACTGTTACAGTTGGAAGTTGCTTTGCTGTATTTATTCCTGAAATTTTGATCCCCAGTTTCAAAGTAATTTTTACTTAAAGTTGGTTATAGATAGATTGGATTCGGTTTTGAGAAATTAAATGGCGCAAAAGCAATATTTAACTAAGTTGTGCTAAACATATCGTATACTATGTGGAAATATACTTCACATTAGCATATTGTCAAAGGAGATATTTAACATTCGTTTAAAAATAATAATTGTTTGCATCACTGTATACGATGCAATATCTTAAATTGAAATATTTCTTCTGTTAATGTATTCATTTCATAAAAAGCTAAGTAAAGGAGTTCAACTTATCTTTTTTATACGAGAAAAAAACACTTTTTAAACTGAAGTATCTCAATTCAACACAAAAACTAACTCCTCATAACTTTGTCTTTTTAAATATAACTTACATAAATTATAGAAAAGATAGGATTACATATAAAGTCAGAAATTCCTTAATCTATTTCTCGAAGATATAGAAATCCAAACGCAGTTCTGCATTTTACAACGTTGCCGTGCCATTTATTTTATCTGTGTCTAATCGACGCTTGTATAAGTGAAAAGAAAAGCTCAGACAAAATATTTTTTGCATTTTCACAAATAACTTTATTCTCTTAAAATGTGTTATGTTACAAAAATGAAATAATGAATTCATAAATTCCCTGAAACAGAAAAATGTTCTTTTTGCTTCCTTGTTTTGGTTCAAATAGCTTTCGGGCTATTTGGAATTGTCATAAAATGTAACAAGGAGTGAAAAGAAAAGAAGTACGTGAAAAACTACGAGAACACTGTAACTGAATATAGGAAGTGTGCTGGTGCAAAAAGGATCGGCGGTACGAGGAGCAGTAGTGTTGAATTGTTCTTTGAAGAAATCCTCATTTTTTGTGCTTGTTCTGTTACAAGTCCTATCTTCTTCTGACTGAACGAAAAGCACAGTAGTACCTAATAGATAAAATTCAATTCAATTAGTATAAGTAGCATGAATCACAAATTGCTATAAAGAAGTTTAGTGTTTTTAATAGGGATTTTTTTATATTGATTACTGAAAAATCAATTAAAAAATTTCACCATGTACAGTTTTATCATAAATCGCAGATATAAGGAGTACGAATTTTTGACAATTAAAATCAAAGTAATACTATTTATATGAATTTATTAGATATATTGATCGATTTTAAATTATTTAATTTATATAAATTCTAAGCTTGAAAAATAATATAATTAGGATTTTCTTCTGAACTCTCTGTTAAACACATTGGTAAAGCCAAAGAAACAAGGTTAAAATTCCTCTTATTCTTTACTCCTCTGCTTCCTAGTATTTTTTCACAAAATAATGTGATTAGTAATTTGTAACCAACAATAATTTTGATAGGCGATACATAATCAAATATTCCTATTGACAATAAAAATCCTCATTAAATAATGCACAATTACCTTTCCATTTGACGGATCTTGAACATAAGTATCAAATTTTATTATCTAGCATTCATTATTATATACAATGAGCATTCATTATTATAGATCACTTATCATTATTACGAATCGCGCATCAAATTTCATTTATTTAATTGTTATGTTGGTGTATTATAATATCCACATTCATACGGACTTGCATACCGGCAGGCTTTCCATTGGTGGCATCTGTCAAAAATTTCGGTTTAATTACCTTATGCCAAATTTCTTCCCTCTTGCTAACTGCTTTTTTAAGCTATAGTATTTGACACATATAGACAAACAGACTGACAAAATTCGAAAAACGGAATTGTAGGAGTTAGGGAAGTCTGATATATGAAATTTCGTCAAAATCTTGTTTGACTATTACAATACTGGCTTTTTTTTATAAAATTCTTACGCGAGAAATTAAATTGAAACTATATTTAAAAACATCTTACCTGCGATAACAAGCAAATACATGACACTAACGCACACTCCTACAACAATTTTGAGAGTTCCTGTTATTTTTGGATCCCCAGAGGATGTGCAGATACAAAAAGTCAGTAATAACAATAAGATCAGTAGGCAAAAGAATATCGATCCTGTTATTACCAAATATTGGGCGATGACTGGTACAGTATCACAGTAGTCCCAGCAGGCAGCTCCTGTTTGAAGATAAATAGTTTGTGAATGGGGTAGAAAAATGATGCCAGATAGTAAGAATTAAAACACAGTCGAACCTAGGGAATCCGAATTAATTGGGGATAACCTTTGCCCGGATTTCGGTGAAATGATGTTAATATACCAAATGCAGTAGAGTACTGACTTTGGTGTGCTCTGTGATGGAGTACAGAAGGAGCCAGTGACTTAGTTTAATTTCGTTATATTAACGCCCCATTTTAAAGCAACTCTAGGACTATTAGGGGGCGGAACTCGTAATTATAATCTGCAGTCAGATAATGAAGACGACACCTGAGCTGGCATCCCTCTCTCCACTCTTCCACACTAAGCCAGTAGAAGGACATTTAGAACCGTTAGATTTAAAGTGCACCAACCCCGCTTACACTATAATTAGAATCGGGTCTTGAACCTGAAATCCTTGGGTCCAAACGACGAAACCTTACCACCAGCCACCGTGACTGAAGAGTGAGCGGCAATTTCAAGATATAGTGTATTCGTAAGCAAACAAGTTGAAGGTAGTGACCATGAGTCGAAATGATTCACTTTTACTATGATGACGGACGCCAAAAATAGTTTATTGGGACTCGTAGTTAGTTATTGGTGCCATATTCTGACTACACCGACCCTCGGAAGGCACACGTAAAAACTTGAATGACCGGACTGCTGCAGCAGCAACTCTGGCTGAATCTGTGAGTGAGTCCTAAGGCACATCACCGATCACGGTACAACCCTTCCGTAAGGAATTAAGTCCGTCATCGATGGGAGGATCCAGACACCCATCTTTTCATGTACCCACATTGGTGGCGAGAACCAACCACCATGCCGGAAGCCTCTTCCGAGATGCCTACCTGTGGGACAAGAGTATTGGGAAGTAAATGGCAAGCTTGATTGTACCTATTGTCTAGTCCACCCAACTCGAGTAAACGTTTACTTCATTGATCTTGTTTGCGTTGCCATTGATACGATGTGTCTGCGGAAATGCTGAAATGTCTCTTGTGTCAATGAATTTGTTGAAGTACAGTATAACTTTCACTTGAGATTCCTTCCATGGTCAAATATCAAAGTCAAGATAACAAGTGAAAAAAGCGACTTCTCGACAGAACTAGTGTCACGCGCAAATAATGTTAAAGCAATAGTTATTGTTTGTTGGTGAAACATCGCATAGTGAAGAAAGTTTAATTCCTTATATATAAAGATAACCGATTCTGTTCCACTATTTAAAATGTTGTAGCTAATTAAAATTCATTTTTAAATGCTAATTCAAATGTTTTTTAAGCTAAAAATAAACTTTAGCATTTTTTCTGATTCGTAATTATTATTTTCCCTTCCTTTTTTCAAAAAAGTTTTTCCAGAAAATTATGATTATCCGTTCATTTCAGAATACAAGGGTTTGGATTATATCTGAAGCAGTAAAATAACAAACTGTACAAAAACACGTTAATATTAAAGGTTATGCAATAGAAAGGGCTTAAAAAAAAATCTTTTTTTTTTGTACCGTTATATCACGGAAAAGTTGCAAATTAATGAGAAATAAAAAACAGTAATGAAATTAATTTAAATTGATTTGAAAAATTATAAAATACAGCGAAGATCGACGGTTTTAAATAATTGTTAAAATTTTATAATTTCTATCAATCTTTTCATTATAGTTGTTAAGTAATCAACTTCTTAAGAATATTAAAAATTATTTTATCAAAATCGGTTTATAATTTCAGGGCGCACATTCCCAACAAGGTGAACAGAAAAAAAAAAGAAAAAAAAACTTGTGTATGAATTTTAATAGTTCATTAAATATGCACAGCAAAACGATAATTATATCTAAAAGACATTTACTTCATTTTTTTTTCTCTTACGAACCCAAGCTCCAATGCTAAAACGTCACTTCTTAACAAAAAACAAAATGCAGGAATAAGGAAAATAAAAAAAATTAAGAATCTTTTTAAGGAATTACTTCAGCTAATAAAATCTTATATTTTAAAAAAAAATTTGTACGGCACATTACTCTTTCTTCTCACTAGATGACTCTTGTGAGTCTTATTTATAGTAAAACTCTGATGTTATATGTGTGAGCAATTGGATCGTTTCTGAATTTAGTTCCTCAAACTATTCGCAATGCTACCTGCGACAAATTGGTTTCAACTGATGGTTCAAATCTGTATTTTCCTTATTTATTAACACTAAAGGCATAAAACTACGACACATGACATATAGACAAAATATATAAATTTCACATGGCTTAGAGACGGATCCAATCTATACACCCTCCTGGGGCTAGTTTCAACTTAATCTGATCAAAGCGCCCTCTAGGGGTGGGAAAACGATTTTATTTTTCTCTCAAATCTTTCCCTTCAGGGAAAGAGCTGTTCGTCGGATTTTGACGCCCAGGGCACAAATACGGAGCAAAACTCTTTTAACCAAATATTTCTCATAAAATTCTCTTGAAGGGTTTTTTTTTTTTTTTTTTTTTTTTCATAATTTGGTGAGTGTGCTTTCTGAATGAAGTAAAATCGGAATATCGCATGAATCTATCTCCCACTTAGGGAAAATCATGTATTAAAATAAAAATATTGGGTAAGGAAATAAAAAATAATGGGTCCGAAATTATTGACTATCGAAGTAGTCTTATTAATAATGTCCTAAAAGTTTCGGCTGTTTTTCTCTTTCCAGTTGACTTTAAAACTGATATAATTTCTATTTTATGCATTTTCTGTCCTTCAATATAGGATCAACATCGTATAATCAGCATGAGCAAAAAAAAAAATGCATCGGATTCGTAGAAACAGCAATAGTTTTAAGCAAGTTTTTTTTATAGATAACGAATTTTTCAATTATTTTAAATTTGTGCTCTAGGTTCTGTAAAGAATTTCCTGGTTTTAATGTTTAATAATTATGTTATGGATGGCATAAAAATGGGATTTCATTTTTTTCCACTGAAATATCATCTGAGTACAGTACACTCCCGACTATCCGGCCTAATGTGGCGGAAGGACTGGTCGGATTACAAAAAATAGGGTGGAGCTCTATGAATCCATTTCTTTCCCCACCAATACCAGAAAACAAGGTTTTTATACCAAAACTCACTGTTATAATAAGTATTTTCTCGCTTCTTATTGAGTACTAAGCCCTCTATTTATTTCAAGCCCCTTAGAATGTGAAAGCAGCCGCAGTCTGAGGAATCATAGAAGCAGTTGCCGGTAACATGTCGAGTTAAAATAGAAGGCTCTATACTGGTAGTTTATATACTGCACTGTACGTTTCAAGAATTTATTAGAGAAAAAGTAAGTTAATGGATATAAATTATTCACATTTTCACGCAAATTCTGTAGGGTCTAACTTAAATGCCGGGAACATAAATAAAATATTAATATAAATCTCAGATCTAATTCTTCAGAAAATTGACTCAAACTGATTTTATTTTTCACTGATAAATGATTGCAAAAATATGAAAAGGTAACTCTGAGTTAAGAATCAAAACTTACAGTTTGTAGGTTTTGAAAAAGTCATTAATAGATGGCTTAATGGACGCCATACCTTCCTCAGTTAATTACTATAAAAGAAAACTAAGCCGGAAAGTACGGAATCCGTATCCGAAACGGATACTCGGGAGTGTGCTGTATTTGATTTGCTGTTGTCAAGCGCTTGAAATGCAGCAATCGGCCAGGATCAATTTTGCAAAATATTTTGCCTATTTTATGTCAACTGAAATAATGATAAGATACTTTTGATTCACAATGATTGTTTTTTGGTCATGATAAGATATAATATCTGTGATGCTTTCACATTGTCAGATAAAGCAGACTTCCAATTATCGTTTACTGAGAAGAAAGAGCAAATACTTAAGATTTAAAACCCTTAAAGATGTTTAATAGCCGAAATGTTGACTTGAAAACCTCTTAATTTTCATTACTTTTCACTTTCCCGTGTAGGAGGTATAGAAATACCTCATACATTTTTGTAGAGAATGCATTGTAATATTCAAAGAATTTTAACTCGGGATCTCCACATTTCAGACCTTGCTGAATTCGAAAAGCACATTTTTGACGTCATGTCTGTCTGCGAACACGATAATTCAAAGACATTTTAAACTAGACAGATGAAACTTGGTATATGGACTTAAAACCAAATTTTTAGATTTCTATCAAGTTTTGAAGAAAATCCATTCAACGGAAGTTTGATTGGTTTGCTGTTCAAATGTAAGTGGATTCGATAACCTCAAAACATGAAGAGCTATATGAATAATATTTGATACACTTGTTTAGTATCTAATGAATAGATTCTTATCAAATTTTGAATCAAATCTATCAAAGAGTTGACCGTCTGTCTGTCTGTACTTTCGCATGCGTATAAATGTAATGATTTAATTCAATGATCTACAAATGTAAGTGCGTGCCCAATTTTAGAGACAATCGGTCATTAAAAAGACATCAAAAATGCATATTCTCACGACAGAATAAGTAAAAATGCCAGATTCATGCCATAGATCTATATTTCGTAATTATTGTTCAGCAATGCCATGCAAAGTATTTGTGGCCTTACCCAAGGGTCGCAATTTTATGCGGGGGAAAGGGATAAGACTTACATTGGAGAGTATGTGATAGTTTCCTCCTTCTGGAGGTATTCTTACCATTCATATTTTGATAAAAATTCATTTATTTCTGAACAAATGATATTCTATTGTTTTAATTTAGTTTTGCAATAGACTATCGTAAAAAAAGAAAAAAAATCGAGGTAAACACTTTTAAGATCTAAATAATTTCTTTTGCTATGTATATATGTAATCGAAGTGTTTTCTTAAATTTTTCTTAATTTTTGCATTTTTGACAATTTTTCCTTTACTAACAAATTATATGGTAGATTTAGAGTTGAGTTTTGTAACAGATTACCAAAGAAAGGTAAACGGAAAATAAAGTGAATATTTTTTTTTAGACAAATAACCTTTTGCTATACATAAGCATAGAACTATTTGTAATGTATCCATAAAATGATGCATGAAGATTATGATAATGATTAGGAACTAAATACTACATAGTAAAGTAATTTTCTGTTTCTTTTTTTTTGTTGTTGTTTTTATTTTACTTTCGGGGAACCGGAACTTATAGAATGATATTCCCAAAAACAAATTATTATTATTATTACCTTTATAAAGTGGAGTACTTATTAATGCTATAATAAAAACATAAAAAAATTTAAAAATTTAAAAATTAATGGAAAATAATTGTATTTCACCCCTTTTATGACTTGTGGCCTTGTCTTTTCCACGACAAAACTCCACAAAAGATATTTATCAATTTAACAAAAAATTTATTTCTTTTCCTTTCTTATCACCCGCAGGCCTCGAAAGAAAAAAATTGATTTTATATGAACCCATCATTTTATACTATCCCTAATGCTTTCTTGGAGAACTCCAAACTCCGTTTATTTATCAGTAAAATTCTTGACAGGTCAATGGCATTTTGCCACCATCAATAACTGAATATTCCTCCCCATTATATCATTAATATATTCACAGGAAATAATCAATATTACGGGAAAATGTAACTTGTCACACCATTAAAATCGTCCAAAAGAAGACAGGGAAAAGTGATATAAAGAATTATACTATGCCTCTGTTATTGTAAAGTCACCAACGTAATTAAATGTTAGTTATTTAACTTGTAAATATGAATTAATATTTTATTCTTCACCACTCAACAGTACAATGTGAATGTCATATTAGTGCATTACTTTAGCATAATTTACCTCAAGTATACTATTGCCTCCTCATAGAATATCAATTCGGAAGAAGTTTGGTTAAAAATTTGTGGAATATAACTTATTATTAAGTTATCGGTCTTATAGCATAAAATAAATTAAATGTTTGTTGCATACGCCTCATTTTTAATATTATAGCGCTAATCAAGGAATAAATTGTAAGCGTTAATATTAAAATAATAACTCAGG
>JAPMOR010114520.1:337187-365699 GCA_026543865.1 Argiope aurantia
ATGTAACAATATTCAAGAGGCACTGAAATCTTCAAAATCATTGATACAAAAAATTTCTGGCTCAAAAATCTTAATTATAATCTAATAATTCATTTAATTTGACATTTTATATCAAAAAAATCAACTGAGATAATTCTTCATTAATAGCCGTATACTGTTGTTATACAATATTACGAAAAAAATATTGAAACTTCTTCGTTCAACAAAGTTGAACAATATTACGAAAACTGTACTATAAATTATATACTTATCAACATTGTGATGATACAACGATATATTATGAATTTAGCAATACGATGTAACATTTTATTATTCATTTTAATGTGAATACCTGAAGTGATCAAACAAATCGGATACATTTGATATTTATTAATTTAATAGAAATAATAGATTGATCGGGAAGAGAAGACTAGAAAATGAAAATTATTATCTATGGTAGGAGATCAGGGAGGGGAAACTAGTGATGGGAATGTGCATAGATGTTCGGTGTCTCTGTTGCCAAATCGACATTGTGGAAGCTGTTCATTCGCTTTTTACACTTCAAACTAACCAGTTTGTCTTTGATATATCAAAGCCTTGAATCTACAATGACAGGGTGTTAAATACTGGTAATTGACGAAAAGCCACAAATAATTTCAAACATAGATCAAAATCTAAAGTAAGTTGACATTGCAAAAAGTATGGAATTTCTCAGTCGAATCCATCTACTTTTTGGAGGAAAAAAAATATGTCCTGAAAAACAATGATGTTATCAAAGCAACCCTAATTTTATATTTATATACTCTACGTCATATACTGATATAACGCAGTACTTTCCTTTCAATGGACCTAATAATCCTTGATGAAGCACCAAAATTAAAATCTATGCTGAGCAAAATTTTTTTCTAACCTAGAAATGCGATTTTATATTAGCGAGTTTTGTAAAATGAATTAATAACTGAAATAAATCTATCGCACATGCATGAGCATTGCTAAAACTATCTATAGTGTTAACATGTCTGTAACATGATTCTTTTAATTATCCAGCACTGCAAGAACAAGATATCATACATCGCTTCTATGTATTCTGAATACCAGATGCTTAGCAATATCTTGAAGATATAGCAACAATGCTCTTAGGTATTCTGACCAAAGGATACAATATCATTGCATACAGATATCAGAGGCAAAATTTAGAAATTTTTTATTGAAAGCCGTATTGAAATTCGCTTTTAAACCTTTTGAAGTCAGTTTTTGAAAATACAAATTCTGTAGATGCTGTATCAGTTCATTTATTTGACTAAAATTGTTTTAAAGAATGGCGCTTTTAACTGCCTCTCTCTGTAACATCAACCATAAAGATTTTGATAGTAGGAATACATGAATCTCTTACTTGCTGCTTACACTGTTATTGAATAGTGACGAATATACGAGGTTTGATTTCTAAAATCGATTTAAGGAACAAAGAACGATATTAATGTTGCCATCTTTTTAGTCATAATATGCGCAAAAACTCGGCTTCTTGTTTTCCAAACCTATTTCAGATTTTTTAAAGATAGTATTACTTTCTATCCTGAAAATGTTTTATTATTTACTCTCATTCTGAATGTCAAATGTTCTCTTCCAACCTCTAACCACATTTAATTTCTAATGTGAGCATTCCCTTCCCCCCCCCCCTTTTTATAGATATGATATTTGTTTGAGTTCAAGAATAAAGAAAAATATTTTTCACTAATGTATTAAACTTTTAATTATAAATATGAATTAGTTTTTAAAACCTCTTCACTCCAAAAGATAAAATGTCATTTTTTTTTGTTTTAATTTTAAACCCTTGAATATCAGAAACAAAACTGGATGAATAAGAATGGACATTTATCCAGATCACCGAGGTGTAAAATGGGGGCTAAGTGTTAAATTTTTGCTGAAGTACGCGAAGGCATTATACTGAATGGAAAGTATATTTTCTTTCAAAACGAGTATGGATCAAAAGAGTTTTAGATCTTGTATACTAGATGGCAGCACGTGTCAATTACAATTTCAATGGGAAAAGGAGTATTGCATACCAGCCCAGTTTAGCAAATATTGAGACATATCCCATTATCGTCTTTTTTATTGTTTCATATAGTGAGAAGTTTTCTGCCCCTCCCCCTCCCAGTCGCGATCCTATAGTTCATTTTTAAATCGTTAGACATATACTCCCAGTAGTGATGCTATGAATCGCACAAACGCAAATAATTCTGTTTTATATTATTTGGGTCAAGATATGTTCTTTTACAAAAAAGTACAAAGTCTAAATTTTTATACAGTACCTCGGTCCTATTAAATTACGAAATAAATTCTTGACACTTTACGTTTTTAAATAAAAAGCTGCGATTGGAATAAAAATTAAATAATTTCGAATTTCAATATTTTAAACCACTTGACTCTCTGTCTTGAGTAAACACCACCCGTTGCTGTAGAGAATCTTCATCAAAGAGGTCAATTAAATTTCTCTAAAATGGTGATATTTAAATTCAGGTTTAATCTCAGAAAAGGTGAACTTCTTTACTTGAAATATTTGTGTATCAAGAATATTATTTTAAGTATAACTAATAGCGCTGGCGAATTAGATATTTTTTTAATTTCATTTTTAAAAGATTTATGTTTTTAGCCAACATAAAATATAATCCCTTATGTCATTTAAAGCATTTTTTTTTCATTTAGAACTAAGACACCTGAGAGTATTACCAGTACTCTTATTTGAAATTATTATTATGATGTTTGAGTCAATACTGAAAAAATAAAAAGCATTAATGTTATCTATTCTTTTTAAATTTTTAAGAAAATTTATGTTTACCTTTTTGATTTGGCCTTCAAATTTAAAATTTCACATAACACTTTTTTTATGTAGCTATATTCTTTTCAATTAATCCATTTCTTTTGGGTTTTATTTTAATTAAGCAGAAAAGCAACAATAAAAAAGACTTCATTATTTCTATATTAATAATTTATTTGTTTCTATATAAATTTGTTCAAACTTTAAAAAAAAAAAATTCAAACGCCAAAAAAGTTTGAAACCTCAGCAAAAAAAGTAGAATAAATATTTAAACAAAACGACCTTGAATTTTGAATGAATTTACCACAACCAAATGTTAAAGTCTCTAGCGACCAATTTCTCTAAGAGATTCTATTCGCTTTCTGAAATCGTTTGGGATTCATCCAAGAAACCATAAATCTTTTGGCAAAATCTATTTCATATTATTGAATAACATTAAAAATCCGATCATATTTAACTATTCATTTTATTTCTCCACTTCAATACTTACACAAAAAAGGATAAGCTTACAGAATCAACATAATAACGCCCTCTTGAAGATAAACAAGAGCAGATTTCTTTATTGTCAGGAAAGGTATTGGATTAATTCAACTAGGTGCGTTATGGTGGAATCTTATTGGCTTTCCAATCAAGATATTACAGTCCATTTTTTATGCAATTTAATTTAAATCTGAAGTCGTCAAGTAGGCTAATAACTCTGAGACATGCCTATCTCTGATTATTTAGAAATTTAGGCTACAATGAAAGTGGACTCTCTTTATATTGTGTTAGAACTCTTATTAATGCCAGTAGGCTCTAATAAGAGTACTGATTTTTGGCATGAATTTACTATCATCCTTGTCCATTATGCGAATAAATATTTTACAATTGCCATTGCAGGTTTCTCGTCCTCCTTTTGGTAATATATCTATAAACTATACCAAATTATAGTTTTCGAATGCGATGATGGTATTATTAGATTAGATTTTACATTTTTAACTATCAGCGTTATTTTTTAAAATTTATTTTGTGTCGTTGTTTTAAGACTTTTGCAATCTTTCTAATCATCCTTTATGATAGTTAGAGAGAAATTTTAGTATTCTTAAGTTTTTATATAATATATAAAATACAAAAAAAATCTTCCGATATTACTTCCTTAGTTTTATCTATTTCATTTCGATAACATATGCAAGACAAATTCATAGCGAAAAAGAAAAGTTATCATTTTTATCCAAAAGATCAACTTACCAACAATGACTATGGTAAACCATAAGAAACTGGCCATACTATTCATTCTGTTCTTCTTTTACAATAATCTTAGGATAGAATGATAAAACTACATTTCGGCGTTGTCTTTCCTTAAATTAAAGAAAATATAAAAATAAATTCATCATATATCAAATTCAGTAAAAACTGATACACTTTTTCCTGGAAAATGCGATGTCTTAAAGTATAATAAAAGTAAATAATATTAGAAGAACACGCAACAAAATTAATGAAAATTTTTAATTAAAAAATTATTAATATAAACAAACTCGTAAATCGTTTGATCTTCTCTTATTTTCAGCGATTGCATATGTCTGGTGTAATCACACATGCGCGTCAATATTCGAATTATCTGAAGACCAAAAATCGTACTGCTCATAACGTTCATTTATTTTACTGCAATAATCTGTATAAATCTGTATTATAAATATCGCAGACCACGTTAAAACCTTTTCTTATCCTACGATACAATATTTTATTTTATTACACTCGTATACCTTTTTTTAATACTAAATTGTATTCTCAAAATATTCTCCCGGATGTAATCGCAGTATGTATACTTTCACATTTATTAAGCATTCAATACTATAAATCTTTTTTATTTTATTATTTAGGAAACTAAAAAATTTACTTACTTCCAAGGTGGAGCAGCAAGTGGCAAGCACCTTTTTAATGGAAAAGTCATTAAATTCATGTCTTGGTAAATATGTTCGTGTTAAACCTAAATGTCATGCTCCAGCTTAAGGGAGATCGATGGACAACAAAAGCATATGCGTAAGCCTTATCGGTAACTGATAACTCAATGAAAATCTATATGTGAGATAAAAATAACGTAGTTGTGGACCTGCTTTCAGATGATGCCTGCGTGAACAATGGATTACATCCCTAAAATATTATTGAAACCTTTAGAGTGTTTCTATACAGATCAAGATGGAATGAGTTATTTTGAAATTATTCGACATATTGCCATGTTGAATAAAATACTCTTGATAACCAAATCAAATCAAATGAGTTAAGAAAGAATGAATCATTTGCATTATCATCGTTAAAAAAAATTTATCTACGTGCTTATCTATTCTAACAAAAAAAAGGTACTTTTATCATTATTTTTCTTTAGTTTAGAATATTTTTTTTTTTAATATTTCATCCTACTTTTCTCTTGAGTCAGTATAAATGAAAGTCGTTAACATTTTCTGAATTCAAATATAACTTTATAAATGAAAGTGATGAATAATACGATCTTTGAAAATATGTAGAGGTTGATAAATTAACGGGAATAATTTGTTCGAAGAAGAAAATTGTTATCAGCGTTATTCGTTCGCTAATTATCACTTTCCCATAGAATTTTGTAGTAATTTGATTAATTCCATCTAAAATTCAAGAATAATGTCTTACATCATTTATTACTATTCAATAACAACAACACACACAATTTACAACACACACAATTACAACGATTAATTACAACACACACAATTAATCGTTTCTTTGGAGAGTACAATATTTGGCATTCCATTAATTTTATGCTTTATGTAATATTATCAATTACACAAGCCAACATGCATTTATTGATGGGGAATTTTTTAACTGATTTTACGTTTATTTCATTTGCTAAAAAAAATATGAATTTCGTTTTTCCCCATAAGCTCTTATTTTTAAGATAAGACGATAGTGTTGTTTCGGTTGACACTTAAAAAAGCATAGGGTCTATGTGTTAAATTAAAAACCCTTTTCCTTAATAAATTATGTTAAACAAAGGAATAGATTGAAAAACACAGCAAGACTATGATATATAAGCCTAATTAAAAATTAGAATCAAATAAGATAGAAGAATAATTTTATTCCATTGCCATAACTTCTTTTTTTTGGGGGGGGGGAAATCTTGAAGGGCCATCGTTCACGAAGTTCTTCTTGAAAACTGCAATAATAATCTGCCATCATATGAATATCTCATTTATCTCTGGCACCTATTGATTCACCATAAAATCCAACAACCAACCAACTTGGCACAAATGCGACACAGGAAACATTTGTAGCAAATACTTTTATGATGCAGATAAAGAGAGATTTTATAATGACGATTGCCTAAGTGCTGTAAAAATCTTTCTCCTGACTTTTGATTCTGCCATTACGAACGGTATCATTTCTGTTTTATATGTTACAAAAGAGTTATTTTTCACTTATTCTAGCAACAAATAACTTTATTATTCAACTATACCGTTACTTCTCTAATTTTGATCATAATATCAAAAGTTATTAGAGAAGTTATCAAAAATTATTCAGAGAATTTGAGGAAGCGCCAGTTTTACATTACGTATGCATTATTACTTGACAATTCTATATGTCAACAAGAGCGAAATTCAGAAGTAGATGAGAAATATCAATAAAAACCTGAAAATAAAACAAACTTTTTAATTGCATTTCTTTCAAATATTTCATCCCTAAATAAAAATCGTCACAATTTTTTAAATAGATTGTTGAGTTAAAAATATGTTGAATATGTCTGACATATTCAACATATTTTTAACATTAACATAATAACTACAGGGTGCACCAAAAATTCGTGCAAACTTCAAAAACTCATAATAAAAAAGTAATGCTCAGAAAAAAATGGCAGTTTGCGGGAATATATTCAGACAGCATTTGGATTTTTTCCCATTCCAATGATTCATTCCCAAATGATTCAAAAATGACTGACAGTTGGCGCTCACACGTTAAACTGAGATGATTTATGTAAATCAGGAAAACGGTTAACTTTAGTCAAACTTGTTCAGTTTTACCTTTAATTTTAAAATAATATCACTTGGGGGAAAAAGGCGATAATGTTAACAAGAGTCAGGTAAGTTGCTTGAACCCATTTCTAGATCGTAACGTGTTGAAGAAAGATTAAGTAACTCTTATTTGTCATATGATAAAAAGTTTCCCATATTACTTCCAAAGAATCACAAATTCATTTTTTTAGTTATGCAACATTTTCATCTTAAATATTTACCTGTCGGTACGCAAACATTTTTGTATTTGGTAAGACGGGAATATTGGCCTTTTTGTAGCAAAAATACAGCCAGAAAATTTATTCATGATTGCGTCATTTATGCTAAAAACGAACTTAGAACTGTAACCCAAATAATGGGGAAGCTCTCAACCAATAGAGTTAAACCTAGCTATCCATTCACCCATGTTGGGATAGACTTTTGTGGAACCTTGTATATTAAATACAAGGGTCTAAGGAAAGACAATTATCAAAAATGTTATGTGGCTTTTTTCATTTTCTTTGCTACTAAGGAAATCGACTTGGAAATGGTCCCTGACTTAACTGCAGATGCAATGATTGCCACTTTAAAACGCTTTTTTAGCAGAAGAAGTGCTAGTTCCTCTATTTGTTCTGATAATGCAACTAATTTCAAAGGGGCCAGTTCAGACTTAAAGTGCTTGCAAAATATGGTTGGTAGACCTCCTGAGCCACTTGCTAATTACTTACCAACTGAACAAGTGATGTGGGAATTTATTCCACCAAGATCATCTAACTTCGGTGGCTTATGAGTGGTGGAAATTAAATCTTTCTAACGCCATTTAAAGAGAGGTCTTGGAAATGCGCGTTTAACAACGGAACAGTTTTTGACTATTGTTATTCAATTTGAAGGTATTCAAAACAGTCGCCCACTGACACCTTTATCATTTGATCCAAACAATTTTGAAATTTTGACCACAGGACATTTTCTAATCGGCCATTCCATAAATAGTATTCCTGATCCAGATTATTCAGAGAGAAAAGATAACCTTTTATCTCAATGGCAAAGATTGAGCAAAACTGTCTAAATAATTTGGAAAAAAATAGAAATTAGATTACTTAAATAGTTTGAAAACCAGATGCAAATGGCAGTTTGAGAAACAAAATATTTCAAAAGATTCTATGGTTCTTTTAAAAGATGATAATCTTCCTCCTTGCCAGTGGACAATGGGAAGAATACATGATTTAATTTATGGATCAGACGGCAAAGTAGTATTTATAAAAACTCCACAAGGAGTAAAAAAAATAAAAGAGAGAGAGAGCGAAATTTCAAAAATTTGTTTATTACCATGTGAATAAAATCAATGTATATCTGGTGTAATCAATTATTGTGATTCGTATTTAAAATATTATATAATACATATTCTAAGTTGTTCATCGTACATATATAAATTATTTCATACATTTTCATTTACTAATTGTTTTGTATACAATGTTCAATTTTAAGTGTGTAATATTTTCTATATTCTTCTGTAAAAGATAATTGTTTAATTTTTGCATTGTCTAATTGAGAAATGTGTTGAATTTTTATTTGTGTAATTGTCATGAGATTTTGAAATGATATTTCAAGGGGAGCAAAATGTTGGCGCCAATAAGTCAGCATAACGTTCTGCCTACTAATTTTGTAGCGCCATCAAGATGCCAAATGATGTAACCCTTTAGAGGGTTCCCATGAGTGTTAAAATAAAAGCAATGGTGATACAATTCAAAATTTCGCGTTTAGTTTATATATGTGAATGAGTTTTTTAAAAATGAGCTATCATTATCCAAAACACCCTGTTTAGGGCTTTGCAACAATATTAAATTATTGCTTTATTGTTAAAGTAGTTCGGTTTCAAGACGGGCCATTCTACAATACACCAGCTCTTGGGAGTTGTGAACATTCCCCAAACCTTAATGGTTAGCCTTATCCAAAAGACTTTACCAAAAATTTATCATGAGGAATGTTTTTCTTGACATAAAATGTTCCTTTGATAAATTTAGGCACAATGGCCCCATTCACTAAACTTCAATTTCCAAGGTACATAATATTGATTATATCTTTACAAAACAACTTTCCAAGTATCATTGAAATACATAGAGAATTCAAATAGATGACAAAAGATGAATGAAAATTGAGACTTCTTAAACAATATTCTGCCATAAGAGCCTGTGACGTAAAGGATGAGATTGCATGTATATTTCTCAAACAATCTGAAGAGTCAACTCGAATCATAATTCTACAATAATATCATGTTTTTCTTTCTTTCTTTCTTTAAAATTAAGTCGCTTTACGTTTTCTACAGAAATTTTCCGACAATTTTCCTCAGTGAAATTTAAATTTCTTGCAATCAAACTATTTCCAAAACCTACAAAGGCCTAATACTCATGCCTAGAGAGAGTGTATTCATGTTGAAATATACCGTGCACTCTGGCAAGATGTCCTGGTTGAATGATATTCGAAGGAATGATAATAAACGGAGAAGTTTATACACATCATGTCTTAAAAATTAACTTGTAGGGTAATAAGATGCATATTTCTTTTTAAATCATCAGGATGGTCATTATCAGCAAATTAGATTGGTAAATCTTGCAGCTACTTTTTTTTTCTTTGCTGTTGTAAAATTATCTCAATACGTATTGATCAATTACCACGGAAACCTTTCAACAAGTTTGCTTTGTGTAATTAGAGATTTCAAAATGATATTTATAATATTTGGATAATCTATAGAAGTTTGAAGCTTGCATTCGCATGCAATTTATTACCGTCGTAATGTACTATATATTCATATAAAATGAGCAGTTAGAGTAGTATTGGGAACCTGGGTACTACAGATTTTTTCCCAGAGTTATCGTATTCCGTACTATTATTTGATTTACAAATGTCTTGTACCCGAACTTATCCAAATTATAATCAACTACTGTTTGAATTTCCAAATATTATTTTTGGGATTTCTTTCCATGTCGTGAAATTTCTTCCTTGATGCATTTTTCTTTTCTTTTTATTTATGTTTGGATGAATGATTCACAAATCAACAACTCTGTCAAATGTTGTAATAAAATATTGAGGTTGTGTTTAAAAATCTGATGTACTTTTTTCATTCTTTTGTTAAAAATTAAAAAAAATATTTGAATTTAAAAGTACATGTGAAATACCGAAATCAACTCTTTTCAATTGACTCGGAATTAATGTTTTTCCTTTTATTTTGTCATAATTTTTTCTACTTTTTTACAACTGCTTTTATGCGTATTAAAAATGAACACAGAGTCTAGTATGAGAAGATGGGGAGAGAGAATGTCATCTCAAATACATAACTGCCAATTGGCCCCAACAAGGTTTAATACAGTACTGCATCGCGAATTGCGATATGTTCCCAGATAAGTATATAAATAATGTTTGATTATTGTTCTCATCATGTGAAATAAACATATTTTTAAACAATGGTTTTTTTTTTATCTCTACGCCACATTTCACATCACTTGTGATTTTTGCTTCGAAAGAAAAAATTTCACTGGTGAGCAAGACATTTTGCTTACAACAGTATCTGAATCTGCGAGGAACAAGGACGGAGAGAAGATTTATGCTAATTTTGCATTAAATAATTTAGGTTTTAAATGAAATTATTTTTATATACTTATGAAGATATATCAACATCAAAAATTTATCTACATTAAATTTAATGCAAGAAAAGCTGAGAAATCATAGTAAATATGAACTTATTTTGATTGTACCTTGCAGCAATGTATGCGGTCACAGAGGATAAAATCTTTTTTTTTTCTTTCTGTAATCATTAAAACATTTTCCCCCTTTCAGTTTAATGTAAAGTTTCTTTAAACAATTTCAGAGACTTTAGTTGATAAACCAACCTATGCAAAAAAAAAAAAAAAAAAAAAAAATCTGAAAACATACGAATTTTTAGGTAGATTCATTATTTCGAAAATGCTGTTTTGGATGATATTAACATTTACTTTCTCGTATGTGGACGCATTGCAATCACAAAGAAATTGCTCGAGATTTTCTTGTTATATATTCACTTTTCAGATAGTTTTGATTTGACACGAGAAAAATCATTTTTATAATTATGTGCTTGCGAAGGTGATAATATGTAATAGGTTAGATTGGTGAAATATGGTACATAATATTTGCATCAAAAGCGTAGATTTTATGACATTTTGAACGAAACCTTTCTATGCGTCCATATGTATGTTGAAATGATAACCATTGAAAAACCAATGATCTATACTGATGGATATACCTGTTGTTTTATCACCAAAATTATAGATTTATATAAAATTTCGGACAAAATCTGCCAACGGATTCACTGTCTGTTGGCCTGTGAATGTTATAACTTGAAAAGGCAACAAATAACATCAAATTTTAGACTCATTTGATCATAATAGAGAAATCTGAATGCAATGTTTTTTTCACCATATAGGGTTATGCATCGAAAACAAAACAAAGCCATTTGTATAAGTATTTCCCTCTAGTTCCGTATTTGCTTGGATTCCTAAATACTATATTGCTTAGCCTCGATATTTAAATACCATATTGCCCTGAAATGTGAAACTGGAAGATAATTTTTATATATTAGTGGTGAATCATTCCTAACAACACCACAGTATTGTACAATATTTAGGGCAATATTGAACAATATTTTGAATAATTAAAAATATTGTTACAATATGTTACAATATTTAACAGGAAGCGAAATTTTTAGAAGAATTATTGAAATATATCTAGCCTAAAAATTTTAGTTTTAGCTTAATAATTCATTTTATTTGAGATTTTATTCCGAAAATTCCACTGAAAACGATTTTTAATAAAAAAAAACTGAATATTGTATAGCATTTTACAATATTGGGGATACCATATCGAAAACTCTATATTGAGTAACATTCAAAAATGTTTCAAAAACTATAGATTTTATATTTAACAGGGTTGGCTAACGTTGTGATGAAAATATTGTAAACTCTAGCTTTAATAATATGATATCACTGTTTATTATTCATTTTTACATATTTTATCTGAAATCATCGTATAATCTGGATAAGTTTGGCGATATCTTGATTTTGATTCTTTCTCTCTATTTAAAAAAGAAACTGGTTTTTAATAAAGTGAAAAGTTTATTATTCCAACTTTTACTATATATATATATATATATATATATATATATATATATATATATATAATAAGACAAAATTATTTTATCAAGAGCTGTAGTGAGCAACCCACTTTTTACAGATAACCTTTATTTCACTTTTTTATTAAATCTAAAGTTTGATGTTTCTTAAATAAAATAAAATCCAAAACACAGTAAATGGTTTTGGAAAACAATGATGACTTTATTCAGATTCCATAGTTTTAAAAGCAGTAATTTCTTAATCTTCTTCCATGGTTTATTCCGATAGCAAATATGAGTTACGCCCGACATTTGTTCTCTCGTTCTTTAACTTGAAATTACATTCTTAAAGCAAAATTATAAACAAAAAAATAATATAATTCAAAGGATTATCATAGGTATTTCAAATCAGATGTAGAGGTGTATCATAGCGGAGCTTCATACCGAACCAAACATCTTAAAAGAAACTTCATTAAAGTGGGTAGTCTGAAGGTCTCTCATTATTCGGTGGATCAAAAGCCAAATAGCTGCCCAAAAGGTCCTGCAGTAGAGTCACACGGGATATTGCAAATGAAATAACAATATAAATAAAGCGTATTAAATATTATTGACTGACAAGAGATGCAGCGTAAAAACGAAATTTAAAAAAAGACTTTCTCATGTTATAATTATAGAAATATTTATAACTCCTTGAATATTGGAAAATCGGAATTTACATCGCGCAATTACAATATTCGAAGTTCTCCTGTTGCAGTACAGAACAGTGTAACAAAAGTCTAATATTTTACACTGTTTCAATGCAGCAACTTATTATTCAGTATATGTGCTACTTGGGTTGTAGAGTGAATCGGTTAATATTGTATGGGAATTCGTATCCAGATATAAATCCTAAACAATGCATAATAGTTATGTCTTGTGGCCTAATTGGCATAATAGTTATGTCAATAATGCTATAATAGTTATATCAATATGCTTTGTGGCCTAATGGCAAGGTCTTACAAGACATAATATAATTAATACGCATGAAAATTCTATAGATAAGTTACTTTCATAATAGGCAGTGAAAATTGTTCTCGACAGGTAGAGTTTGATGTATTGATTTATTATTGTAAAAATGTTCTTGAAATAATATGCAAAATAATTATACATTGAAATAACTGGTAATTATACAAAGAAGTAAAAAGCTTTTAGATCTAGTATTTATTTATCTAGAAATAACTGCTAAAGACTTGAGCTCGTGTTTCAAATACTTCTAGAGAAGATTTTTGCTGGTTTCGTTTCTAAAATCCCTGACTGGCAGCAATACGTTGAAGTAGTGTCTGCAATTAGTAAATAAACATGGAGTCGTCACTTAGTTTAGGCTGGTGATGATTCCGTGTTCTTACTGATCCTTTGATCAAACTGTGCCAGCTTTCGACGCAGTATTCCTGTATAATTTTGTGTGATCTAAAAGAAAGTTTTTTCCAAATATACAGGTATGTGTATCTTGCTGAAAATTTATTGAAATGATCATAAAATAGAACCGATAATAATCCATTTAAATTTCCTTCATGTGTTAATATTATACAATTATGAATACTTTAGAGAGGTTTTGCGCTAATTTGTGCTAATTTTTGACTATAAAAATATATACAGAAAAATATGTATTTATTTATGGAACATTAAAAAACAATTCTAGCATTTAAATGGAACAGTTAAACTGAAAATTCACTTTGGCATGAGATTTCTTTTAAATCTAAAGGATATCAATGAAGTAAAAATATTAAATTATCCAAGTGCAGTATATTTTTATTCATTTCAAACTTCAAATATGATTTAGAATTACTTAAGAATGATCACATCTTGTTATATATATATATTCCATTTCTGAAACATAATTTCAAAGACAGGATTCTTAAAACAAATATATTCAGAAGATTATGTAATTTCTTTTCATCAACATCTATGGATTGGGAATGAATATTATTTGTGGGGTTTTTTTCTACCTTATATTTTTTTAGCATTCAATTTGTTTTTTTTTTTATATTTTCATTTGTTTTTATATATCTTTAAAATACGGTTTTATTTTTGGCATGAATTCTCTGATAATATTATTTCTGACATTACATATCAAATCATTTTGTTTATTTAAATTCCCTACCATTGTGTCCTATTTTCGAATCAATAATCTTTACCTTGTGTTTCTAAATAAATGCTTGCTAAAATAACATTTCATGACTTGAAACCTCATTTCTTAATACATCATAAATAATGGTTATGGTCATCATTGATATAACTATAAATTCCAAATACTACTAAATCATTTATTTCTGAAATTGCCATTCTTCATATTGTGTTAAATTATAAACATTATATCAGAAAAACTACTATATCTACATAAATTGATAATGCATTGTATTTCTAATATTTATTGTAAATATATACTTAATTTTTGTGTGGATATTTCTTGCTATATGGGAGAATTGGATACATGTTGGTGAATGACATCAAGTTGTAATTTTTTTAAAAATAAAAAGACGTCAAATGTGTTAATTTTTAAAGAAATTTCTTCTTTTTCTGCCTTGACAAGAAACCTGGTACCTGATTCTCTCCTATTTTACTTTTTGGGTTTCTTATTTTTCAATTTACTAATCATTATAAGAATCTGCTGTACTCTGTTTGTCTAAAATTAATATAATGGACAGTATGAGATTTGTTTTAAGATAACTCTGTGCTTTTTTTAAATTATTTATTTTAATGTGTTGGCTGGATATATGCTATTACATTTTCATTTAATTCTTAAATCAAATAATATTTGAGTTTGTATATAAATTTATAATTTGTTATAGTTTTTAGCCTTACCTGAAATGAGGTACAATACTAATTTTTCTGGATGTTGGAACTTATTAATGGGCATTATTTGTCTCTCTTTCACTTTTTCTTTTTCTTTAAATCTTTCCAGTTCATTTATGAATCAAAATTTTATTTCTGCAACTAATAATCTTCATTTCCATTAAGAGACTGATGAAAAGAGTTTTTCAGAAGTTTTTATGCATGTACTGATGAAATTCACTTTAAGATGCATTATAACAGCTGCAATTATAAATTTCCTTTTATAAATGTTGACAACCCAAGTTAACGATGGACGAGAATTTATTTATTGTTATTACATCCAGTTAAATAATCCCAAACATGATTCATATGCTTTTTAAAATATAACTAATTTTGAATGTTTATTTGTATATTAACAGAATTTAGTATCAGATATCATGAATAGGTATTCTATGTGAAGAAAGTCTATATTTAAAGTTAAATTTATTTAATTTCATACAAATTTTTCGGTGGTCCTGCTGTGTATGTTATCATGAATGGCGTCATTCACCAGTAGGGCAGTTGCATGTAGCTTTTTACATACAACTGTTACTAATACATACATGTGTGGGATATCTCTATTTATTTAGGTATTATAATGCAATTACTTAGGTATTTAGAGTGCAATTTTGTTTTTATGATAAATTGCTTGAAGTATTTTTAATATGAAGTGAAATGCTAAAAGAATTATTATCATTCATGTCTTTAAGAATTATTGGCATTAATATTATTTTTTCCATCTGCATGAAAACCAAAAATGAAAGGCCTCCTTTTATGCATTTTTGCAATTATAAGCTTACACTGTTTAAACTATTAATATTGCATAAAAGATAAATGTACATTTCATTCGCAAAGTGATATTTGCTCGTTCATTCATTGCTCTAATTGTTTTGGATGAATACAAATTGGTTCAGACACTTTCATGCAGTAAAATTTCTTATTTATATATTACCATGAGAAATTTAAAATTTCTTATTTATATATTACCATGAGAAATTTTACTATGATTGATATTCAAACTGTATTTTTACAACCGCTTTTAACTTCTGGAGCCTTGGAATTAATGTTTAGTTTGGAGTTGGTTATGTTATATGAGGAATGTTGAAATTCTCTGCAGCTGCTTTTGTAAAACAAATCAAAATTCTTCTGTAAGTCTCTTTAATATAGTACATGCATCCTATTCATGTTGTTTAGATTTTATTTATTTCACGATTAAAAGTATTTATTAAATATCAGTTTTATGAAAATTTTGTTTATTTTTCATAAATTGATAATGCAAAAACTTAATATGCATTTTCTCTGTTAGAATGTAAGTGGAAAATCATTAATTATATATAAAATTGTATATTTATCTTAATATAAATGAAAATATATCATATAAGTGTTTTAAGTGCTTGAGACATGACTAAAGGAACCATGATTAAATCAAAGAAAAAAGTTGTTAATTCAAATCGAGCTGATTTCTTAACTAGTACCATAAGATGAGCAAATGTGTATTTTTTCAGAACTATTTGTTGCAAAGAAGATATCAAAAATTTCTTGAAAATATGTTCATCTTTTTCTTAACTGCATCAGAGTCATAAGTCATTTAACTGAATAGAAACTATTTTCCCTTTCCTCCTTATAATTAATATTTGGGTTTACAGGGTTAATCTGACTATTGGTTAATAAGTCATCAATGACATAATAATATACTAATGCTAATATTCTTCTGAATATATGAAAAATTATCTTACTTTTTAGCATACATTTTTCTAAAAACAGTGTGATGCATTTATACAACTAATGATTAAGTAGTATAATTAAATCTATTTTTTCAAATGCTTATCCTGTAAAAAAGGAAGTTTTTAAAATGTGAATTAATAAGACTTTGTTAATTTTCTAGTAATTTTTTCTCAATTAAAATCACACTTTTAATCCCTACAAAATGCAAGTCAAGACATATATAAGATTAAAATGCAATATTTATGAAAATGCTTAATTTTTTGACTCAAATAAACCATCTGTTTTTTTTTTTTTAAAAAAACTGATCCTGTAAAAAGATTTTAAATTTTTTTATTTAAATTCACCTTGTTTATATTCTGATTTTTTTTTTTTCGCTAACAGTACCATATGTATAATAACTGTGAAACACAATCCGAGTTAGATGTACATTTAGAATGCAGTAATTGTGAAAATTTTAGAATTTTTTAACTCTAAAATATTCATTTGATAGGACATAGGCTTATTTTCCGAAGCAGAATTTAATATTTACCTGTGCGAAATTTGAGTTAAAGGTAAAAAATGTGAATAATTTATATATGTATCACTTACAAAATGTAGAGTTAAAAATGCATATAACATTCAGCTATAAACTATCTCTTTGGGTAAGTTATATATACATTTCCTCCCTCTGTAACTGCATTTTATTAATTTTGGTAAATCAATAATGTTTAAAATTCTCTGTCCCTAGTGGCTGTTCTATGATGAAAAACAAGGCTCCCTCTTTTGTCCCTTGTGACTCTCTTTCATGTTAGTGTAACTGTAGATAAGAAGGGTCAGTCGGAAATTATTTTTCTAAAATTCTGAGCTTCAGAAACTTTTTTCCTTTACATTTGTATTGGATTGCATATTATCTTTTGATGACAATATAGATTATTCTAATTATTTGGTCTTAGGCTTTTTGTGTTTGCAAACTACATGCTGCATTTTCAGGGTGTCCATATTAATCATTGGTCAAAAGCTAATTCCTTTAATGTTAGTGATAGGTATATACTTCGAATTGAGAAAATATGTAAATGAAATAAAGTTTTTTTTAAAATTGTTTCTTTGAGTTATTGAGGTCTGAAAAAAATAGTGAAATCTTAATTTTTTATGTAGCTTTTGGCCTTGTTAGTTATATTTAATAAATTAAAAAATTTGATGCACTAATTTTTTTAATGAAAATTGCTCTTCTTGTTTGTGACTGAAACTGACAATGAAAAAGCTGCTTAAAATTAAAGCTCTTTTTTTAGTAGTTATGTCTATACTAAATTGAAAATGTCATAGCGATTGTGTTGTTTAAAAATTCAATAAAAAAGTGTGAAAATGCTAAACAGCTTGTACATAAACAGTCTTCAACTGAAATACAGAAATGCACCCACAATGCAATTTTTTTTTCTTTGCACATTATTGAATATTGTAGTGTAACAAATTTGCTTGTTTGGATAATCAATTATGAAAGATACTGTAATCGTAGATTCTCTTCCACAACCTTTGTTTCTTGCTGAATCTAATGAAATACTAGTGCTGTATAAATATTTTCCTTTTTGTAAGTTGTTGAGTTCAGTTGGAGAATTTATCTAAATTTAAAGAACACAGAGTTTCATAACTCGGTCAATTTTAGGTTGTAAACATTGGACTTTATTTTATTTAAAATATTGTGTCTAGATGTTTTACCAAGTACAATCATCGGGACCAGTATATTTCATAAAAATGTATATTTCATAATTTTTAATAATATATTTATTGTCATATTCAGCATTTAAAAAACAATTATTTACTTCATTTCAAGCATTTTTTTTTTTCTTCTCAATTTGAAGTGCATGTCTGTCTTTGGTGGTTTAGAAATTAGCTGTTGCCAAAAGATTAGAATGGACATTCTATTTATAGTATTAGAAATTTTATGGGACATATCCCATAATTTAAACGCTACATTTAGCTTGCTGTAACTAATTGAGTTAAACCTGCTGTATTTTGGACATTTGTTTTAAAACTTTTGCGAGACTTTCTACTTGTGGACCGGTTTCAATGAAAGGAAAGTAGCACCATTTTCGTCTCTGAAATTTTTTCAGAAATGAAGTTGCAAAGGGTGTTAGTAGGTGGCGTAAGACGTAGCAAATATTGAGGGTATATGTATAGAGAATTCGTGCAATACTATCTGAATCACGAAACTTCTGTTCAAATGAATCGAGTTTCAGAATATTGTATCCATTTTTTTTATGTTTCTTTATCTTTTACTTCATTGATTTCTGCTTCTTTTTTTTCCAAATTCATTTATTTTATTTATTTATCTTAACAACTTCAGAAATAAAGTAATGAACTGAAAAACTAACTAATAATAAGAGGACAAAAATGTAATTTAAATCTGATCTGCATATATATATATATATATATATATATATATATATATATATATTGAGAAGCAAGTGATTTTCTTAATTATTTTTGCTTCCTATTTTTAATGATAGTTTAATATGACAATATGAGAAAAAGTACGCTGTTTATCCGTACGCGTAGTTGAGTAATCCTAAACATGATTCAAGTGAATTAAGCCTGGAAATAGAAATATCAATTCTATGACCCTACATTGAAAACATGGAATTAGCATGACTTCTGATCTAAAATTTGTCAATGTTGACAGTAATGCCACTGTTTTTAAATTCAAATATTAAACAAAAACAAATTTATTTAATAAAATGCAAATAAAAATTTGAGTTCGATAGCAATTATCTTTTTCTTACATCTTGAGGGAGAAATGGGCCTGTTGTCAAACGCAATATTCTTTTCTGACTTAAACGTCGTTTTTCTGACTTTTTCGTTTAAGCCTATAATACTGTAATAGAAAATTCTGCTGATGGCACTGGGGGGGGGGGGAGCACTTTAACTGAACGTTTCCAAAGTTCATCAGGTATCAGAAATTTCCTGCTGAGCTGACGATGGCAGACTCAACGTGGACGATGCTGGCTCAAGATCTGTAGACATCTTAAAGAGTGTTTTTCCTCTACCTGCAACAGCGAGATTTCAGTTCGACATTTGCATGGAGTAAAAGTAATTCATATATTTTATCACGATTTAAATTTTAACATCATTAATCAATACTTCATATAATGAAATTCAATGTTTGAAATGAAAGTTGTTTCATTCTACAGATCTTAAGACGCTTATAAACAAATGTTCCTTCATTATTTGGCTATGTTGTCGCTCATGTCTTTCAACTTGAGCTGTCGCAGACTATGACAGCGAAGAATCTGATTAATGTAGGAGATAACGTTTTTGCTATTTAAAATACATTCGATATTCTATTTGGGGTTACATTTCATAGTTTAATGAGCTCTGATACAATTTTTACATTTCTATATGCTATTATTAAATAACGTTAAATTATAAAATTTTCTTTTTTTTTTTTCAGAGAATTTCCGAAAACACTTTTTGTCATCCAGTGTTCTGTAAGAAAGCTTAATGAATGGGCTCTGAATTCATCCTGTAAGCTCCATCACGGTCGTTGAAACTCCTTGCTTTGCTGGGTGTAACCTAGCATCGAGAAAGGCCGTAATCTTGTGAGCATCGTGGAACGGAACATCTAGTTCAGGTCTTGGCCTCTACATCCTGGTATAAGAAGTGGGCTTCACGGCAGTTAATTAATTGCAGGTACGCTAATATTTCCCTTTTGGAATGAAAATTTATTTTTCAGTGATTTACCGTGGATGAGTTTATATCAAAGCCCTTAGTATTAAAAATAAATTCTATGTATTCGGTTCATTTATTTTGGTAAATGTTGAATATTTGTTTTATCAATGTATCAATTCGCTGTTAACTGTAAGAGCCTGAAATTTGCAAATTCACCCATCCAGTTGTAGTTATCTCATCTCACGAAAAGTTTGTTTACTTCTAACCACATCGTGGATTGGAAAAGCTTTTGATGGACGAAGCATGAACGGACAAAAGGAAAGCTGAGTCGAGCGTGTTAATAAAATATAAATGAAATAGAGTTTGATTTTTATCGATAATCAACTGTTACAACTACAAAGTGAGTTACAAAGCTGTAGAGGTGTTCATGCGTTTTATTTTTGTATTTTTTGTCTCTTTTCTATTCTTATATTAACATATCGAATAAAATCTACGTTTTATTCTTCTACTTCTGTTAAGCAAACAGTTAGTTAGTTATATTATATTAACGTCCCGTTTGAAGCAACACTTGGGCTATTTTGGGACGGGCCTCGTAATTTTGAACCGCGGTCAGATGACGAGGACGACACCTGAACTGGTGGTACAGTACAGTACATTACAGTACAGTACAAACAGTACATTAATTCAGTGTTCTTTTCACGGGCGGTTTTCCAATTAGGCAAACTAGTTAGTCGCCCAGTGCCTCTAGGCTAAGATCGGGCCTTGGGATCTTCTTAGTTACCTAATAAATAAGTTTGTAAAAAGTAGAAATTCTGTGAATGATAAATTATTAGTATAACTATCAGGTATGATTAGTCAGGTCCTAGTATGTTTCATTACGTTGACTCAATTATTAGAATAATAATAAAACCGAACATCTTTTTCAATAATATTGTGTACAGACTTAATGCCGGACAGTCTTGGAGTCATAATAAGTAAATAAAAACAAGCGTATGTATGTATGGTACATTTACAAATTAATAAAATAAAAAATACTAACTGAAATATTAACTATATATTCTATTATTAATAAAAATATTATTATGTGCTGAAATATGAAACTAAACTAACTATCTTATGGAAGAAAAGACCACATAATATGCAGTGCTTAGAGCTGCAAAATGCGTACGTCCACTATTGATTTGTTTTGTATTGTGTGTGAGAGAGAATGACTGTGTTTCTCTGTCAGATGTATACAGTAAATGTTAATAAATTTAAATATTACATTAAGCTGTTACTTAATTAACAGAAGTAGAGAAATGAAGCATGAGTTGCCTGAAGTATGTTCAAATCTTAAGCTGTTAATTTTTTTCTTATTCTTGTCAATATTAGAGCAGAAATGTATGGTACATAAAAGAAATTACAAGAACAATACTAATAAAAAGAAATGCATGAATGTAGGTTTTTCATACTGTGGCATGGAATAAAAAAATTTAGAAAAAAAAATGATTAAACTAACTAGTTACGAATGACATAAAAAATACTCAAATATAGTTAAGTAATCGCATAAAGTTTTAAATTAAAAATCTTGTATTAATTTAAGCCGTTTATATATTGTTTATAATTTCCAGATACTTCTTAGTTTAGAAAAAAATTGAATGTAAATATCAAAAAGAAATATATCAATGAAATCACAAGAATAAAATTCAAATGTTTTGAAAGAAAAATATTAAAACCTGCTTTCTGTTCATTTCAGCTTTTTTATTATTTATTTATTGAATGAATTTATTTTAATGAAATGATATAAAGTGAGTTTGATAATGAATGTTTCTTAATAGTGTTCAGATTTACATTAAACAGTATTTTCTCTTAAAAATAGTTCACCCTATGCGGTTATCTATTCCATTAAGTCTGCTTTTGCAAATTTTAAAGTGAAAACTGTACTTTTAGAATATAAAATTATACAAATCCTTGTCAGGCTTATTTAAATAGCTATAATATTGAAAATTTGGTCCACAGATACTTGATGTCTTTTTACTTTTCATGTTTATCCTGAAAAATTATGAATTTTAGAATACAGAATACGGCATAGTTGAATTTCCGAAAGTTATCTGAATAAAACATTTAATGTTCCAATTTTCATAAACTGGCTATGTAGCAAATAATAATAATAAAAAAAAATTAAAGTAGAAAATATATTTACTAAAATCATTTCTTTCGTACTGTGATTGCGTATTAATTCTGAATAGCTTGTTGAGCGAGCAGATTACTTTCAAAGTTAGCGACATTTCCCAAATGGGAGGCAAAGAGGAAGATATTTTCATTTAGAGTCTAGAAGAAACTATTTACCAAAATAGTTTCCTGTCTGCTGTAAATGCTTGTTAATAGATTATTTGAGGAAAGTATTTCTTTTAAGAGTGACATCTTTTCAAAAGAAATGTAGCATCGCGTGATTTGGATAAGGAACTGTACATGTTAAGCTTATTGTCATCATTGATTCTAAAGTGCAAGTATCTGCTTATTGTAGTTGATTAGATATTTTAAAAATGAATGCAGTTTTAAGAACCTTCCTTTAAGTCTATGTGCACAGTACCAAGCGTTAGAATTATAATATACTTTTCAGATATTGTCGTGAAACGCTATCTGTTATGAGGAGGCCAAATCTTTGTGGGAAGGCGTTTTGGAAAACGTATGACTCGAAAACATTTTGAACGTTTGAATAAACCATAGACGAGTGTAATATTATCGTAAGCGTAATCCATATTAATTACGACTTCTATATGGTATAGAAATGCATCAGATGCTAACAGTTGTCATAAACACACAAATGTCAATTTAATTAATGCAAATGAAAGGAAGGAGTTTTACTGACAGAAATATCGATTTTACCACATATTCTTTCTCCTTTTTTTACGATATTCTTTTCTATGTTCTTTTTGACTTCTCGCCGAGATATCAGTTTTATGATTTTTTTTTAAATTTCTCTGCAGTGATCTGAAGAGAAATGCTTTAATTCTAATCGAAATTAATTCTATTCTGCATATACGAAACTGAACTACCTAGATTCAGATTCATTTGAATTTTTGGGAAGGAAATCGATGTTTCCTGAAAGTATACCTGATATACTGTTTATGATATTTTACTTATGTATTATAATATTTGGATAAGTTAAATTTTGGAAAAGCTCGTGATTTTTTTAAAAAATACTCCTTTTATGAATTCGGTATACAGCACAAAATATGTGAACATATTTTAAATACAATATCACTTTTGAATAAGGCGATGTTTATTTTCAAAGTTAGAAACATTTCTCGAATATCAAGACAGGCGTTATAACTTATGGTGTTGATAAAGAATTTTACATTTCCATTAATTGAAGAAAACACATTGTCAAAGTCGTGTCATATAATTCGGGGATTCCGAAATCTTTGAAAAAAAAATCTTCTATCTCATTCTTCTGCATTAGAAATAAAAATTTAAAGAAAACGATGGAGAAAACTATTTTGGTTAAATCTTTATTTTATGGTGTATAAAGTAACTGTTTTAATGAAATTCATTTATTATTAATATTTACTTTGTTTTTATATTATGTTATGGTATGGGAATCTATCCATATGCTCATGGGGGAAGAAAAAAAAAATTCGGCCAGAAAGGCACTTGTGAATAGAAAAATCTTGAAAATTAAATATTTCTATAAATATATATTGATTCTGAATAGTTTATTTTAGTGGGCGGATTATTTTCAAAACTGATATCTCTTTTTTTAAAACATCAAGGCAGGTGTTAAAACTAGTGTTGTGGAAGGGACTAAGGGAGAAAAGCAATGGCATAGATTAATATATCTTCTTTCACCATTGATAGTAGAATGCACGCATCTGTTCTTTATTCTGTAGACCTTTTCTCCTTTGAGATTTCTAAAGCAGAACTACACACAACCCTGTATTTTAAAACTTCCCTTGTTTATAATTATATGCATAAAAGTTCCTTTTCTTTCGAAATGACTTATTTCTCGCATTCTTTGCAAGGGAAGGGGAATCTGTGTGAGAGGTGTAGCGAAGCTGAAGAAAAGGAAGAAAATGAAAAATAAAATGATCGATTCCTTTTATTCACTGGCCCTCCCTTCTCGATTCCTGCTTATTGCGTTTATGCATAGCTGGCTCTGTTCATTTGACTGTTTTAAATATGAAGAAACTTTCTCCTCCGGAATATCTTTTGCAATTTTTGAGAAAGAATAATCGATTTCGACTTTGGAAGGAGATGTTGCCCTCTTTTCTCCTTCTTTCTAGAAAGAAAAAAAAAACACCATAGTTTCGAAGAGGGTGGGGGGTTGAAGAGGAAGAAGAGGGGAAAAGAAAAAGAAAGAAAAAAATAAACTACCGTCTGTTTAATTATGCAGAAACTTTTCCTTTTTCGGAGCTGGAAAAAAATTATCTATCAGGCCACTGGGTAGGTAGGGGTGGCCTAGGGAGTAGCAAAGGAGGGGGGAGACACGTGTGTGGCAGAGTTCTTGCAATATTATCTCAATCACTAGACTTCTGATCAAATGAATCCAGTTTCAGAATATTCCTGCGATTATTTATGCTTTTTTATCTTTCATTTTATCTTAGAAGAAGTTTTGGATGCAAAATATCTTTTCTTTTTCATTTTTTAAAAAAGTTGATTTCTTTCTTTTGAAGATTTTTTTTTTTCTTTCATGTGGAATAACTTCAGAAGAAAGCATTTGTAACTTTTTTAATATGCATTTTTTTTTTTCGAAACATGTTTCAAAAGAATTTCGGCGACATTTTTTTTTTTTTGTAGTGTATATATTTCTTGCGTTGTGGAGTGATAATTTAATGTTGTTCTTTTCGACTTCGAGTTTTTTCCCCCTAAATGTAAGTATAAAATCTTTTTCTGATACTTTGTTTTTACAACCAATTTTTAGTGGAATGTAATTTATTCTAACCGGATATTTTAGTTTGAAACAACAGTATAGCGAGGTTCTAATTTTAAAAGAAAAACATGCGAATATGTTTCTCAAGTTGAATATATATATATATATATATCTTTCAAAATATATGGATAAAGTTGCAAGTTATATTTTTTTTAAAAAAATTCTGATTTCTGTTAAATGAAACTATCATTTCAAACCTATATTATATATATATAAACCTAACGCGGAAATGCATTTCAACATTTTGAAACTTAATTTATTAAATTCTGAAAATGCTTATTTGATCGTTCGTTTTTGAAAGCTTTCAAACTTTTAACTTGTTTACTCAGAATTATCATTTTGTGAAAAGGAGAAAGAACCATTTTAATTTATTTGATTCTTCTTAAACTTTTCGATAAAATATTATATTGCTGTTTTTTTTATATGTTTCATGCGCAACTTTTTAAAACTTAACGTGCTACGACTTTTCTATGTTTCATTTATAAAAATAATAGTTATATTTCAATCTTCTGGTATCATTAATACTGTCACGTTTATGGAATATTGTAATTCAAAAGAAAATTTTGCTGTGGTCAAATAATTCAAACTTGGGATATTGATAAATCTATATATTCCACCCTGAGTCCGGAAAACATTTTTATGGAATTCTGTCAAAATTTACTGATTGTCAGTTATAATATTAATCTTATATTGAAATGGGTAATATTTTTTGCCTTAAAAAAAACTAAGCTTAAATTATTTAATGATTGATTTAAAAAATGATTTACGTAATCCATTTTTTATTTGAACGTGGAAAACTTTTTACTAAAGAAATTTTAACTGAACAGTTAGTATTTAAATTAATTAATTTTAATTAAAAACAAAGTTCTGTTACTTTTTTAGGCATTCCTTCTTATTTGAATAGATTTGCAGAAATTTTTTTAAAAAAATACGAAATTGTGCATTATGGTGTTAACTGTGCATTCGAATGATTGAAAATTGAAAGAAACTCTCATACTCCATTTGTTTTTGACTCATTCTAATAACTGAAGTTTTCATCCTCAGATATTACAACGAAATGAGAGCTTTCGACAGTAAAGTAGTTTCTTCCAAAAATTCTACTTTAGTATAAATTTGATGACTATTTTAAGTAAACCTTTGCCTGTATCAAATTAATCAGGCGTAATTGTTCCGGAGTTTTATACATCCGGAAAGTTTTAGCATATTTTTTTAATGAATGAACGGCTAGTTATTTGACCTTGAACTGTTGTGTAACTGCCTATTAAACATCTAAATATAGAAGGTGTTATATAAGAAGGTCTTGTTAAACGTTACAGCAAACTGAAAAACCAGGTCCTGGAAAACTCGTGATCAGTCATTACTTTTTTCTTTCTCCGTAATTATATATATTTTTTTCCTCTGAAACCCGATAAATATTTTTGTGAACTTGGAATTTTATACAAGAAGGAGGGGGGGGGGATGACTGAAAATACGTTAAAAACTGTTTCAGCAAAGTTGTCATGCCATTTTCAAAATGGTGCTGAAACATATCACGTTAGTAAGGGATGATTTATCAGTGGAGAATAGAGAAATTTTGGCAAATAAGTAGTCTTTATAGTTAATTTTTATCATTCTTGGAAAATATAAGGGAATTAGATCGGTAGTGTTGGTATATGTCACTATGGTAGGTAGTGTTGTATTATATCAGTACTTAATTTTCTTCTTCTTAATCCTTTCTTCTAAATAATCTTTTCTTAAATCAAAAAATATTTTCGCGTGGGCATCGACATATGAAAGTGAAGCATGTTAATGAAGAATTAATTACTAATAATTGAAAACTTTGTGATGTCTGACAATTTCTAACGAGATGTCTAAATCTAGACTATACTACTCTAAATAATGCTGTTACTCTCAGTGTAAAATGCATTATCTGTCAAAAACGTGCTTTCAGGGAGTCAAAAGTATGCATTATCAATCAAAGCTTGCTTGCATGACCCCACGTTTTTAGAATCCATAGTTTAAGAATCCTTGTACTAATTAAGTACGGAATTTTTTCTTCGCTTATCCAGTTACATACGAAAATTAAATATAGTAATAAAGAATTAATTATAAATGAAAAAAATGCCTAAAGTTTGATGAATTTTCAAATAGAGCACTAAATATGAATGATTCTGCACTGAATAATGATAGAAGAACTGGACAAAAGCGTACGTTATCATCAAAATTTTCATGGTCCCTCCTTGTACGGTCAAAATCCATTTTTTAAAAGCCACATATTCATTAAACTTAATACACGACTTATTCAGGAATAGATGAAACAGTGATGTTAAACAATCGTGGTATAATTACGACTTACAGGCTCGAAGATATATGCCTAATCTGTTACTTATTTGAAACTATCGTCATTGATTCTTGTTACAAACCTGACCATCAAAAACCGAAAGTCATTAAATTATTTTATCAATTTTTTTGTAATTTTTATCTATTTGTTTATTTTGCTCTTATTTGATAATTTAAAATTCATGAAACTTAGAGCAAAATTCTAGCATTCGGATTAATTACAACAACCGTAACTAATCTGGAATTTCGGAATTATATCATCTGTAATTATGAAAAAAAATGTATAGCTGATTTCTCTCTCATCTATCAGTTATCGTTCGATATCTGATAGAAATGACTTTTATTCTAAGCTAATGACTTTTATTTTATTCTAATCAAGTATTTCTTTAATGCAAAGAGGATTAAGCCAAGTCTGTAAAAATAGTGAGTAATTTGATTGGGTTAGCAATTAAAGTTGTTTGGGTGCACGGATTTTATATAAAATGCGTAACTTTAATGCTTAAATTAAACTTATTCTCAATCCATTACCAATTAATTACCGAAAATTTGCAGCTCTAAAATTTGCTTTGGGCGTTGCTCACTTCTCTTCTAATTGCATACGTCCCTGTAACTAAATACAATTATTCTTGCGACGCATTAATTGAATGAATACTTTTAGAAGTAAATTTCCAGAAATTATATTTACTCCTTTAGCTCCTAGTTTTATAAATTTAATTTACATTTCACGACTAAGAAAAATACTACTTCAACACAGTTTCAAATGTAACCTTTGGATTGTTAATTGTTTACTGGTTGCAATGCAGACTGGTTTATATTATATAAAATTTAAGAAAATATATAGGATAATACATTCTCTTATAAAGCAAAGGTATTACGCATTTCTGTGTTATCGATATTTTATTATTCGAATTGGTTTGCATTAAACAAAATAAAAAAATGATTTTGGCAGGTTTATAAAAAAGCTAATTGTATCTTGAAGTATTAAAAAGCTAATCGTTTTAATATGTAGATGAAAATTACTATTTATTAAAGGATATCTGGGAGTAAGCGTCTGTACTTAAAATGCCAAATACGAGACATCTCGTTGCTGGCAGTGTTCATTTTTTTTTCTTAAAATCTTGACTCACATGGGAAAATG